>JBBBDQ010029244.1:0-487500 GCA_037127315.1 Ascarosepion bandense
TAATCAGTTCCAAACAATGTCATTATTTTGTATCTTTTTTGAACACGGACTGCCAGGAATCTTGTTAATGTTTTTGGTTATTTAATTTTTTTAACGTGTATAGATCTTCAATTTTGTTTTTATTTCCTTATTTATTTTCTATCTTCTTGAATACCATTTACCTTTTATCCTTTCTTCAATACCCCCTGTACCCAGTCTTTTCTCTCTCTCTGTAACCCCCTATGCACTAGTGGCGGTCCTGATTTGCTTGGGTTGAAATGATTAAATAATAACAGAAAAAAAAGCTATCAGGTGATTGTTGAATATTTTAGTTATTCTTTCTATAATCTGTCGGGTACCATAGGACTTTTATTGATTAGTTCTTTATTCCCTCAGACACGTGTGAATGGGAAAAATATATTCATATCAACAAAAGTGTTTGTGGACTATAAATTGAAATTTGCTGGTCTTGGAATTAAATCACAAAACACGGTCTAACCTTGTGCCAGAGGAATTTTCAAACGGATGTTAATCCTTTTTAATATAAATGGTTATCCTATGAAGCGGTATCGATAAAGTGTTCTCTTTTTTCACTACCTTTTTCGTCTATGTGCCTTGTCCTTTCAGGACGTAGGCGATCATGGCCTTCCACGTCTCCCTATCCCTGGTGGCTCTTAGCACGCTTTCTCACGTTACACCACGCAACCCCCGTTCTACCATCCACCTGCTCAAGCCCGTCACTTATGTTACACGCTGCTTTCTCCTGTCTCTCTTTCACTCTATCTTGCCTATGAGTATCAAATTCTCCAAGCCCTCCTTTCTCATTGCATGTCCCAGGAACTTTAGCTGTTTTTTTCTGATGCTTAGTATTAATTAGCTTTTCGTTTCTATCCTTTCTAAAACCTCATCATTGCTCACGTGTTCGAATAATGTTATCCGCAGCATCCTTCTGTAGAACCACATTTCAGTTGCTTCGAGTTTTTCTTTCATCTTCGATGAGATTGTCCAGCATTCAATGCCATATTGAAGAACTGTCATCATATAGCAATCCAGTACTTCTTTGTTTCTAGTGAAAATTTCCTGTCTCTTAATACTCTACTCAGCTTCTGGAATTCTTCCTTCGCCATGCAAGTTAAGCCTTCGGATGTCTGTGTCGCACTTTCCGTCTTCTGTTAGAACACTTCCCAGGTATTTAAATGTTTGTACCTGCTTGATTTTAGTATCCCCCACCTGTACTTGGCATTTGAGCTGCTCATTTTGCAGATGAGCATACATTTGGTTTTCTTGCAGTTTATTTGTCATTCTCTTCAGCTACCTTTTGTAGGAGGTCTTGTAGTTTCCTTTCCGTGTCTACTATCAGCACTGTATCATCTGCGTACCTTATGTTGTTCAGATTGTAGCCCCCGATGACGAATCCAGACATAAATTCAAGAGTCCTCAGAATAGTCTCGCTGTACAATTTTAATAGATCCGGTGAAAAGACACATCCTTTTCTTACGCTGGACAATCTCATTAATAATTAAGGAGGGATTCGAAACAACAGAAATATGGTTCTACAGAAGGATGCTGAGGATACAATGGACCAAACTTGTAAGCAACGACAAGATATTAGAGAGGATGGAAACGAAAAGTAAAATTAAACTTAACATCAGGAAGAGACAGCTGAAATTTCTGATACATGTAATGAGGAAGAAGGGCTTGGAGAATCTAATATCCACAAGACGGATAAAAGTAAAGAGATACAAGGGAAAGTAACACAATCATGCTTGATGGGCTTGAGCAATTAGATGGCAGAGCAAGAATTAGGAGAGATATCAAGAGAAAAAGTGTTAAGAGCTACAAAGGATAGGAAGATGTGGAGGGCCATGATCGCCTACGTCCTGAAGGAAGACTGTACATAAAAGAAAAAAGAAGGAATCATTATTATACACTGTTAATTCATTTATGAGTAGAAATCATTCCTTTTTTTATTGTTGTACAAAGGTAATACAGTAAGTATTACCATCATTTTAATAGTTGATTTGCTAAGCGCTGCTTAGATGCGGCACAACGCCGAAGGTATGGGGCACCCAGTGAGGATCGAGCTCACTACTCAGTTGTAATAGGTTCTAGCGAGACAGGGTTGTTAACCATTACACCACGCCGAGGTGCCCACAATTGTCTATGCACCGCTTAGATGTGGCACAAGGCCGAAAGTATGGGGTACCCAGTGAGGATCGAGCTCACTACTCAGTTGTAATAGGTTATAGCGAAACAGGGTTGTTAACCATTACACCACGCCGAGGTGCCCAAAATTGTCTATGCACCGCTTAGATGCAGCACAACGCCGAAAGTATGGGGTACCCAGTGAGGATCGAGCTCACTACTCAGTTGTAATAGGTTCTAGCGAAACAGGGTTGTTAACCATTACACCACGCTGAGGAGATCTTACCAGTATAAAATAGTGGTCGAGAATTCATTTAATTCATTAAAATCACTTTTAATATTTTTATTTTCATAATTTTTATTATAATGCATTTATTATAATTTTTAAAATTTTTAATAATATTTTAATAAATAATGAATGTTTTGCAGGTAAAGTGGAGAGTGTAAATGACGGGGTTAAACTGTTGGAACATTTGATGGATTGATACGTTTGTATAATCAATACAATACGATTTCTACTAATGTTTTGTTTCTCATTACTGTATATCTACTTCTGCACTACCTCAACCTGTACTTTTTTTTTCGAATTCATCAAAGTTAATCTAAAGAGGCCTTTACATACATATTCATTTGGGATTCCTTATTGCATTACTGTTTTTAAGAGAATTCGGTATCGTCGACTTATTACCGACAAAATATGGATATATCGTAATATAACGCATAAGTAATGTGAAGTGGGTGGGAACAAAATATGAAATAAGCCTATTTTATTCTTACTTTATCCGCCTAGGGATTTTAATAGAATGTCTCTATCCGATGTCTAGAATTTCGTCGGCAAAGCATAACGTAACAGAAGGCAGGTAAACATCTCATTAACAAATTCAAATTGTGAAAATCAAACTAATAAAAGAAAATGGGACAAAGAAATGTGATTATAAGTAATTAATTAATTCTTATATGAAGCATAAATTAAACAGAAATATCTGATGAATGTTGTATTATTACCATTTTCTGTTTATTGCAAGTCTCAATTGAATGACGTTTTGGATTTCAGCGGCCATCTTACTTAAAATGAAAACAGTCTGGGTCTGACAATTTTACCCGACGTCAGTTGGGTGCTAAAAGGGTAAGAGTCCGTTTTTGTTAAATGAAAAAAAAATGTGAATAGGACTTAACTAAACATATTGTCCCTGCTGAAGTTAGGACATCTAGTTTCGCACATTACCAGAATATTGATTCGTGGCTGATTGAGGGTGTTGTGGTGTAGTGGATATCGACTCGGAATGTCAAATCGGGGAGCCGAGTTTGAATTCCTTGCATTCATTTTCGCACAAATACCCTTGGGAAAGGTATTAATCCGTCACTTCCCTCCACTTATGGGTTAAATAATAGGACAGATTGGGTTCTATAGCCTTGGCTGACAACCAGTCTACCGCAAACAGCAATGGCAACCTACTGAGGGATAATCTTTTACCCAGTCAGTCACGTCTCTTTTATGATATGATCGCCCAAAGCGTGTATCTTAACTGACTGACATTATATATATATATATACACGTTACAAATTAAACTAAGCACAACTGACTATCGGAGAACTGATTTCAAATGCCGGCCTCGTCTGTCGCGTTCATTTCCTTGGGAAAGGCATGAGTTTATTTTTTCCCTTCCATCATCAGAATAGCAGAAGAACTGCTCTAAATTCAAAACCGTAAAGAAGGCAACGATAAACTACTCCACTATCTTTCCGAGGAAGTCATCACAATTCAAAAAAGCAGAATCTGAGAATATTTCCGGATATTTTCTTTCTGAATTTGACTTAGAAAGTTAAGGGAGATAACTACATGGCCATTAGAAGTGGCATCGCACACGGAATGAGAATTATATACCTCAGTGATCATAATAAAGGGTTCGGTTCGATTTTCCTAGCACCTCAAGAAGGCCGGAGCGTACAACTGTCGTAAATATGAGGACAATAGTCCGAACAATGTAAATAGTGTAAATAACGACCTCATCTCAGAAGTATAGACGAACAATTTTCTTTATTGAACAAACTAAAGTTTGATATTTAGACCAACTTACTTTCATGGTTTTGTAGATCAATTGTTTTGGATTGTCGTCTCAAGGATGGCCCTTGTCTTGAACGCCTATTAAGACTTAACCCCACCCGAACCTCAAGCGGAATTCATAGTCATGGTACATCTTTAAAAAGGCTGGGGAAATAATTAGTTCTGTGTAACGCTTCAGTAAGCACCTGAACCCCCGGCCGCCCTGCTATGCTCTGCCTTTACAAGATACCAGGTCAAACCGAAAATGGAATACTGCTTCCATATCTGGATAGGAGCGGTCAGGTTTTTATTTTCCGGTCTTAACATGACTCCAAAAGCGTTACACGTCCTTGTAGGTGATAAATTATGCTCTACCTTACAACCTCTTTTCCCACAGACGACTCACGACTCCATCGACATTTTCATGATAAATGTTTTCCATTACTTAGTCCCACTAATTCTAATACTCACAGCAAAGACCCGTTATGTCACGTACACAGTCAAATAATCCTCATTCCTTTCATATTCCATTAGTAAGAAAGAAGTCCCACTCTAACAGCTTCCCATGAAACGCTACTATGTGGAATCGACTCCCAAGAGGATCCTTTCCATTTTGAACCTCTTCAAGTTTAGGTTTAACCGTTATTTTTCACACTTATCTTCATTGGCTGTTTTCCTTACTGCTCATACAACAATCTTCTTCAGTGACCCCCACTTCATTGAGTGGCGATGGATGAATTTTCGTCTAAATTATGCGAAAATGAAAATAACAATGACATCTCATTTTATCAGATATATTTACCAAAATTACAAAAATATCTTGAAATAGTAAAGAGTAAATTTATTCAATAAAATTGTCATTGGCTTCAACACGGCTTCCAGACGATTTCGGAATCATCTACAACTCTTCTGGACAGTCTCCTTGCTTAAGTTGGTGAATGCTGCCATATTTCTTGCCTTCAGTTTATCTTTGGCGTTACAAGAAGTTTTATTGGGCTCTTTCTCAACTGCATACCATACATAATAATGAAGTGGGTTGCAGTTTAGGGAGTTAGATGGCCAGGTGTAATGGGTGATGTGACCGCAAAAAATTGTCTGACAACCATGACGAGGTCCTCCTGCTTGTGTGGCATGGTGCAGAATCATGTTGCTAGACATAGGGTTTTCTAGCAGCCACCCTCTTGCCCCAGAGCAGCACTACCTCCTCATAGCACTTGATGTAGGCCCCTGTGTTGAACTTGAGTCACTGTGGAAAGATGAATGGAGGCATAATATCCACATCACTAGTGACCACTCCAAATATGATTTCTATTTCACTAAGTCTTTCCGATTATCTTCAAGAGTTTTTAAAAATAGAAATCCACTCAAAGCAAAACCTGAAATGCTTTGCAGGATTTATTTCTTTCCTAACTGATATTGATTTTATTGGAAATAAAATATACTTACCACTGAATTAAGTGCATTTACAAGGAAGAAAATTATGTTGAAAAATAAATATTTTTTGTGTAAATTAGAAGCTACCATATTACTGATGCTTCTACTTATAGGCCAAGGTATTTATATCAGACACATAAAAGGTAATGAAAATGTAAGAACAAAAATGGATAAACATGCCACAATAAGACATGGCATCAAAAGGATAATTCCCCACCTCCCCCAACACTGCTTTTCTTTTTAATTACCTTCACTTTTTTGACAATGTTTATTGCTTTAAAAAGCAATGATTAGAATTGGAACAAAACCTAAAGATATCAAAGTAAAGTTATTTATTTTCTTAGCTCTTAAGAATTGACACCAAAAATATTTATTTATTATATTTGACACTATTTTATTGCTTATTGAAATGGTTGACAAAACATTGGCTAGTTGCCAGTTGATTCAAACTTTATGAAACCAATAATAAATATTTCCTCATAATTGGTTTTCATATTTTAATAATTTAATGTTTATATATTTATGACTAAAATATTTTTATATTTATTTCTTTATAAATTAGTAAATGATCATCATTGCTTTAGTCCTACCTGTAATAGTTTTTAGAGTTTTGTAAATATAATATTATTCTTATAAATAAATAATCTTATAAATTGTGTTTAATATTTTTGTTCTAAATTCTCAAGAAAAGAAAATGAAGGATATTAAAAGAAGCCGTGTCATGTGAAAAACCATTCCTTTGACGTTATGTCTTATTGCGGCACATGTTTGTCCATGTTTGCCAAATCAGGAAATGTTGGGGAAAATGAATGAAAAATCACACAAAAAAGACAGAAAACTTTAATTCTTATTTTATTTCTTAAAAATTCAACCAAATTATTTGGCCAAGGCAGATGGCTACAGTGACATTTGCTTTCATCTCATTAATAGCATTTGGATATATTTTATTTCGTCCTGCAGGAATTCCCAAAATAAAGCATTCGAGAACACAATGGCCAATTTTATTTGCTGTTACAATCATTAAAAATCTTTTCTTCTTAGCATTCCTTTGAAGTCATTTGTGTCATGTCTCACAAGTAAGGGGATAATGTAACTAAGACACAAAGAGGCTGCTTGGCATGAAAGAGAATAAGAAGACTTTAGAAGGAACAGGAAATATACTCCTAAACATGAAACAAGGAATAAATTTCTACTCCTGTTAAAAAAAAAAAAGAAAATTGGGAAGGAGTATGAAGTGGATGATAGGCAAATTTATGGCTCTTATAAAATAAAGGAAAGCTACAAGAACAATTCCAAAACACCCACCCACCTATTTTTGTTTAAAATATGGTATTACAAAACCAAGTCAATGTTGACTGAGCCAAACTGTAGTCAAGACCATTTTTCAATCCAACTAATGATGAACTGCAAAATGCTAAAATGTGGTTGATTCTTAGAGACAAACATTTAACTTAACCAAGCAATTTCTGTTTGTCAACTGTTGCAGTAGAAAATCCAATACCATTCTGGTTGTATGGCAAATGGATCAAACTTTCTTTTTTTAATTATCTTACTCCAAGCAATTATACAGTGACCACATGATCCCTTACGTATGACCTCCTAGTTCTCCTTACTTATTATGTAGGGGTGCAGTTGAGCGAGTAACCAACAAAACTCCTTATAACACCGAAGATGAACTGAAGGTAAGAATTATGGTAGCATTTGCCAACTTCAACAAAGAAACTCTCCAGAAGAGTTGGAGGAGATTCCAAAATTGTTTGGAGACTGTGGCTGAAGCCAATGGCAATTTTATTGAATAAATTTACTCTTTAGTATACCAAATATTTTTTGTGTGTTTTTATTTGTTAAAAAAAGATTTTTGATATGTATATATATATATATATATATATATATATATATATATATATATATATATATATGGAAAAACTTTATCACATATATACATAAATGTTTAGCTGTAATTTCTACAACCATGTGACCACTTACAGCTAAGAAAACTACCATGTATTTATTAACTATTGCCGGTCAAAATGCAACACGTAATTATGTTTCCTACGATGGAGCCTATTGTGTACATTTGCCCCGTAAAATATGTAATATCTAAGATGGTTGCTAGATTATGTCACAGAAATCAAATCTCACGTGTCAAATGCGACTAAAAGAAAATTTTAAAAAATAAGCCTTTATATTTAATTCTAATTCTGACGTTTTAAAAATTCATTTGGTCAACAAAAAAATGTGAATATTTCCCCCCCGTAATTTTGAAACAAAAGAAATATTTAAAAAAAAAGAAGCGTTTTTTCAAACAAAAACAAAACATGTAAAAAAAAAGTTCCAATGGTTAATTTAATTATTTAAGCCTTTTTTTTTTTAATATTTCATACTTCAGAAAATAAAATTAAAAAATTGAAAGCTTTTTTTTTTTTGCTAAATATTTCATGCAGGAAATCAACTGTCTGTAATTTGTGTGGCATTAATGTAAGTTTTCCTCTAAAATTAAATGTCTACATTTTTAAATATTTTTCGAAATGTTTTCTAGTTTTGTATTCAAATATATGTTGTTGAGGATATTTTGTTTTCCTTCAAAAATGTGTTATGGTAGTTTTTTCTTCAAAAATGTATTGTTGGTAATATTTTTTCTTGGCATATGATTCTTGGATGCAGGGGGAGCAGAAAGAAATATTTCCAGATACCACTGCATGGTCAGAATTTCCAAGAGTGAAGAGCGGCATAGCATGGCATGAGTCAAGGATCGAGGTAAAGAAGAAATCTAGAAGAGAAACATTTCCTTCAGGATTACTTGGGAAATGTGTGGGGGAATCCACGACTTTAGTGAGTGATTGAGAAGTTCAGAGATTGGACAACAGCAAGATCGGTGACAGAATGTTTAAGCGAGTTGTCATGATGGGTATTAAAGTCACTAAACACAGATACATGTGCAAATGTATGTAGTGAAATGGCCTCGTCTATAGTGTCAGAAATACCATCTAGTTATCAGCAGTCATGAGAGAAAGGGGAGCAATATAGTTTAATAGTTTAATAGAGAGAGGTAGAGACATGTAAGAATGGTCTGGAGCTTCAAGAGAGACCTTCCTAGCCAAAGGGAGATGTTCATTGACATAAACTTCCAGGCCATGCATGTAGACATTAGAGTTCTTCCTAAGAGAGGAAGGTCGCCAAGAATTGAAAAATTAGAGAAGGGGTTTGCAGAGTTAGTTTCGCAGAGATCGGGGATGTTTGGAGGATTTTCAAAGAGGAACAATTCCACATGGCAAAAGTTGACATGAATACCATGGATGTTAGAGAAAGAAATGTTAAGTGTTTTTTGTTTGGATGGTTTAGTTTTATATATTCGATTTTTTATGGTCATGATTCTGGCTTATTGGTAATGAGATGCCTAGACTATTAGTAGTAGTAACAGTCGGTCATGAAATGTAACATGTCTGGCAAAGATTGCAGCATATTGTGGCCTGAGGGTTTCAGTCAAGTACCTACAGGTTATCTTCAGGTGTCCATTGTTTTCCTGATATGGAATATATGTAGATTATCGCATTATGTTGTATCTACTGATCCAGGGATTGAACTCATAATCAACTGATTACAGCAACCAACTTCTATAGGAACTAAGCTGTCAATCTGAAAGACATCAATGGTGCTCTTCTGAAGCCTTGAAATCTAATGTTAGGCGATTTTGACATTCAGTTATCATTGCTTTTTTTGTTGTGTCTATGACATCTATAACAATCAAGATAGGAACATTAGTTTGAATAAATTAAAAAGTATGGAAAATCTTTTACGACTCTACACTGTTTTACGACTCTACTCAAGTTTTCTAGTCAGGAAAAAAAAATACAATTTACTTTTACTTTTATTGAAATATAGTCACATTTGTACTTATTTCGAGATTTGTTTTTAATATTATTGAAATCACCAAGTCTTGTTAATTTTTTAAATTACAGTATTTCTAAATATGTTTTTAAAGTAAAGTTAGATAGAAATAAAAAAGTAAAACTAACTATACAACTTTTTTTTTTTTTTTTTTTTTTTACACTCATCCTATTTTTTTTAGCATTTATTAAAAAGTTTTTAAAATGCGACAGTTCTTTTCTGGTTTCCGTTTTCATTTCATGATTCTTATAAATTTTTTATTTCGAGAATTAAAATTTTTACATTCTGAAAAGAAAATGACATATGCCGACAAAATTGAAAAATCAGCACTTAAAATTAGGAAAGATGTGTGATGACCTTTTTAAAGTTGTTAGGTGGTTTTAAAATTTACAATTTAGGTGAATTAAAAACTAAAGCGAACCCCCTTGTGTCCGTTTATGCAAATTGCAGCATTTAACGGACCTCTAAAAATATTTTTAAAAGAGTAATTTCTTTTTCTCTTTGATAAAATCAATAGACTAAACTATCGCCCGGTTCACACTCCACCCTCGTCTATTGAACAGGTGAAGAGGCTCATCCCTTGTTTCCTGTTTAGGATGCGGTTTCCGGTTTTCTCTTTTCTAATCTTTTCACTCCTATCTAGCCCCCTGCACATCAGTGGCATTACCGCTTTGCTCGTGGTGATATGATTTAAAAAAATAAAGGTTTTTTTTTAAAGTTACTTTTTGTTAGAATAGGAAAGAGATTTGCCATTATTTCCAATTAATCTTATATTTTATAACTTTAAAACTGAATTAGGATGTTTCTCGCATACGATTACTACTGTAGTGCGACTGATTTTTCATTGAGCACCCCTCATTTGCGGCTTGTGCCAGGTTAAGCCGAATAAATAGTTTTGGGTGTTTTGCTATGGCACACATTTCCTGTAGTTCATAAGATTAGAGAGTGGATTAGATTCAAAATGAAAACTCTACATGGCCTTGTATCAGACTAGGTTTTGTACATAAGGCTTATTTGGAATTTTGTGAAAATAAAATCTGTATGCTGACAGTTAAGGATTGTGAGTTGAAGTGGATTTAACATAGAGAGAGGTGGGGTGGTACAGAATTAAATTATCTGAATCGGGATTGAATCAAAAAGAAAGGAAAGGATGAGAGAGAGAGCAACAAAAAGTGACGGGGAACAGAGAAAGAGAGAGAGAGAGAGAGCAACAGGAATAAAATTGAAATAAAATTATTTAAGGCTCGACCAAAAAAAAGGTTTTATTTTGAAAATCAGAAACAGCAAAGAAAATGCGATTTTTTTCAGAGAGTCACATAAAGTCAAAAGAGAGAAGAAGAAAAAGAAAGAGAAAGAGAAAGAAAAAAAGAAGCACTCATCAACCTTTAGGATGGGCCTCTAGGTCATTTCTGGCCGGCTTTTTCTACCCAACATCTCGCTCAGAAAGTAAAAATAAATAATAAAAATGCGACACAGCTGGTCGTCTATCAAAAGTTTAACAAAAAATTTCAAGGCAACAACCAGTAAAACATTTTTAAAGAAGACAGAAAAAAAAGTGAAGATCAGAATTGATGTAACAACGGCCGGAGTGTGTGTCATGAATGGATCGGTTTGTCAGATGAGATGAGAAAGGAAAATAACTGTTCACTACTCGATTTTATTAGTAGAGAAAGAACACTGCGACTACTTAAATAAGTTATTTCTTTCTTTTTCATACCTTTTCTTACCCAAGCGTGATATTTATATAGTTATAGTCTCAAATATAAATTCTTTCTCTGTCAACTCTCAAATATATTTAAATTTCTCTTTCTTTCAATCTCTCTCTGTTGAAAGCCCTACCTTCTTTTTTTTTGTTCCAATATTTGACTCTTCCAATTTTGGTTTCATTCATTCTTTCTTTCACAAGCATAATTTGCCAGTTATCTTTTCTTTTTTAATCTTTTGTTTTAATTACATCGCTACAAATACTAACATTTACTTTAGCAGTCCTTCTCTTCTAATTAAATCTTGCTTTCTTTTCAACTCTATATTACACTTCCTCTTTCTTTCTTGACATACGTGAATGAATTTTTAACTGACCTACACGTCACACACACACAACATACTATGATCAGTATAAAATAAACTTAATTCATAAAAAAAAAACTCCATTTGGAGGTTGTAAAACTTATACGAGATCAGGGGACATTTTGCATTAAGCGCTCTACCACGCCTCCCCACACTCATGACGAATTCAATTGTTTGAAAGGCATAAAAATATTTTAAAAATTGGTGTGTATAATTATTTCTTAGCAGAGACGACAACCCTCACTCACATCATGATGGGGTGAATCGACCAAAAAGTCATATGGCTCTGTCGTCCTTAAAGGTGTATGTGCGTGGGTGTGGGGTAACACATATCAGCCTTGAGCGAAGAAAGACCTACGGACAAAGATTTATACAAATAATAAGAGACATTAAATACGATGACTGACACAAATTCATAGACGCAAACACACAAAAGTCACTGAGTAAATGTCGATGAGCGCCTCGTCGTAGATAGACTGGAGATCATCAGCTCTGAATGGATGCCTCGTCCTGGCATCACTCTTAATTATTAATGCAATCATTCAAACATTAAAAAGAAAAAGAAAACGTCAATTTCAATAGTTAGTAATAGAGAAAGAGGGGGAAAAAATGCAAATATATTCGGGGTGCGATGGGTAAATGGTCGCCATTTAATATTTTGATTTCGTGAATGAGCATTGTAAGTTGTTTTTTTATTTTGTCGACGACACAGTATAGTAGGGTCAGTTGAGAATTGTCTGTGAGAAAAAGATCACCATTACGCAATTCACTCCAACAGAAGTCAGAAAATGGATGCAGTACTGCTTGGCATTTGCACCGGATGTGCGTTGTGGTGCAGTGGATATCGAATCAGAACAAATCGGGGAGCCGAGTTCGAATTCCAGTTGAATTCCTTGCATTCACTTACGCGCAAATACCCTTGGGAAAGGTATTAATCTGTCTCTTCCCTCCAGTTATGGGTTAAATAAAGGGACAGATTGGGTTGTATAGCCTTGCCTGGCAACCAGTCTACTGCAGAAAGCAGGATAACCTTCTGCCCATTCAGTCATGTCTCTTTTCGAGATATGATCACCCGAAGCGTGTATCACTATATGGCACTTAACTGACTGATTTGGGTGTTAATCTGAGGACAACACAAAGGATTTAGAAAGAGCTGGATGATATATCCAGTTAACATCATGGTGTTTCGAGTGATCACTAGTGATGGCAATGTTGAACATCCATTTATCTACCCACAGGGCCTCAGACTCAACATGGAGGCCTCCCAGAGCCACAACTACTTTCAAGTTGGATGAGTTTCACCACGGAATATGTCAATGAGCGGTGCTTTATCGAGTTTAATTCGTTACCTCTTCGTCACCGGGGCCAGTGGTACAGTTGGTATGACATTTGCTTGATAACACAACTGGCTGGATTTCAATTCCTGGCAGTGGATGCGCACTGCTGATGAGTCCCAAATATACGATGAAACGGCCGTCCAGTGCTTTTTGCATTCTGTTGAGGTCTAATAAAACTTGATGAATTACTTAATATCTATATGTGGTGTTTAACCATGGAATAAGTATCTCTCTTAATTTTAACACACACACGCACACACACATTACATTTATGTAAGCAATATATACAGAGTGAGTCAAAATTATGTTAACACTATTATGAAAGGAATCATTTATTCAGTGTTTACTGAACAATCTCCACCTGTCCACCATAGCATGATTGATGTGCAAAAACCAGCAATCAACAGTATAATTAAGTGCCTTGACACACATTCCATGGCTAAAGTTTGACATTACACCTTTTATTCTGTCCTTGATTTCTTTGATGTGTCTAACTTTTTTGCTATACATGTGATCCTTTATTATACCCCATAATCAAAAGTCACATGGTGTCAGATCAGGGGGAGTGTGGTGGTCATTGGCATGGCCACCACACTCCCCTGCCAATGGTAACCTATCCAATGATTTAGGAAAGTTTGATCAAGACAAGCTTGAACAGTTTGGGCAAAATGAGGCAGTGTACCATCCTGTTGGAAATAGCCTGCTCATCTGATATGTTATCAATGGCAAACTTTTGCAGCATTTGTAAATAAACATTAGCAGTCACCATTGAACTTG
Organism: Ascarosepion bandense; assembly: GCA_037127315.1. Classification (NCBI taxonomy): domain Eukaryota; kingdom Metazoa; phylum Mollusca; class Cephalopoda; order Sepiida; family Sepiidae; genus Ascarosepion; species Ascarosepion bandense. The sequence continues at coordinate 13,672 of JBBBDQ010029244.1, forward strand.
TAAAAAATATGGGCCAATTACAACAGTAGCAGTTAGAGCACACCACACATTTACTTTCTGGGGGGCCCATTCATGCTCTCAAATGATACATGGATTTTTGGTACCCCAGAAAATGGTGTTATGTTGCTTAACATGACCACTTGTATGAAAGGTGGCTTCATCACTGAATCCCATTTGACATTTTAGGCATTCTGCTTGAAACCATTTTTACTGAGCCGTCAAAGTTTAGACAACTTGTTGACGATTGTTATGTAATTGCATGCCAAAGTCTGGATAGAATTCGGCATACTGTTCTCTGTGGAATCCCTGTTTTCAGACTGCAACGTCTTGTCAATTTAGATGAACTCAGTAGTAAAGCCTGTTGCATGGTAGCAAAGTTCAAGTTACGTCTGCCTGTTCTGGATTGCCTTTCATTTCCTTGAGAGTTGTCTTTTACTGATCCAGTGGATACAAACCTGTCATAGATGCGATAAATTGGTGGGTGATAATCTGAAAATCATTCAGCAAATTCTCGTTGCCAATCCAAATGCTTCCATCAAGTTTGCAACCACCCTTCTGTGCTCCAATGTCAGTCAGTCAGTCATGCGTAAGGTAAACCTGTAACAAAAAATTATAAATGTTAACAGAATTTTGATTCACTCTATACATATCAAAAATATATATACACGAACACACACACTTTGTGTGTGTGTGTATGTGTTGAGTTGCAATAATGTTTTGTATGGTTGAAAGAAGTATGTGTTTTTTTTTCTTCTTTTCTTCTAATATTCATTTTTACTTTTCGTAAGCAAGGGAGGAAATATAGGATAATATTTTTTCAAATGAGTTCTAAAAGTCTGTGCATCAGAGACATTTTGGCTCCACTCTGGAAGCGTTTTAACGGATGTTTACTCTGATAAAAGCCAAGACTTCAATAATGTCATTGTAGGTCATTCTAAGTGACTTGTGAATCTTCAATGGCATATTTTTCGGTTGTAAAAGGAATCAGATTTCCTTTCCATGCCTTTCCAGTAACGCAATAAACTTTAATCGCCCAATTAAGTTTTTAATCCATTTATATACATACATATATCAGTCATATATATATTGTTAAATATAAGAGACAATGAAAGTCTATTATGTTTAATCATGAGCCGCTTAAACATCGTATTTTGGCTTTAATTTCAGTTGAAAATGAAGACAAAAATTCTCCAAAATTTGAATAGTTTTCTATTAATACACACTTTAAAAAGAACCTTCAGATATTGGAGGCCATCTACATTAAATCCAAACAACCCACACTTAATAAAATCACGTTTAAAGCTGGTCATAACACATTTCATTGCATTTGAATATATGCAAATATTCAGTATTTATTAAAAATAATTTTCAAACAAATACATTAAATATTTTTATATATAGAAATATTTTTATTAAATTTTACAAAAATTAATAAGAGGTGGGGCAGTTGGCTGTCTAAATTCATTGTAAATTGCTCAAACCTGTGAAAGCCAAAATAAATATGCACCTGATTGCTTAAAGTGCAATAAATAAATAAATAAAATAAAATAAAAAATGAAATGTAATTTGTAATTTGGATTCTTCAAGGATAGTAACATATGAAAACAAATCCCGATAACAAATTTCAGTTTTTCATTTCGTTTTTTTTTTTTAACTTTTGAGAAGTCATGTGATAAAGGGGCTTTTTTGTTTTGGATTCTGTAAGAAAGCCAAAATGAATTTTTTGTCCAATCATTGAATATTGTTGCCATATCCGGTTGGGTGCTCCTGCTATTCATGCTAAGCCACCCCCCCCCGGGAGGTGGGGGTGTCTTTCAACAAAATCCAAAGAAGGATCTGCAACGTAACTGATCATGACTTAGTAACTCAAAATCAGTCACTTTCTCACCAATGGGATGTGGCTTCCCTGTCTTTTCTCCAAATATTTTTGCAGCTTCTGCTTTTACAAGCGTCTTTCCCTGGTGCCCCGACAACATGAATTTACTCGTGCTACTAGATTGGCATCTAGGTCCCACCCTTTTAATGTCAAAATAGTCAAATGTAACCACCACTTCTATTCTACCTGTTTCTTTTCTCGCCCTTCTCGCCTGTAAGTAAAACTCTCTTCCATATACTTGCTGCCCTGATAATTATATCAACAAAAGTTTAAACGCAATGTCAATTGCCATCATCTATTTCCTTAAATCTCATCCAAAACTTAGCCTTTCTTCAGCATCCCCAGTACCATGCATTTTCTCTCATTGTAACCCCCTGCACACCAGTCGCAGTCTTACTTTCCTTGGGGTAAAATGATTATTAAACAAATAGGGAAAAGCGCATTTGAGATATGTTTGTTTTAAGATGAATTTCAATTAAATAAGTTTCTTTTTTGTTCGCAAATTTGCTGAACAAAAAGTATTTTTAGTGCGCCTACGTTGTCACTGAATGTGACACAAGGTCAAGATTTAAAATATTTTTAACCTGTACCAACAATACTATGGAAAAACTGCTCAACTCTCCTTGGCACTTCCTCTTTTTTTAGGGACCCCAGTCCTACTTCTGAAGGAGAGGTAATGCCTGCTGGATGGTCCCCTGAAGAAACAATAAAAACTAGAGAGACATAATTTCGCTATATATTTTTATTTAATCTTTCCTCCATCTCTATTTTGTGGAGGTGCCTCCACTCATTTTCAATAAGTCACTTTTAAAATGAATTTTTAAAGATAAAAAAAGTTTTCTTTAAACATTTTTAATTGAAAGCTAAATGATTAACTTTACTATTTCCAGAAAGCAAAATTCTCTGGTGTATTTCAAACAGGAATTATATTCATTGGAATCTGAAATTTTTCAATTTTTTTAAACTTTTCAAATTTTCGGACATTTCTGAACAATCGACTCATTTTGTAAACAAAAGTTAATTCTCGGTTTTAAAAAAATAAAAATATACATCTGTGACAGTATTTTTTTAGAAAATTAGCAAATGTAATGTTAAATTAATCTGATTTACAAGTATTACTCATTTATAGCATGAAATTTAGAATAAAACTATTTCTTAATCACAGAGTTGAACTTTTTTACCTGTCCTCCATATTTCAAATGTGTTAATAAGTTGATGGATGAGAGATAAGTGTATGGCGATCACAAGTGATATAATTGTATAAATGTTTTTCCCTCTAAGGGGAAGAATCTCTGAAACACATGAGCTTTTGGTTTACACATAGAAATTACTGTACAAAAAAAACTTCAAATACACACACACAAAGTTTATTATTTTAAACATAGGGAGGCACAAGGATTTTTATTAAACTTTTTAATTTTTGATTAGTAAATACAATCTTCGCCTAATAGTTTTATAAATTAATTCCAAGAAATCTTTGAAGTATTTTAAAAATATTTTTGAAACTTTATAAGTTATTATAATTAAAAATAAAATAAAAAAAATAAAAAAGGAAAACAATTCTTTTAAAATTTCATTAGTAAACGAAAAATTCTTTTATTCTTGGTACTAATGTCCTTAATCTATATAATTTATTCAAGCAATTAAAAGCTTAAATGTTAGAGTTATATTGCATTTTTTATTTTACTATATTGCAAGTTGATTTTCGGAAACAGGCAAAATTTTTCAAAAAATAATAGATGATTTACATTCGCCAATGTCCTGCGTTTCAACTTAATAAACCAAATTTTCGCAACAAAATTTAATTTCTTAAAATTTCATGAATTTACGTGGAGTGAGGTAACAGATGTAAAAAAAATCATAAATAATATTTTTTTTACCAAGATGTTTTAAAAATAATAATTTCAAAAATAATTTCAATCATTTTTTAATACCTTCTGAAAGTTTCATTACAATCTGACAATTATTTGATTTTTGCAAAATTTTCCAATTTATGTGTTTGTTATCGGAAAAAAAAAAAACAAAAAAACTGAGTTATTACGTTTTCCATTGTAAACTCTCGGAACGATTTGCTTACTCGATAAAATCATAAGATTTTTACCAAAATTTCAAACGTATTAAGAAGTGATTAAAATTTTTTAAAAATAATTAAAAATACTTTGATCTTTCCTCTTACACATTTTGATGGAAAAAGTTCGTTTTTATTAAGTTTGGGTTTTTTTTTTAATTCATACTATGCCATTATGCTGTTTTTCAGCGATTTAGTGGAGGTACCTAATTGTGTGTGTATACCAGAAAATCAAAAGAATAAATAGTGGAAAAATCACTTCTACCATTTCAAACAACTTCAGGTTAAAACGACCGGCCAAATATTTAATCTTTTTAGTCTGTTACACCTTTACCCAAGCCTTGACCTAAATATCAAATAGCTGACCCACAAAAAGATAGTCTCTCCTCATCTCCAAGGGAAGTCAGACTGACATCAGCTGAACAAAGACGCGCACTTAAACAGAGGGCAAAACATGGGTATCTTAGCTTATCTATGGAAGACGTTCAATAGATTGCTCACCGTAAATTCCGTAGTTTTTACTATTCCCTTTCTTTTTCTCTGACGATTTTCTTTCATTCATTCAATCAATGTGGTGTGGGTAGATTTATTTTGAAAGCAGACTGAAAGCAAACATATCAATTTCCACTTAATGAAAAAAACTGTCGTCAATATTAGCCACTAATAATAGGCTCACTACAAACACAAGTCAACATCGCAAGTGGAAATAATTTAACATACAAATTAATAGACATTTTATTTTTAGATTTCTGCATAAAAAAAATGCATATTCTCTTTGTTGGCAAAAAAAACAAACAAACAAAAGAAACATAAAAAGTAATATGCCTGGTTTTTCAGTAACAGACACCCCCACCCAAAAAATGCCAAGAATACGTATGCTGATTTTCAAGGCTAGTAGAACTCTTGAAAGATTAGCATAATGCAACTTTTTTACATCTATATTTTGTCTCTGAAAAACTTTCTTATTTTTTATTTTTATTTTTTTTTTAGTGTTAAATCCGTTTGGGTTGTGTATTATCATGCTTCTCCACAACTTCCTATTTTCTGTTCCTCTAAGTATCTTTTTAATAACAGGACAGATTAAGTTCTAGAGCCTTGGTTGGCAACCAGTCTACCATAGAAAGTACCTTCCCATCCCTCCCTGTTTTTTCAGTTTTCTTCTGAACGAGACGAGATGAAAGGAGGTTATTTGCTCTTTGCACCCTGTTTTATTTTTAATACTTTTTATTTAATCATTTCACCCCAAGCAAGGCGTTAACACCACTGATGTGCTGGGGGTTATATAAGACAGTTGAAGTATTAGGCAGGAGGAGAGTGAAGACAAAGACGAAAAAGCTACAAGGAGTGAAAGAGAAAAGGCAAGAGAAGGATATGAACACAGGAGTGAAGACAGTTGTGAAGGTAGAGAGAAAGGAAAAGAACAAGATATATGGGGTGATGTAGAAAGGCTGGGCTTAAGCGGATAAGAGATGGGAATTGACTTTGCATTGAAATTCCTAAAGGTTATCTCCGTCAGGAAAGCAAGTATATGGAAGGGAGTTCCACAGGCGAGAAACGCGAGAAAAGAATCTGGTGCAATAGAATTGTCGCCTGCATTTGGTTGGTCGAACTGTAAAAGGGTGAGACCTTGTTGCCAGTCTGGTTGCCTGAGTAAATTCTTGTGGAGGGGGCACCAGTAACCCAAATTCGTCAGAGCAGAAACCATGAAAATATTGTTCCTGTCGTTTTCAGCATGTCCTGTGAGTATCAAATTCTCTAGGCCTGCTTTCTTCATTAAACATTTCAGCTGTCTCCTGATTGAAAATATAAGTTTCCTTGTAGTTCCTGTTTTCAAATATCAATCAGTTGTTATTTGAAAAAAAAAAAAAAATATGAATTGACAAAAAAAAAAAAAAAAAAAATCCAGAGAATTACTTTTATGAATCAAATGCTGAATATTGGTGGTTGTGAGTGACATCAGAAAATGGATGATGGGTAATACAATAAAGAAATATGAAGGTACACTGGAATAGTGAAAGGTGCCTTCATGAAACTAAGTAAAATATTAAAAAATAAGAACATTTAACTAGAAAAGAGTGTTGAACTTCTATGTAATACATTTTCTCCTATATTGCCACGAATGCTGCACCATTTTCTCACAGATGAAGAAGAGAGCTCTGAGGTTCTTCAGAAGAATAAGATGGCCAGAACGATGAGGAAGTCTAAATAGATGAGAACAAATACGACAATTATACGTAGGATAAGAAATTTCTGGGAAACACAAGTGAGGAAAAGAGGCCTGGAAAATCTGACACTCACAGATCATTAAGTATATATAATATTTCAGATAGTGTATATCTGTAAAAGGACAATATGAATAAAGAAAAGTAAAACTTAGCCGATATGTATTATTTTCTATCAAAGCAAATGCAAAGATTTTATTTTGTAACAAGTATTTATATACAAGAACGAATATCTTATTGGTTTTACAAAATTTAAGAATGCTCATTTTAGATGATCTTGTTAACAAACTAAATAATCTTGAATCCACAATAGACTTTACTTTTGATTCTAACCACACTTTACCCTTCCTCTATATCTTGCTGCAGAGAAATAATGAACTTCAGTTTGAGGTTTACAGAACAGCTACCAACAAGAATGACCTGGTCGATTTATATTCCCACCAGTGTAACAAGATCAAATCAGAAATAATTATAGAATTCTATTTAAGAGCACCAAGGATTCGAAGACCCCCAATATTTACCCAAAGGAGAAATATACATAGAAAACATTTTCAAAGACCTCCAATATCCTCTTTATTTCATCCACAGTGCTAAAAGTAAGGCGTACAGAATATATAACCGCAAAAAAAAGATAACAATAACAACGATTAATAAAAACAGATACATAATACTACCTACTAACTCCATAACATTTACTATCCAAAATACACTGTCCAATCTAAACTACATCAAAATAATTACAACCACATCCCAAACTATTATGGATCAGAACCGAACAATGTCCATAACAATAACTGTTTCTCAGAATACATTGGGCTAAAATAAGTTTTCCTTTTGCTTTTATTTATTCCTGCACACACACACACACACACTTTATCTCATGTGATAGTTTTTAAAGAATGTTTCTTTTTAAAATCACAAAATAAATTACATTACACTTAAAACATGAAAAAATAACATCAAAAACATAATACCCTTCAAAATGGTCAGTGAAGTTACTGAACAGTGTTAATTACTGGATTCAGTATACATTTGAAGGATGAAGAATCCAATGTTTAGTGTTTTTATAGAAATAACTTAAATGAGGATATTAGTTTTATTGATTCATTGTAAAATGACTTGTCTTTTCTGGGATGAGAAGTTATCATTATTTACACTATTTACATTTGGATTATTGTCTTCATCATTGTTGTTGTTATCATGAGCCCTTTTTACCCTCTAGCCTTCATCAGGTGTATATAGATTTGGGTAACCTACAAGAAATTTCAAAGTGAACCCTTTATTTAATTTATAGGGTAGACTGTCCTTATTACACCCCTTATGTCTAGGGATATCTTGACTAGGTCTTATTTTTAGTACTGCTCAGTTATTGCTCGTCCTGTTTTCATGGAGTCCAATATACACTACCCAGCCCCGGGATTGAAATCACAATTACTATGTCACCAAGTTCATGAATGAATGCTTTAATTCACAAGGCTATTGTCCCATAAATTTATTAAAGGATTCAGTTTGGAATTTCCAAAAGGTTACTCAGATTGATATCTATCTAAACTTATTAATAAATGGAACTTTGTGTGTGTGTGTGTGTGTGTGTGTGTGTGTGTGTGTGTGTGTGTGTGTGTGTGTGTGTACGTACGTTACCTATAGACTCTGAAACGGCTGGACCGATTTTCTTGAAAATTTACACAGTTGTACTATAAGCGTCTGCGAGTGTTCATAGCTAGGTTTTGTGTTGAGGTACTTCCGATAAATATCGATAATCATCGGGTTATAGAAGGAGTGGTTTGATTTTAATGAAATTTGATACACTCATAGGCAAAGACATAAGAAACGATATTCAGAAGTTTCAAGGTTGCAGTGAGGGAATGTTAGAAAAATTACCACTTAATTTTACTATAGTTACCATTCTTATTTTATGATGATGTCGCATTTGAATATCTGTATTTGCAGGGGTTGATAAATTTATATGCATGATAATAAATTCAGAATTCTTTTTAAAATATTTGCGGGGGTGAGTGAATTGTAGTAACCTATTTATTCCATTTATAATTAGTAAGTATAATTTTATTCAATAAAATATCACTTAACTTTTACAAATTAATAAAGCATTTTCAATGTTAGAAAGTTTATAAATCATTTAAATAAAATTTTAAAAAATGAAAAGCAACTCTTGTAAAAATTCATTCTTCATCAAAAATGATTTTCTTCCGAAAATAGTGTCTATAATATATTTTATAACATTAAAGCAATTAAAAGCATTTCTAATTAAATGTTTTAGTTTTATTTCATTTTTTATTTTGAAGCTCACGGCAGATTATCTGTAACTGGAGGTCCTGTTTGACACTCTCCACCATACTTCATGAGCATTAAGCACTACAAAAACAATTTTCTTGAAATGTTATAAAATTAAGTTGGTGGTGGGTGGGTTTAACAAATTAAAAAAATATTTTATTACCAACATTTTCTAAAAACTATATCAAAATTAATTTAATTAATTTTTATATTGTGATTGTTTTATTAAAAATCTAACAATTATCTGATTTTTGCAATAATTTCCAAATCAGTGTGTTTTAGCTAAAATTTCCATACTAATTTATGGTCACCAGTTGATGCAAAAAAAAAAACCAAAACATTTTTAACCAAAATTCATAAGGTTTTAAAAAGATGTGATTCAATAATCAAAAAAATCCTCTGGTCTCTTCTTTTAATAACAACAAAAAATTTAACAATAAAACTTATTTTATTAATTTTGGGGCATTTTTTTTCATTATGTATGCTCATATTTTTAATGAGTGTGTGTGTGTGTGTGTGTGTGTGTGTGTGTGTGTGTGTGTGTGTGCGTGTGTCATTTAATCATATTTCAGAAAATTCTAAAAAATACTTTCATTTGTACACTAGTATTAATAATTATTCACTGAAATGTTTTTCATATTTAAATATGATTGAGAAAAATTACTGACAGACTTCGGTTACATAAAATAAACTTGTGTGTGTTTTTTTAAGATTGCTTAAGGATCAATATTAAGATCAAGGTATTAATTCATCTCTTCCCTCTAGTTATAGGTTAAATAATACGACAGATTGGTTTTATAGCCTTGGCTGGCAACCAGTCTACCGCAGAAAGCAATGGTAACCTACTGCGAGATAATCTTCTGCCCAGTCAGTCATGTCTCTTTCAAGACATGATCACCCAAAGCGTGTATCATGTATGGCATTTAACTGACTGAAGGATCAGTAAGTTGTATATGCTTAGTTCCAGAGGAGCTACTTTCTCCCTGGCTATATCTTCCCATTACACGAAAAGAATGTTATATAACATCAAAATAAGATGCTAAAAAATATCCTTATTTTTAAAATTTTAATTTGGAGTAATAGCCAACTAATAATCTTGGACAATTTAAAAAGATTATATCAGTTGACTACTAGTAAATGTCAGGTTTGAGTACTTAACATTAGCTGAAATACTTATCCAGTAGTAGTACTTAGTATTGTATTGCATGTTATGATTTGTTTGGAGTTTTATTAGAAAAGGTTAAATACCTAGGAAGTGTTCTAACAGGAGATGGAACGTGCGACACAGAGATCCGAAGGCGAATTGGTATGGCAAAGGACGCGTTCCAGAAGCTGAGTAAAGTACTAACACACAGGAAAATCTCACTAGAAACAAAGAAAAGAGTGCTGGATTGCTATGTGATGTCAGTTCTTCAATACGGCAGTGAATGCTGGACAATATCATCGAAAATGTGGATAAAACTGGACGCAGTGGAAATGAGGTTCTACAGAAGGATGCTGCGGATATCATGGACTGAGCATGCAAGCAACGATGAGGTGTTGGAAAGAATGGCAACAAAAAGGAAATTAATACTGAGCATCAGGAAGAGACAACTGAAGTTCGTGGGACACGCAGTGAGGAAGGAGAACCTGGAGAACTTGATACTGATTGGCAGATAGAAGGAAAGAGAGACAGGGGAAGGCAGCGGATAACATATATGCAGGGCCTGATCAGGTGGATGGCGGAACGGGGTTGCCAGGAGTAACAGGAGTGAACATACTAAGAGCCACAAGGGATAGGGAGACGTGGAGAACCATGATCGCCTACGTCCTGAAGGGACAGGGCACATAGAAGAACTGTCTTGTTTAAAATTTTGTAACATTTAACAGAGAAAGAGTTGACCTTTTGCTTTTTTTTTTTTTTAAAGATGTGTTGTAGTTGAAGATATAAATTTTCAGTTATTTCTTGGAAATGTCAGAAATTAGGATTGAGTAGACATAGAAAACGAATATGAGAACACTTTGTGGTACTCTTGATAAGTGAGAGGGTGGCTGAAATAGTCACTCAAAAGACATATTGAACTGGGTGTGACCTCTAAGAATTCAGATAAGCTCTTCTTACTAGATATCAGACATAAAAAAATTGATATCATACAGAAAGAATTTTCTTCCTTCTAGTTTCTGAAAGAGTATGGTTTGTAGAATTGTTTCTAAACATCATTTAAAGAGGCTTAGACAAAGGCAGATAAAAAGTTATTCATGGTCACTATGAAATGCTTCCAATTTCTTTACTAAAAGAAAAATACCAAAATAAGAAAATATTACCAATTCTATCAGTATTTCCTGTTGTAGATTTTCTATTGTCAAAGTATAGCAAAATAAAATATCCCCTATTTCAAATGTTGTACATGATTTACTAAAATATATATGGCCTATTTATTTTTTTTTAATACTTCCAACTCGGAAATATCTTTAGCTTCTTTCTTTAAAATAAAATGTTTACATGAGCCTAACAAAGGTTTTTCATAAACTTTGCTTTTATATTAAAACAAACTTTTAAGTAAAATGTAATATAAATATTTCCACTCCCCCACTTTTTTGTGTTTCTATGAAGGTTCATACAATTTCTGCTTTTTCTTTAATTGTACTTTTTTTTTTTTTCCTATAATACAAATTTGATTTTTTATATTTTAGCAAATTTTAAAAAATACTGAAAACCCATTTGGAAAGAGAAGGAATAATTTTCCATTTTATTTAATTGGAGTAGATAGACTAAACTATCGCCCGGTTCACACTCCACCCACATCTATTGAACAGGTGAAGAGGCTCATCCCTTGTTTCCTGTTTAGGATGCGGTTTCCGGTTTTCTCTTTTCCATTCTTTTTACCCTTACGTAGCCCCCTGCGCATCAGTGGCGTTATCGCCTTGCTTGGGGTGATATGATTAAAAAAAAAAAATAAGAAAAAAAAAAACTTTATAAAAATAATCTTTGTAAATGTATATGTACTAAAATGGAAAAGAATGATCATTTTCAATGATATGTGTATTATTTTGAGTCTGACAGTGTGGAAAGTTGGGAGGGTAATGACTTCTGACATATGGTAAAAAAGATTATCCCGCAGTAGGTCGCCATTGCTTTCTACGTAGACTGGTTGTTAGCCAAGGCTATAGAACCCAATCTGTCCTGTTATTTGACTCATAGCTAGAGGGGGAAGAGATGTATTATATTATGAAGTAATAATTAGTGGGGGATAAGTTTATTACTTTATAACAATATAAAATGATCCCCCACTTTATGCCCAGTAGAAGTTTTAATTATGTTTCCAACTATTATATTCAGTAAGTTAGTTAAGTGCCAGACGTGATACACGCTTAGGCGATCATGTCTTAAAAGAGCCATAACGGACTGGGCAGAAGATTATCCCGCAGTAAGTTGCCATTGCTTTCTGTAGTAGACTGGTTGTCAGCTAAGGATATAGAACCCAATCTGTCCTATTATTTAACGCAGAACTAGAGGGAAGAGGTGGATTATTAACTTTCCCAAGGGTATTTAACAGTGTCCTCACAAAACTTTAAAGTCTTCATGAACCTGCTAAGTTAATTGACAATCTTATCTGCATTAATCCTATATATATATATATATATATATATATATATATAAAACGTAGAATATTTGGTATTTTTGTTAGGTAGCGGCTGCTTAGCTGCGAAATATTCTACAAATCCATGGGTAACATATCTAAAAAACTTATAAAAGGTATATATATATACTAGCAATATAGCCCGGCGTTGCTCGGGTGTAATGAAAGCTTTAAAACTAATCCATGGTCCTGGAGCTCAGACTCTTTGGACATTGGCACGAAAGGCTAAAAAGCAATATTTTTTTCCAGTTAAAGCGAAACCGTAGACTGAAAGAAAATTGAATGGATGTAAGTCAAATTTTTATTTCCTGGTATCAATATCAAATAAGTTTTTTTCGTCTTAAACTGAATTTTGAAGGCTAAATAAGTCCTCTGAGTAAATGGTATCATGGCTGAGACTAAGAACTACAATTATACCTACTTAGAACCAAACCCAAAGCAAAAAAAAATAAAAGGGCTGAAAAAAATACAAACATACAGGCAGATCAACACACTCACACACACACACACACATCTTACCTTTTATATATATATATTATCGATTTTCTGCACTATTGTCAGAACTGCAACCTTGAAACTTCTGAATATCGTTTCTTATGTCTTTGTCTATGAGTGTATCAAATTTGATTAAAATCGGACCATTCCTTCTATAACCCGATTTTTTCGATTATCGATTTTCGATATTTATCGGGGGTAGCTCGACACAAAACCTAGCTAAGAATACTCGCAGACGCTTATAGTACAACTGTGTAAATTTTCAAGAAAATCGGTTCAGCCGTTTCAGAGTCTATAGGTAACGGACACACACACAAAGTTCCATTTATAAAATAAGTTTAGATATAAAGACATAAACAATAATTTCGATATTTAAATTCGTTGGATAGCCATTTCTACGAGGAAATACTTGATTCTTGATAAACTACACAATCTACTCCAAAACTTGCACCCCAAAATTAATTGTCATTCCTAGATACTCATAAAAACAAAAACAATTACATCATCACTGACATTTACCATAAACCCACAGACACCCAACATAACCTCCATTTCAAGAGTCACCACCCGAAAAATTGTCTAAAAGCTATCCCCAATTTCCTAGCATGACAAATGTGCACAATAGTAGCTGATATAACCCTTCCTAAAAGACGTCTTGAAGAACTACAAAAAACACTACAAATAGAAAATACCCAACTCCACTAATAAACAGGGTTTCTAACTGGCAGAAGAAATACCATTGAAATCTCTCTGGAATAAAAAAAAAATAAACATGAAAAAGAAGAAAACATTCTAGCATTCGTCTCCACACACAAAACAACCCAGAATTATTTACAAAGATAAAAGGACACATAGAATTACACATAAAAGATAAAATAAAATAAATCTTAAAGACAACTAAAATAATTAAAAGCAAATGCCAACCCCAAAATTTAAACAAACATACCAACCTCATCAAAATTTGAGCAACACACAACACGGGGGTGGGTGGGGGTATCACAAAAGGCAACAAAAAAGATGTGGGTAGGCAACACAATAAAAGAAGGAAACCACTTCAAGTTCGAAAGCACATCTATATTCAAAATATAAAGACAAATCTGAGCTGTAACTCTAAAAATGTAATTTATGCTCTAAGATGTGATGAATGCCCAAAACTATACCTGGGTGAGACACAAGGCCTGAATAAAAGGGTCGTCCTGCTAACATAATAACATTAAACTAGCCAACAACAGGAAATTATACATTTCCCAACGCTTGCACGAATTCAGTGGAGGTAAATTCAGAATAATGCCTATCTAACAAAATGCAGATTATGACACACTCATGAAGATCCAGGAAGAAATATAAAACAAATACAAACCTTGCCTCAACAAAACAACATGAAAAACATAAGACACACACACAGACACACTAAATTCAAAGGTGCTAAAAGAAATTCTTTAACTGTTAAAAGAATAGTATTTCAAAACAACAAAACGAACTAGATGACCTGTAAAATTGAATCAAAATATCTGAAAACAATTTTGAAGTATAAAGAGGAAATCAAATTTTACAGTTTTTATTGTCTAAGGTAACTGATGCTCCAAACTGAATAGATTTAAGGAGTGTGGAAATATCAACCCACATATGAACTTTCTGACCTGCTCAACAAAAACATTTTCAGCTGTCAGAAAGGCAAAGATTTTGATATGTAAAGTGACAAGTTTAATCTCCTGAAGAGAATAGGGACACAAATACCTGAAATACATGAACACTTAATATACACTTTCTTTTTGTTCTTAAAATGGCTGGGATAAATAGAAATCTAAGACAATAACCTTGTAGCGATACATCACTGCCCACCATGAAGAAAATGTCACTTTCCCCTTAAGCTTGAAAAAAAAAAAAAAAAAAAGCCCGTATCCTCCAACATATATAACCTATATTTTCCAATTTAAAACTCGAACTTTAATCTGATAAGTTAAATTAAACACACAAATAAAATTTAATTTTTTTCTGTCTTTCCCCTCCACAAACAAACGTATTGTTTTCTGCATTCAAATGAAAATCACTTTCACCACAATTATTCAACATTTTCTTGATGACGAGGTGTAAAAATGTCCATGTCACAATATAAATTATATTAATTTTAAATAAAAAACACATTTAATTTATATATATACACTATACAGAGCCGTGCTTAGAGCTTCCGCAGGGGGGGGGGGGCATTTTCCCTAGGGGCCCCGCAAGAACCCGGGAAGACGGAAGATATATTGTAATGTAAAAAAAAAAAATTAACAAAATTAGAAAATTATCATCATACTTGTATGTTGAAATAGACTATCAACCCGTCTCTCTCTCTCTCTCTATATATATATATCTATATATATATAGATAAAGACTAATTTTATAGATAGAGATTAATTTTTCTCCAGTTTCTGAAAGTTTTTTTCTGTTGCTGAGGTGATGTGTCGTCCCCCATGGGGATCTTCATATCGAAATGGCCATTCAACATCTTTGAATTAATCCTTTTTTAATATATATATAGATAGATATATAATCTTTGATTGGAGTCTTCCGGTCCGAAAGAAGCCGCAAATCATTAAAAAAACAATGAACTTGTTAGAGAAATAGATTATAGATATATGTTTCAGTCAGATAAGTGCTATAACTGATACACGCTTGGGCGATCATGTCTTGAAAGAGACATGACTGACTAGGCAGAAGATTTTCCCGCCATTGCTTTCTGCGGTAGACTGGTTGCCGACCAAGGCTATAGAACCCAATCTGTCCTATTATTTAACCCATAACTAGAGGGAATAGACGAATTAATACCTTTCCCAAGGTTATTTGTGCGCAAGTGAATGCGAGGAATTCAATTGGAATTCGAACACGGCTCCCCAACATACATAAAAAGAAGCTAAAACTTTTGAAAACGTTCGTAACGTATCACCTCAAAACGCCAATTCCGCGATTTCTTCCGTTTTTTCGTGATCACGGAATATCTGCGTTCCGAGAATATGTTATTTTGTTTAGAGTACCATTTTCTGTGGGTTCAGTATATTCGGGGAGGGGTGCAAGTTGCTTAATGCGGGTAGAGGGGCCGCTGGGCACGCCACTATATTAATTGTCTAGTTTTTTGGTCATAGTTAAACTAGTACACAGTTGTATTAAAAAGTGTTCAATACAATTATATTGCAGAACTTTTGAATATTTTTCATTTGTAAACGAGTTATATTACGCAACCCAGGTTTCTACCATCTGGTGTCTTCAGGCAATTTGCAATAACTGATTTTACCGTTTTTTTTAAGGAGGATTTTTATGAACGCTATATGATATAATCTTATTCATAAAAGAAATGAAAACATAGTCGTAATTAAATAATGTCTTAGCTTTATTTAATTTTTATTTGACGATTCAGAGAAATTTTTCTGCAACTGGTGATTCTATTTGACAAAATCATTGGTAAATTTTCGTTGTAAGTCCCGACGCTTTTCCCCTTCAAATTTATCCAAAATAGCATTATCTCTGTGCAAATGTATATGCTGAACTCAAATGAACTGTTAGTTATTAAAGAAACTTATCTTTTTTTTTAATCTAAATGTCTATAAAAAAATCGAACTATATCTTGCACTTTTTCTCTCCCGTAACTCTCACGAAGTCATGTAATTAACTGCAGAATGACGGACTGTGCATTTGAACGCATTTTGGCAGATTTTTGGTCGATTTTTCTTCATTTACTGGTACTTCCGGAAATTAAAGTAATGCGCTATAGTATTTCTACGCTTGTTACTCTCATTACAGGAGGTACGACGCCGGAAGTTTCAGTCAAGGAAGAAAATCGGCCAAAATTCGACAAAAAATTTTGCCTACGTAGAACGTAATTCTGCAGTTAATTACATGACTTCGTGAGAGTTTCGGGAGAGAAAAAGTGCGAGATATAGTTGGTTTTTTTTTTTATGAACTTTCAAAGCAAAAAAGATAAGTTTCTTCAGTAACTAATTGTTGATTTGAGTTCAGCATATACATTTGCACAGAAATAATGCTATTTTGGATAAATTTGAAGGGGGGAAACCGTCCGCACCTAAAACGAACATTTACCAAATGAATCATTTGCTGATTTAGGAACTAAAATGAATTTCTCGAAATTTCATAAAATCAAATAAGTGAAGAACAGATTTTTCAAATTATTTTACAATGATTTTCTAAAAATGAAAATTTCTGAAATCAATTAATTTGTAAAGACCTCCATAAAGTTTTATCAAAATCCGGCAAATAAATGTGTTTTTCACCGCAAAATGACGCTCAAATTCTCAAAATAATTTATATTCCCCTCCTTCATTTACAAAACAAAAAAAGAAGTTTTTACGAAAATTTTGAAGGTTCTAAAACGGATTAAAAAATTTAGAAATAAAAATATTCATTGGTCGTTTTTCTTTAATTATAACAAATATTTTGACGATAATTTTTTTTTATTATATTCTGGGCAGTTTTCATCATATGGACTATAATTTTTAGCGAATCTTTAATGGTACTTATTAAAAGATTAGTATTTTTGGTGCTCGCTGACCAAGAACATGTTTAAAATTATGTAAACAAAATTTCATGAAAATGAAGCACATTCTTTTAATACTTAATAGGGCCACCCAGTGAGATTCAAACTTAATAATAATGACCTACAACTCGACCACAATGCAACCCTCTATGCCACCTGTGTTTTAAGATATCATTTTTACTTCCTATCCGACCAAGCAGAAAATCATGGCAACCTACTGCGGGGTTCTGCCCAGTCAGTAATTGATTAATTGATCGCCCAATTATTATTATCCGACCAAGCACTTTAGGTTCGTAAATGTTTTCAAACACCACTGACTTAGGGATTTTAGATTGAGTCCACTTTCCAGGGTTAGTGTCTAGTATTTTTGAAAGCAGTTTACGTTGTGGGTGCCTGAAGTTAATACCATATCATTTTCCAAGGCTTGTCAATGTCCCGCCCCAAACCTTACCCCTAAGTACAAGACCTCCTATAGATCCCCTTCTGAAATAAAAAGAATTTTAACTATCCGCTTTTTAAATATTAATAGCCAGGTCAAATTTTTGCTGTCTGTTTTAATCCCCTTGATAATAGTCAAGCGAGAACATCACCGTCTCTTTTGAGCTTCTAATAAGGAATAGGCGCCTCAATTAAGATTTTACATTAACCGATTTCACTGAGATGTCACTCTGTTGACCTTTTTGTACATTTGTCCAGATCGTAACGGTTCGTTGATTTTTCTGGATACAATTGACAAGCATTTTCTTACCGCCCATCACCAGCAAGGGATGGACAGTAGTCTCTTTAAGCAGGCCGACTCAAATATTTAAGTGCTTTCAAAAACCTTTCAAAAACGCAGGCATGAAAAAAATAAATAAATAAAAGTTGTTAAATTTTGATTAAAGTTATTTTAATTATTACAAATGAATTTCTTATTAAATTGGATAAATCCCTTCAATATATACAAAAACCTAAAAAATTTAATTAATTTTAAAAACTAATTGTTCAAATAAACGTAGGAATTACGTGAGGTACCACCAAACAAAATGGATGCGTTTTTCCAAAATAAAAATAAAAATTCCCTACAACTGTTTTTAAAAAGTTGCTAAAAAATTAAATTCTAACGAAATTTTCGGTACTTATTCATTGTTAAATAAATTGTATACTGAATAGATTACTTCAGTCAGTTAAGCCGAAGCGCCATACGTGATACACGCTTGGGCGATCATGTCTCGAAAGAGACATGATTGACTAGGTAGAAGATTATCCCTCAGTAGGTTGCCATTACTTTCTGTGGTCGATTGGTTGCTAGCCAAGGCTATAGAACAAAATCTATGCTGTTATTTAACCCATAACTGGAGGGAAGAGACGGATTAATACCTTTCCCAAGGGTATTTGCTTACTTATTTTACTAAAAAAAACTTCGTGGCAATATTTTTGGATTGGTCTGCTTAGCCGAGGCCGTCGCTATATTAACCAAGGTCTATCCTATGATTAAAGTTGACGTGCTGACGTCACACTTAGTAGAGTTCTGTTTTATACGGAGTCCGTTAGCGTTGACTTATTTTCAGAACCAAATATGCCTTCTTTCTTGTGTGGTACCACAATGTAAAGGGAATTATAAAAATGGGCCGAAAGTTCATTGTTTTTCGTTTCCAAAAAATAAACATTTATTTGATAAATGGAAACATGCCATTAAAAGGGAGAATTTTACCCCAAGTCCATTTAGCAAAGTAAGTAGTTAAAATTTTATCACCATTTATTTCAACAGTCGCTAAAATCAAAATTTGCTAAAAAATTAGTTTTGCCGTAGCACAAGAAGAAAGAAAGCACTTTGTTTATATCTTTTAAATTAATACAATAAATTAAGATATTATTTTTATTTCTTTGAATACAATTGAAATAAAAAATATCTGAAAAAAAAAAAAATACGGCTATTCGTTCGTAAGTTTTTTTTCGAAATGTTTTAAAATTTAAACTGAAGCCGAAAAAAGTTGTTAAACATTAAAATCATTATATTTTCTAAAAGTATTTGAATTAATAGTTTATTGATATTTTATTTCAGAAAATAGTGTTTTCTTTTCAATAAAATGTTTAAAAATTCTTAGAAAACGAAAGTAAAAACTTTTCTATACTTCTTGCAACTTTATGAATCATTTTTAAACATGAAAAAATATTCCTGAATTAAATTTTTTTATTCTTTTTTTTTTTTTTGTATTAACAAAAACTACAAAATTTATCTTATAGTCAATTTTAAAAGAATTTGTTTTATTTTTAAGGTTTTCTATTTGAAAACTCCGTGAAATTATGTTACAAAAAAAACAAAAGTCAAACAAGTCACTATTACCGAAAACTTAAACTGGAAAATGATGATTTAAACTTTGTTTAAACCTATTATTTCTGACTAAGTTTTGAATTTATTTGAAACAAAGTCCTAAATCACACCACACTTGAATTTTAAAACCTAACTTTTAAAATACTTAATTTTTAGCAAATATTTAGCACAAAATGGAACACCCTCAAAATATATTTTCCAAACATTTTTTCCTATTTTTGATAATTTGAAAGTTAACTATCGATATTAATCCAGAGAAAAAAATTGGAAATAAAAAATTAGAATTTTAACTGAAGAATTCTTTTATAACTATAGGGTTTTTTAATCCTTAAAAATTAAAACATTAACCAAAAAAAGAGTTTTGCAAAAACATGATTTTTTTATAAACAGTTTAACATCATAAATGAAATTGAAATAAAAACATTAATTTTTACTTTCTTTTTCATTTTTTTACTATTAAAATATTTTAAAAATGTAATTTAATTACCAAATATCCTGGAATTTTTTAAGTGTATCTTTTTTGAAAGGTAAAAAAATATCTTTATTTCATCCAGTAGGATTAAAAAAACAATGGATTCAAAATATGTCAAAATTTTATTTTAAAATTCGAACTCCGTTATTTTTTAGCAGAATTTCCCTAAAGACATTTGATATTCTTAATAAATCTATTGGATTAAAAGTTCTCAAGACTTTTTAAAAATCTATTTCAGATTTAGCTATCCTATCATTAATTCGTTCGATTCATAATTCTTTTTATCCGCTGTAACATAAAACTGGCAATAAAATGTATAAAACTATTACTACTAAAGCATTTTTTTGCTGATTCTATTCATTAAATATTGTTTTTCTAATAAATGAATATATATTTTAACTTAAATTAAAATAGGGAAATTCACTTGATTCACTGAATAGGCGGACTTTGGAATCGTAATACGAAATTTCGAATTCCAGTCTTTCCGTTTAACGTTCACATTTGGACTAATATCCTTGGAAAAGGTATAAATAATTCTCATATTCCCTTCAGCTATGGATTATATAATACTTTCACTGCCGATGTTATTCAAAAACTGTGTATTGACAATTCGGCATTAAAGGACCTAAAATAGTTTATATGCAATAACAAAAACGAAAAATTAATTCATGAGTTTTTGATAGGCATTTTAGCGAGTCATTCATTCGTTTAACAATTAAGATTTAAAATATGTTGTGGTTTCTTTTGAAAATATTTTTCAAGTATGTGAACTTCATTTTCGACCTGAAGACAAAAAGAGAATCGTCAGCATTTGATAAAAAAAACGGGTAAAACTATTACAGTTAAACTTGAAAGACCATATCTTTATGATGGTGCTATATACCTAGGATTCTTCCAAACTGTCCCTCCTATTTATCTTCATCGACCTCCTTTAGAAAATCACCAAACTCCAAGAAAAATCAAAGGGAAAATTTTGATCTGAAAAGAGCTTTAGATCAAAGTATTGCAGATGACCTAGCATACAAAAAACAAAAAATGTTCCATAACATTAATGATATGGAAGATAAATTAAATTTTATCGACAGAAATTATTGGACCA
Source organism: Ascarosepion bandense (assembly GCA_037127315.1). NCBI lineage: Eukaryota > Metazoa > Mollusca > Cephalopoda > Sepiida > Sepiidae > Ascarosepion > Ascarosepion bandense. Next base: position 34,664 of record JBBBDQ010029244.1, read on the forward strand.
TTATTAGGAAACAGGATAAACTTATTATTTGTCATATCATCCAGTCTCCATATCCTAAAATGACCCTGTCTATTGTAATTGATTCCGATTTTGCAGCACACATGTTCTGTAATGATGTGGAAATTCACAGAATAGGGTAGTATAAGATTCCTAACTTTGTAACTGATGTGAATATTTTTGAAATTTTGATTTCAAACCTTCAAAAAATGGACATAGAAGAACAACAAAGCAAACCGCAAAATGTTATTTCAATATTAAAATTGATCATGTCATTACTGCAAGAGGAGTCAAATAAATATTATAGTGCAATTAAATTTATATATGAACAAATAAACCTAATGACACAAAATAAGTTCAGTTATTCAACAGAAATGATGATATTTTCTTCATTATTATATAACTGTTCTCCTACTGGATACAGACTGTTAAGAGATTCGAAAAATGTAATTTTACCAAGCTATTCAACCATTAGAAGACTTACCCTATCACCCTCTATGAATCCTGTTGTTGAGCAACATAACAATTTTCTAATGTATATAAAAAATAAGTTCAAGTTACTTGCTCAGAAAGATATCACAGTATCTTTACTTGTTGATGAAATTCATCTAAAACCTTATTTTGATTATAAAGGTGGCAATGTTGTTGGCTTAGCCAATAACACCGATGAGGCAGCAACAAGTGCATTTGCTTTTATGCTTAGAAGTGTGTTATCGAATTATAAGGATGTTATACATATAATGCCGACTAAATGTCTTAAAGCAGAAAATTTATTCAACATAATTGAACGCTTAATTGGGTTGGAAGAAATAGGCTTTAAAGTATTGTGTGTAATAATGGATAACAATGCAATAAATAAAAAAAGCTATGTCTTTATTTTGTTCCCTAGCAAAACTTTCGATTGTATATCCACACCCAGTTCTGAAGTCTAGACCTCTTTTTTTCATATTTGACTCAGTCCATATTTTAAAATGTATCAGAAACAACTGGCTTGGTCAAAAAGATGCAAGTAAATGCATGATATTTCCAAAGTTTTGTTTCATTGGAAATCATGAATTAGATAATGTCCAAAGTGCTCCATTTTGTACCTTACACAAAATTCATGCCCTGGAATCGCAATCACTTCTAAAACATTGTTACAAAATGACTGCCAAGACACTTTCTCCTAGTAATCTTGAAAGGCAAAATGTTAATTTAGTATTACAAATGTTTAATTCAGGGATTGCTAACTTTAGGAAAAGAAAAATGTTTGCCCAATTTTGCTGAAGTTGCGGAATTTATAAACATATTTTTTATTTGGTGGAATATAATGAATGTGAAAACACCAGTTAAAGGTTGGAATCTTCAAAATAAATATTGCAATCCATTAAAATTAAATGAAGAAAATTATGCATTTCTAACAATATTTTGTAACTGGTTGGAATCTTGGCATAGCATTCCTGGAAAAAGTGGTAAATTAACAAAGGAAACTTTTACTGCTTTACACCATACCACTTATGCCATTTTAGAACTAACACAATATTGTACAGAGGAAAACTGAAAATGTTGTATATATTACCTGGAAAATTTCAAACTGATCATCTGGAAGCAAGATTTGGCCAGTATCGACAACTTAGTGGTGATCAATATAATATCTCTATCCGTCAATTATTTGAATGCGAAAAAAAACTAAGAATGTTGTCTGTTTTAAAACTTAACCTGCCTTTTAATAATCAAAGTATTAATTTGAAGAATTTACAAGAGGTGAATTGGAATGAAATGACAGAGGAACAAAATTTAGATGTTTATAAATTTAACATAGATGTAACTGATAATGATGTTCATCAGTGCAAAGAAGTCCTGCCTATTATAATATATTTAGCAGGTTATTGCTGTTATGCTGTTTTTTAAAAAAGTGAAATGTTATAGTTGTAAAAGTTTAAGTATCAGGAAGAGATGATATGCTACCTGATATAAACAGTTATTTTCAAGAAATTAATAGAGGTTCTCTGTTATATCCCAATGATGTAACAACAAATTTAGTACTATACAATTATATTGTTATTAATAAACTTGTAAAGAATCCTTCTTTTCTTCATTCAATGAATCAAAGAAAATTGTCTATATACATAACATTGGATGTTTTGGCTAATGATGAACTTCTTTTTCATATTGACTCATGTGGTGAAGGTCATAGTATTGAAAAACTAGAAAAAAATGATTATCTGGAGCTCTTCTAATGCATTATTAAATAATTTTTGTAGCAAGGAAAATGATAATATTACTTGTAAGAAGTTAAGTAAAAAAAGAAAACTTCAAACATTCAGCTGAATTTTGAGACATAAAAAAACTTTTATAAGTTTGATTTAAAAAAAACAAACAGTAACTTAAACTTATTTAGTTTGAATTAATTTGCTTGAATTTAAATTGTTGCATTTTTAAATATTTTAATTAATTTGCTTATTTATTGTTGCTTCTTGTTTGTTCCTAAAATTCTAATGGTTTCTTGATTGCTATATTTGAGTGATTCTGATTTAAAAATTCTTGCAATTGAAACAAAAGTGATTGTGATTTTTCATAATTAAATTAAAAATATGAAAATTTAAGCAGTGTTTGTTAAATTTTTAGAATTTAGACTAATAAACGAAAAATTTTGTCTTTAAAACTGTGCTTATTTACAAACACGACCGACAATCAGTAGTCAACAATGATGTTTATATTTTCTTATTGTTTTCTTAATTTTATTTAAAATTAATAAAACCAGCATAAATCAAAACATGTGTCTTTCTTTTTTTTTTTCTTGTTACATTTTAAAAAGTTTTAAAATCTTTATTAAAAAATAACGACTTTGAGATTATCAACATTGTCATGAAGACGGCTACGCTACGGCTACGATTCATGACTACTACCGTGACGTCACATTTGATTTGCTTAAGCCTTGGTTAATATAGCGACGGCCTCGGCTTAGCCCCACTTTCGATATCCCAATTTCGTGGGTGTTCGTCCAATTTACTTTTAAAGTTATATCAAGAAAAATTCCTGAAAATGTTATTTCTGTAAAAAATTATGCAATATCAATTGTATGGGGAAAATTCGACTCGAATCTTACCAAAATTAATAAAGTTCAATAAAACTCAAAAAATAATATTTTTTGACAGTTGGTGCGTGCAGCATTTAACAAAATGCATTATTTTCTCTCAGACTGAACAGAAAGAAATTACCCTTTATAGGTATCTCCATTAATTCGCTGGGGGAAAAAAAAGGAGAAAAAAAAAACCCAAATTTATAAAAAAACATTTTTCGTCAAAATATTTATGCCATTATGAAAACGAACGATAAAAATATTTTTTAGCTAAAAAGTTTTTTTCTTCTTCATCGGTTGATCAAATTTTTACCAGACTTTACAATGGATAATGTAATTTTTTTCCGGGAAAATTAATTTGGAAATTCTCCCAAAAATCGAATAATTAATGGATTTTAATTAAACTTTCAGACAAATGAATTAGATTATTTTTAGAAAATCTTGACAAAAATATGTATGTATTTTTTTAAATGAGTTACCCTCCGCCCCTTCCACATAATTTCATGAAATTTCAAGAAATTAAATTCCATTTCAAAAATCTGTTTTGCTATTTAAACGCAAGATTCCTTGGGGAATGTAAATCATCTTTTTTTTTCTCCTCGTACTTCCTGCCAGTGGAACTCGTTTCCATATTCTTGCTTTCCTGACGGCTACAACCTTCAGGAATTTAAATGCAATGGCAATACCCATTTCTTACCTACTTGACTCTAGTTCTTTCTACATCACCCTGTATATCTTTTCCTTTCTCTCTACTTTTTCAACTGTCTTCACACCTGTATTCCCATCCTTCTCTTGCTCCTTTCTCTGACACCCGCTGTAACTGGTTCGTCTTTCTCTTCACTTTCCTCCTATCTAATCTTTTACTCTTATGTAGCCTCTTGCGAATCAGTGGCGTTACCGCCTTGCTTGGGGTGAAACGATGAAAAACAAAAAACAGTTAGCCTTTTATTTAGGAAATCTGCTTCGAACAGTAGAATAAAAAATGCAATAAAACTATGACATTATTTAATTAGATAATCTTTTAATTTTATATATTATATAATTTGGAAAGGCGTTATTTGCGCAACCTGGGGATTTTTACGAACGCACGACAACGATTGTTTTCAAATTTCAGTCGCGCCTAACGTTGGAAAATCTGTTATTATAAATCGCCTGAAGATACCGAAAAGTTGAGGCCTCGATTGCGGAAATAACTCAGTTCCAAGAGTTTGACAGTATAAATCTATTAAACACCTTTTCATACAACAGTGTCCTGATCTAATTTAATTTTGACCAAAAACTAATAATATGTATATATATATCCAGGTGAAGAGAACCAACAGTTTTACAATTGGGAGTTCTCCAGCATTTGCTTTTTTTATAGAATTGCTCAATTCAACAAATACTGTCGAGAATAATATAATCAAATTTGTTTTTTTATTAAAATTAATATATTTTATATTGCAACACAGAAATTTCAATGTTTCGAGGTTTTTACTCCGTCATCAGGCAATGTTAGATCATTGTGGTGAAAATGATTTTCTTTGAATATAAAAAACGTTTGTTTTAGCTCACTGGTACCCCCTATGTATGAATTTCCTCGAGCCACAAGATTAGCTATTAGGTCCCACTCTTTTATTGTAGAACCCAAAAATTGTAAACGCAAATACTATCTTGTATTTTGATATTTTAGATCTAACTTAAAGGCACTTTTGAGTCTAATTATACTATTTTTATTTCTTTTCAGAATGCATTTTATTCTAATTTCAGAAAAAAAAGAAAAAATTCTTCTTTAAAAAATAAAAATGTTTATTAACTTGCATATATCTAATAATTTTGTTTTATAAGAATAACGTTTGAATGGATATTAAAATAATTAAATTGATATTTAAATTTTTAATAATCAAATAGATATTTACCATTGTATTATGATATTAAGAATTGTATCAGAATATAATGATAGAATTTATAAAAATAAGATGAATAAAAAAAAATGAAATAAATAAATGGATATTAAAAAATGCTTATTTGAAAAATTAAACTAAAAAGCATTCTGAATCGAAATTAAAAATAGTATAATTCTACTCAAAGGTCACTTTAAGTTAGATCTAAAATATACAAATACTAATAGTATAGCCCGGCGTTGCTCGGGTGTAATGAAAGCTTTAGAACAAATCCATGGTCCTGGAGCTCAGACTCTTTGGACGTTGGCACGAAAGACTAAAAAGCAATAGTTGTTTCCAATTAAAGCGAAAGCGTAGACTGAAAGAAAAATGAATGAATGCAAGTCAAAGTTTGATTTCCTGGTATCGATATCAAATAAGTTTTTTCGTCGTAAACTGAATTTTAAATAAGTCCTCTGAGTAAATGGTATTATGGCTTAGACTAAGAACTACAATTATACCTACTTAGAGCCAAACCCGAAGCATAAACTAAAATAAAAGGGCTGAAAAAATACAGATATACAAGCAGATAAACAGACACACATACACAAACATGTTGCCTTATATATATATATATATATATATATATATATAATTTTCGATTTTCTGCACTACTGTAAGAACTGCAACCTTGAAACTTCTGAATATCGTTTCTAATGTCTTTGTCTATGAGTGTATCAAATTTGATTAAAATCGGACCACTCCTTCTATAACCCGATTTTTTCGATTATCGATATTTATCGGGGGTACCTCAACACAAAACCTAGCCAAGAACACTCGCAGACGCTTAGAGTACAACTGTGTAAATTTTCAAGAAAATCGGTTGACCCGTTTCGGAGTCTATAGGTAACGGATACACACACACAAAGTTCCATTTATAAATAAGTTTAGATTAGATCTAGCGAATAAACATAAAATTACATATGAAAAACTACTTTAAATATTTTTAAATTCCATCTTATGTCCATATTCCAGTATAATAAAAATGAAATGTTTGTTTGTGTGTTGAGATTTTGATTTGTTAAGTAATTCGATGAGAAAAACGAAAGTAATTTTTTTTTAATAAATATTTAATTATAATTAGAAAAACTTCACCTCTGATCCCGTATACATCTAAAATTAGACATAAAAAATATTAAAATGTTTTTATCCAATCAAAACTGCAAGACATTTAAAAATTATGCAGGGGAGATGATTTTGATTCGTTAATTTAAGTAATTTTTTTTTTTTATAGAATAAAAATGAATAAAGTTTATTTTTACGAGCTAACGAATAAACTACTTTTATTATTTTTAAATATTTTGTATATGTGAGGAAAAAAAAATTAAATGAATGTTTAATTAAGGATAAATTATTTTGTAAAAGTTTAGGTCAATTTTAATGTTTTTAAAAAGAAAACGACAACTCGACGATGGATTCTTAAAAATTGAAATTAAAAATAAAAGTAGTTTTTCATATGTAATTTTATGTTTATTCGCAAGATAAATGTATAAAGATTTTCGTAGAAATAATTTTTATTCGTTTTTATTGTTTAGAAAAAATATTTTGTCGGTACATCAAACGACACAACACACAAACATTTCTTCATTTTTATTATACTGGAATATGGACATATTGAGATGGAATTTAAAAATAATTAAAGTAGTTTTTCATATGTAATTTTATTTTTACTCGCTAGATAAATGAATAAAGATTCCCATAAAAATAATTTTTATTCGTTTTTATTCTTTAGAAAAAAATATTTTTTCGATACGCCAGAACGACATTTAATTTTCATTTTACTGGAATATGGACATATTAGGAAGGAATTTAAAAATAATTAAAGTAGTTTTTTTTTTGTTTTTTTTTTATCGAATTTCATGTCTATTCGCTAGATAAATGAATATTGTACAAAGATACTTGTAAAAATAATTTTTTTTTTTCCTGTAGAAAAAAATTTTGGATACGTCACATGATACCTAACAAATTTTGGCGTACCAAAATGGCAGACTGAAATTTAGCGTACTGGCGTTCTGGCATACCAAAAAAATATTACCCTTTTGGGGAGCAATTCTTAAAATAAGCCGGGCCAACCTAAGAACAAAATTGAGGTGCCTACGCAAAAATTTGAGCTAAGAAACTTTAGAGTACTAAATAAAAAATGGCTTCTCTTTTTTATTTATTTTATTTATTTATTTTTTTATTAAAATTTTGGTTTTATTTGATGGATAATAATCTAAAGCTAATTTGTATGTAAAGAAAAATAAATTTACACTATTTACATGATTCGGTCTATTGTCCTTCTCTTTGTTGTCATTTGTACGACGTTTTGGGTCAAGTCACTGGGACTAACCAACGTCTGTATCCACTGAGCCATGTGTTCTTAAGGCCCAGTGAATATAGACGTTGGTTAGTTCCAGTGACTTGACCTAAAGAGTTGTGAGTTCAATACCAGGCTGCAGCAGTGGTGAACAAGTAACTTAGAGAGTTCGGTTAGAGGGAAATAACTCATGACTATCAAAAGAGGCTTCGCACATGGAATGAGAATGATATACCCAAAGGATCTTAATAAAGGGTTCGGTTCGAAATTCCTAGCACCTGAAGAAGGCCGGAGCGTACAACGGCCGAAACGTCGTACAAATGGCAACAAAGATGAGGACAATAGTTCAATATAAATAGCTTAGAAAATCACCATTTTATGCCTGTGGTGTCATTGGTCATCGACAGTATTTTTTTTACTGACTTTAAAAAAAAATCAAGAAATACTGAATACCAATTTGGTTTTAATACTACATAATAATAATAATAACAATAATAATAATAATAATAATAATAATAAAAACCTGTTTCCTCAAGCACAGCTCACGTCTGACAAAAGGCTTTAAACTTTAAGTGTGTGATCTTGGCTTATATGTTTAATGCTTCAAAATATCATAATGTCATTTCTGACCTTAGGTCCCTAGTTGGGACCCAGAAGGAATTTACAACAGAAATCAAAGGACGTGATGACGATTGCGGTCGTCGTCGTCATCATCATCATCATCAAACAATAGAAATTTAAGAATATATAGTTGCCTTAATCAATTTAGGAAATTTGTTTTTAAGCCCCGGTAGAATTTCGAATGCATACCAACAGGATTTCATTACTTGAAAGAATGGAGAAACACAATCTTCTAAATCATCATTACTCCTTGAACTTGAACTTATCTTGCGTTTAACTGCACTAAGTAATTAGTAAGCAAAAAAAAAAAAATTCTGGGTAAAAACAGTTAAGGTGTTGTCTTTATGGTGACCTTCCCTGAAAAGTCTTCCCCGACCCCCTCATTACTTTCTCTTTCTCTCTCTCATAGACGAAGGCTTTTTTTGGCTGAACATTTTTTCTTTCTTTCTTTTTAAAATTTTAATTATCTCCTCTTCATACATTGAAAGTTGAAACTATTTAACGTTAACCCAGTCTGGTACAAGATCACAATTATGGGGCACCCAGTGAGAATCATTCTTTACATCTCTCACATCTATCCACTTGGGAAAGAGAAATTTACGGATTTTAACAATTAAAAATGAATTGTTATTTTTTATTTTAATCGACGTAACCTTTTTCTTCAATCTGATTAAATACCCACGGAGGCACATATTTTCTGTCCCTATTCCACCCACATCCACCCACACTATAATTATTTGCAGCCTTATTTGTTTGAACTCCAAATGTTAAACAATCAATGATTCAATAGGTATTCTTTCCTAAACGTTTCTTATGATATAAACTGGTTGATTCATTTCAGCCAATGAGTTATTTACTTAAAAAAAAAAATCACTCAATCCAAGGTGAGAGAGAGAGAGAGAGAGAGAGAGAGAGACAGAGAGAGAGAGACTGAAATGGTAATGACGATTGAAAAATGTGTGAAATATAAGTAGAATCCCGCTGAGATTTGAACTCGGGTTGCAAACGAACCGTTATCGTCAAGTGCCCACCAACATCAACAAAACAAAACAGTATTCTGATGATAGCGGTGGCTTTTAGGTATCTCCACTCCATTTTCGATACCTAAGTTTGAAATTGATTTTTTTTAAATAAAAAAAATCTTTTTCTTGGAACTTTAATTGAAAGCTAAATGATTAAATTTACTATTTCTACTAACCAAAATACACTGGTCTATTTTAAACAGAAATTATATTCATTGGAATCTAAAATTTTGAGATTTTTCTTTAAATTTTCAATTTTTGCCCAGTTTTGGAGCGATCGACACATTTGTAAACAAAAGTTAACTCTCAGTTTTAAAATTCTTGAAAAAAATAAAAGAATATACATCTCTCACTCATTATTTTTGAAAAATTAGCAAGTTTAAAATTAAATTAATCTGATTTGAAACAATTATTACTTGTCATGAAATTTAAAAAGTATTTCTTAATCACAAAAGAATCACACGTTGACCTTTCAAGTAGGCGATGACAGCACCTGTTATCAATCAATCTGGAAGTATGGTAACCAAAAATTGACAACCCAATTTAACGATTCGTAAGGGGAACAACACATTGAAACATGTCACCTTTTAATGTTAAGTCTCTTATAAGTTTCCACAGTAAAATGTTCAATTTAACATAAAAAAATTAGAAATTATTTTTAAAATCTTAATTATAAATGAGTTGCATTAAGCTATTTACGATGTGCAAATAAAGTTTATTTTTAATGAATAACCGAAGATACTGAGTAAGTGGAAAAAATTTAAAAGATGTTTGAAACTTTAATTAGCAAAGAAAAAAATGAAGTCAATTCTTATAAAAATTCATTATTCATCGAAATTTTTCTTCAGAATATGATATCCTTAAAATCAATTAAAAGTTTATCTACATTAAAAATAGCGTAGTTTTAATGCATTTTTGATTTTACTATTCAGTGTAGATTTTCAGGAAAATGCTCTCGTAAATAAAAAAAGAAGTTATATGATTTAAATTACCCAGGAGTCCTGCATTTAAAAAAAAAGGGTACAGATAATGAATTTCTAGATGTTTTATGCAATTAATGAAAGTGGGGAAGTAACAGATGTAAAAATAATATATTTTTACCAAGTTTTTCTAAAAATAATAATTGTATAAATAATTTCATTCATTTGTGAATAAGATCTGAAACTTTAATTAAAACCAAACAATTAGTTGATTTTTGCAAAAAATTTCAAATTAATGTGTATTTCAACGCCAAAACACGACTTGCGTAATATTAGGTTTTCCTTAATTACGCAAACATAGCGTGAATCGCCAACGAAAAACAAAAAAAAAAAAAAAAAGAAATTTTAACTGATATTTTGAACGTGTTAGGAAGGACTAAATTTTATATTTCCTCTTAATAATAGCATAAACATTTTGATGACAAAAGTTTGTTTTTATTAAGTTTGAGCCATTTTAACATCATGCGTTGCTGTTTTTTCGGCAATTGCCGGGTGGTACTTCTTTAAAATGCACCTTGTCACGCTGTGCGAATTGAAATGGAATACGTTCAGCAATATTAGAATGATCTTCGGTTTTGTTTTGGCTTCAATAAGTAACTCCAGTTTCCAGTCAGTCAGTTAGTTAAGTGCCATACGTGAAACACGCTTGGGCGATCATGTCTTTTTCGAGACATGACTGACTGGGCAGAAGATTATCCCGCAGTAGGTTGCCATTGCTTTCTGCGGTAGACTGGTTGCCGACCAAGGCTATAGAACCCAATCTGTCCTGCTATTTAACCCATAACTGGAGGGAAGAGAAGGATTAATACCTTTCCCAAGGGTATTTGTGCGTTTTGCTGAAAAACAGCATAGTATGAAGAAAAAAGCCCCGAAACTTAATAAAAACACACTTTTTCCGTTAAAATGTTTATGTTATTAATAATCAAAAATCAAAGGATTTTTAATTATTATTTTTTTTAATTTTTAAATTCTTGCTAACATTCTTTCGAAATTTTTGTAAAAAATTTTGTTTTGAGTTTTGTCAGCGGGTAACAAAATTATTTACTTACAAGGGATATGTAACATTTTGTTTTAAATTCTTGCAAAAAACCATATAACTGTCGGATTTTAATGGAACTTTACAATTTACAAGCTATTCACAAATAAATGAAATTATATTTGAAATTATTAATTTTAAAAAATCTTTGTAAAATTTTTTTTTTTTTTACATCTGTTACCCTCCCTTTGCGCAAATTCATAAAATTTCAAAAAATTAACTTTTGTATCGAAAATTTGTTTTATTATTTAAACGCAGGATTAAATGGGGAATGTCAAACATTTAGCCTTTTTTTCCGAAAATAGTAACATAAAAAAATGAAATAAAACTATGCCATTATTTAATTAAATATGCCTTTAATTGCTTTTATAAATAATATATAAGGACATTATATACTGGGGAAAATTCGATGAATAATGAAATTCTAAAAGAATAGTTTTAATTTTTGTTTTTTAATTATTATTTATAAAATTCCAAATTTTTTTTAAAAATTCTACAAAGCCTTGTGGCGGTTAGGTTAAGTTATAAGTGAAGACTACATATACTAATCAAAAATTGAAAAGTTTAATACAAATCGTCGAGCCAACGTATTTTTAAAATATTTTTTCTTTTTGTGTATTTGAAGGTTTTTCTTAGTATAATATTTTCTGTGTTACATTAAAAGGTCATGTGTTTCACGGTTTCTTCCCTTTATAGGAAAAAATTTAGAGTTATGTCAATTCTTATTAACCATTACTTAGCTTATCTAAACTTATGGTTGTCATCACACGTCAATCACTTACGATAAAAATCAGAAAGATCAATGCTCCGTGATTAAGTAATAGTCTGATTTTAAATTTCATGATATAAAAAAATAATATTTATGTAAATCAGATGAATTTAAGTTTCAATTTGCTAATTTTCTAAAACTAACGTGTCACAGATGCATATTTTATTTTTTATCGTAAATTAATTTTTGTTTACAAATATGTTGATCTCTCAAAAATGCACGAAAACTGAAAATTAAAAAAAAATCTCAAAATCAGATTCCAATCAATATAATTCCTGTTTGAAATACACTAGAGTATTTTGATTATTAGAAATAAAATAAAAGTAAAAATAACTTTTTTTATTTTTCATAATTCAATTTAAATGTTAGATATTGATAATGAGTGGAGGTCAGTCAGTCAGGGTATTTGCACGTAAGTGAATGCAAGGAATTCAACTTGAATTCGAACTCGGTTCTCCGATTACCTACTCCAAATACCTTACAGTTCAATTCCGTTGAACACTTATGGAATTTGTCGTAACAAAAAGATTGCACTGCAGAACCTTTGTCATGTGTCTCACGGTTCTGATGTTAAGAATCAAGCACAAGATAATAGAAGAACATTTAATGCCGGCATAGTGTGTGGTTTATCTTTTGTTGAATGTGGCCTACGGAATTCTGTCACTGTATGTGGCCTACATTAAAAGCGAAGTATTATAAGGAAGTATTATAACTGTCTTGGAAGGGTTATTGTAAAACTTAGGGAAAATAGTTTCAATAAATAGCCGAATCTATAAATATACTCTTATATAAAACACATTCACACCAGAATCAAAGAGGGGCCAACATACTATAACGCCACCGAACATTTTAGAAGACTGAACATTTTTTTTATAAAATTCGCTCGTAACAAGGCTCAAAAAAACATTCAAAGTAGGATATTACACGTAATGATGTATAAAGTGTGAGGTATGAGTGAAGTTTGAGTTTGGTTTAACGGCATATCAACACCTCTGTGGGTTATTTAATGCCAAAAAGTGGGGGTTTAAGGTATTTTTTTAATGTTCAGTTATAGTGAGAAGGTTGATTTAGTGAGATTTTAATGAAATTTTTTTGTATTTATTTTAGAAAACTGAAAATGTCTTCTAGTTTTGTATTAAAAAATGTTTTGCTGAGAATAATTTTTTCCTTCAAAAATGTGTTATGGAAATAATTTTTTCTTCAAAAATATATTGTTGGTAATATTTTTCTTTCAAAAATGTATATCTTTCTAAAAAAAAAATCTATTTTATGTATATATTTCTATAAAAGTCTATTTTTATACTTTCTTAGTGTTTCGATCCCAGTTTGGGGGTCAACCATTTTCCAATAACTGGGACCATAACAGGTGCTACCACTCTGGGTCAGGGTGGACCAGGGAACAACAGCAATTAAGAAGTGATTCCATGCTCCTCACAACCTCCCAATCAGAGTCCTTGCTGCCGGATGCCGTTTACCGTCATGCCCAGGACCACATATGAGGGGAAGCGGTAGCAGTGAGTGAAGATTATGGGAATAAGGTAGATACAGATTGACCTTTGCCTTGAAGAGATTAAAACTAAAGTGTTCAGGGGAGAGCCCGCGCGAAAGAATGTTCCCTAAAGTGGAAGTTCTTTAGAAAAAATGAGTTGATTTCCTTTTTACATTTGGAACATGAAGGAAACAAGGTTTATTCGACTCCTTGGAAGAGGCATAACATATTCTAACATTCACTGGTGGAACTAGATTGGAGTTCATCTGAACATTTGTCATGGAAAGTTACTTGGATCATTGCGCATGTGGAGAAAGAATTTGCAGAATGAAAGATAAGCCCCCACCCACTCCTGCCACAAGATGACGCAAACGATTTTGAACTATATCAACACTGGAAAGTGAGCAGTAAGCAGTGAGCAGCTTGAGTCAAGATATGTCAACGATATTTTATTTTTGATTTAATCTGATCTTTGTGGAGATAAAACATGGTAGAAGGAATTAGATATTTCTTGGGGCGATATTGTTTGTCGACCACTTTCGCAGCTTCTTAAAACTAACTTAATGCCTAGAGTGAACCTGAGACACAATAGATGTCCAAAGAATGGTACCTCATTGAGCGCCCCACGGTTCATCGTAACCTAAGAAAACTCGAACGGTGGCGATGAAATAATACTGGTATTGGAAGTGACAAGTCAGTTATCTCCCCATTGAGCTGTTAGAGCAAGACCAAACAAGAGATCAGCAGCAAGGCTCCAATCATCTTGCACTTGGTCTTTGAGTGCATTCGTAAACAATGGTAACATTTGCAGGTCTGTTTGCTAACGATCTGAGAATGTGTTGTGGAGTATTCTTCCGCACTGAAGTTTATAATCGTGCTGTGTCGGTTGTTAATCGTGCTGTGTCGGTTGTTAATCGACTTAACGTACCCAAAATGTCAGGAACTTGGTAATCTTCCACTGAAAGCTGATTATTTAGTATTTGGCTAACTGCCGACTAATAGCAACTGCCTAGTAATTCTACTGAACTCCAATAGAAGTCTAAGGAACTTCTCCCGTTAACTCTTATTAATATCGGAGGGAGTCCATTATCTGAGGAATAGGTGTTTCCCCCAGAATGTTAACGATCCACCTAGGAGGAACAAACAACAGGACTGAGGCAAGAACCTTGGAAGGGGATGCTTGCATTGGTCTTGTTAGATTTGGAAGAATGGCTATTGACGACAACCTATATGAAGATACTTGAGAGAAAGACAGTCAGTTAAGTGCCATACGTGATACACGCTTTGGGCGATCATGTCTCGAAAGAGACATGACTGACTGGGCAGAAGATTATCCCGCAGTAGGTTGCCATTGCTTTCTGTGGTAGACTGGTTGCCAGCCAAGGCTACAGAACCCAATCTGTCTTGTTATTTAACCCATAACTGGAGGGAAGAGACGGATTAATACCTTTCCCATGCGTAAGTGAATGCAAGGAATTCAACTGGAATTCGAACTCGGCACCCCGATTTGTCGTTCCGAGTCGATATCCACTGCACTGCAACGCACATCCTGAGAGAAAGAACTTGCCTGAAAAAACTTTCAGGTATATTAAAGCTGAAGGTGTTTGTGCAGCAACTCATTATTCCACACCTTGTCAAGTCTGAGATCATTAAGGTAATCATTCTGGTAGCAAAGCGACCATCAAAAATATCACCGAATCTGTGGGTAATGATAGTTTAAAGGAATTTTGATTTGGTAAAAAAATAGTTTAAACAAATTCTTGAAGTTAAATTTATTCTATATGAGTACGCAACAAAGACAGACGACACGAGCCGAAAGCAAAAACAAACGATAAATTTATTCTGAACACAGAAAATAATGAATTAATTTTGCCTTGTGTGCCAAATGATGGCCAATAACATGTATGCAAAAATAATCAATGCAAATTAAATATGCCCTTTTGTAATGAAAATTATAATGTTGCATAAGGTCCTCAGAAAAGAAAACTACATATAAAATGTAGAAAAAGTGAGAAAATAATTTTCTGAAGAGTTTTCAAAGAATTGGTACCATTTTCGAAGTAAAGTTCGTGGTAACAATGAAATGAACAATCACACCAGCCGAAGACATTTCCGTGATATGAGAGCAACTTTAATGCTCTTTTAATTCTCGTCTGGTGGCTGTCAAATTTCTTGTGTTGTTTTTCTTTCTGGAATGAGGTGATCTTGGTTCCAGCAGCAGATGTTCTTTGAATCAACTCCTGTCCCCTACTTTATTGTCTACAGGTAGGCTCTAAATTCACTTCACAGGATTTGGAAAGAAACCTTTCAATTGATTCTGGATGAAAAACAAACGTAGCTGTTTTCCCACAAATCAAAATGTACTAAAAATATTTTTAAATTAAAAAAATTAAGCATGGGCCTAACGCAATATCAGTCTTTTGACTCTTTTCTCAGAAAAGCAGACGAAGCTTAAATTTCTTTTGAGATGATCTGGATAAGCCAAACCCATACTTCTTGTCACTCAGGAGGTTCATTCTAATGAGGTGATCAACTGCGTATTATTCTCTTATAGATTTGTTGGAGTGTTTGCTAATGACACCGAGGGGGGGGGCTGAGGCGCGATACTACGATGAAAATGAATGCTCGCCAGCCTCCCTAGAAACAGGCAAAACGGCTGACAATTTCTACAGACTTGGGGAAATATTTTCTCTTTCAGGCAACAATTAGATAATTTTGCCAGGGTAAGAGATAACACTAAGCAAAGGTTGCAGAAATGTCATAACGGTTTGAGTAGCAACCTCGCCAGTATCCTCGGAAACAGGGAAAACGGCTGACAATTTCTACAGACTTGGGGAAATATTTTCTCTTTCACACAACAATTTAATAATTTTGCCAATATTAGAGATAACGTTGTGTTTTCTTTCTAAAAATAGCCTAGAAGTAGCCTATCGGGCGGATTTTAGTCTAGTTCCTGCAGAGGGCTTTTGGGCCTTTTACCTTCAGCGTCCTATGTACGTAAATTTTAAAAGTTATTAGAATTTAGAGATAATAAGATTATTTTATCTGTATTCGACACCTTAATGCGGCACAATCTTTCTTCGTATAGGCAAACGATCTCATTAGTTTGTTTACATTTATTTTTGTGCGCAATTTTTATTTACTGTTGAAAATTTTTTATGTTAATTTCGTTGTTTTACATTTTTTTATTTTTTACTTTCTTCAGCGCAGTCCGACCGATTATCAAAAAGAATTTTGAAAAATTCAAATATTTAAATTTGTCGGACGGGGGTCAGTTTCTCATACAACGTGAAAGTAAATCTACCCGCCATTTTTTGTAGTAAATAAATGCTCAATGATTGTGATTCTGCACTTGATGGTTTTACAACAAATTCTATTTGATGTCTGTAAATTTTTGAGTTTGTATCTTTCCATTGAAATTATTTTAAAAGTTTGTAGAAACAGACATGATAGAAAGAAAACTGACCGAAGTTAGTAAATGCTTAAAAATTTACAGTAGAATTAAAAGTATTATATTGACTTAAAGAAACTGACAAACTTTTATTCAAACTATTGTCCTCATCTTTGTTGCCATGTACGACGTTTCGGCCGTTATACGCTCTAACCTTCTTCAGGTGCTCGGAATTTTGAACAGAACCCTTTATTACAATCACTGTGGTATATCATCTCCATCCCTTGCTTGTTCACCACTGCTGTAAACTGGTGTTGAACTCACAACTCTTTGGGTCAAGTCGCAGGAACTAACCAGGTCTATATCCATGACTACCAAAAGAGGCTCTACGCAAGTGTTCTGTTTGAAATTCCTGGTAGCTGAAGAAGGCCGGGGCGTACAACGGTCGAAACGTCGTACAAATGGCAACAAAGATGAAGACAATAGTCCGAATAATATAAATACTACCTCATCTCAGAAATATAGACAAATATTAAACACAAAGAATTGAACTGCTAGGTAAGCTTGATTTATTTGAGAATGACAGAAGAATGCACAACTTATAACTGGGAACAAACCGCCAGTATACAGATAGAAAATGATTTCAATAAATACACAAAAATAGAAAGAGGTATAAGACAAGAATGCGTCTTCTCGCCAGACTTATTCAAGGTTTACAGTGAAGCAATCCTGAGAGAATTACAAGTCCAATCAGGATTTATTATTGAAGGAGACAAATTTTAAAAAGTAAGATATATGTTTGGAGCAGACACAGAAAGAAAACTGCTGTGACTCTGAGAGAAGGTAGTAAAAGAAAGCAAGAAGAAAGGACTAACCATCAATTTGCAAGAAGATATAATATATCGTTGTCAACAAGAGGAACAGCCCAAAATGCGAACTACAAATTGGAGACACAAAAATCAAGCAAGGACAAAATTTTCAATATCTAGGAAGGTTTTTAACCGAGGACGAAAAGTGCAACGGAATAGTGGAAAATGCCTTGCAAAAATGACGCTTTTCTGCCTGCAGTCAGCATGGCTGATGTTCAGACTAAGTGAGCAACACACAACGCCTTCTTGATCTCATGTTTCCCACTGTCATGAAGTGGAGCGACTTAAATAGTCAAAAACACCCATTCTATTTCTTATAGGTACCTCCACTAATTTGCCAAAAAAGAAAAAAGAAAAAAAAAAGCATAGTATGATTAAAAAAAGAAACAAAGTTTTATCATCAAAATGTTTATGCCATTAGTTGGAGAAAAGACAAATGCATTTTGTAATCATTTAATTTTTTTTTAAATTCCTTCGTAACACGTTAAACATTTTGTTTTTTGTGCCAGTAATGTTACTAGATATTTTAACGTGTTTTTTTTAGTGAAAAACTCATTAATTCGGAAATTATTGCAAAAATCTAATGATTGTCTGATTTTAACAAAAGTTCGAACAAACTAAATTATTTTTTTGAAATTATAATTTTTAGAAAATCTTGGTAAGAAAATAATTTTTTTATAACTGTTAACATCCCACCATTTAATGAAATTTCTAGAACTTGAATAGTCCGCAAACTTTGTTAGTGTGCTATACTAACATCAGAGCCCGGCGCTGCCCGTGCAACTTAAAACATTTTAGGCGTAGAAGATGCCATTTTATTTATTTTTTTTTTTTTACATATTTTGTTTTTGATTGAAAAAACACTTTAAAAAATTCTTTTGTTTCAAAATTACGGAGCAAAATATTCACCTTTTTTGTTGACCAAATGAATTTTTTAAACGTCAGAATAAAAATTAAATACAAAGGCCAATTTTTTAAAAAAAATAAAACATTCTAGTCGCGTTTGACACGTGTGATTTGATTTCTGTGACGTACTTCAGCAACCATCTTAGATTTTAGATGTTTTACGGAGCAAATGTAAACAATCGGCTCCATTGGCCAAAAATTGCGAAAGGGAAAAATTGCTGAACTTAAACTTCAAAAAGTGTGTGTCGACCTGGCTTCCCTGTAGATATGTGCCCCTAGAAAGTTTGAATGGCGTAGCTTAAAAAATGTAAGCTTGCAGAGGGAACAGTCACACACAGACTCACAGATTGCCTTATATAGTGTATCGAGGCAGCAAATAATTTTCTAAACATATGCTGTTAAATATAAGAGACAATGAATGTCTATTATGTTTAATCATGAGCCGTTGTAAACGTCTAAATTAAAGCCAAAATACGACGTTTAGAACGGCTCATGATTAAACATAATAGACATTCATTGTCTCTTATATTTAACAGCATATGTTTAGAAAATATTTCAGCAGCAATCTTTCATTTTTAAACATGTTTCGTTAAAAGCGGCCAACAAAAAAGATTTTAATTTTTGATTAATTTTTCTATTATTCTTACGTGTTTGCTGTTGGCTGGAGATAATGTATGTAAAAATGTTCCATATTTTTTAACATTCCAAGCGCTTTCAGCCTTTTCACATGCCATTTTCAAGGATGTTATTTTTCTGCTGTTGTTATTATATCCTCATGTTTGACTGTAATGTAATTTTTGTGTTCTTTGTGTTTTTGAAAAGGAGAGTTCTTTAAAGCTATCACGTGATGAGCGCAGCTGGTCATCGCGTAAGCGTCTGTCTATTAAAAAAAAAATCTTTCAAAATTCTATTTCCACTGTTAAATAGTGTAAGGTTGATGGTAGGAGAAAATTGTTTGATATATAGTGCCTCTCTTATAGCGTGGTGCCTTTGATATTGTGATTTAAATAGTATTTTTGTATTTTCAACCAAAGTTTTTCTTAAGAATTCTTGTAAGTTATCAGTTGATAAATGCTTTTATTGCACTAAATAGGTGGCATGTAAGTTGTCTACTAAAGAGGTGGTAGTATATATATATATATATATATATATATATATATAGGTATGTGAATTAACAAGTGTACATACGGAAATACACATATGTATAAAATAATATTCAAATGTTAATAAAAGAGTGCACAATGAGTATAAACAGAGCTACTGATTAGTATTAATAAATATACATATTATCTTACGTTGATGGCAAGACTCGGAGTTTTATGCATTAACGCAACCATCTAATATAATCTAAACTTATTTATAAATGAACTGTGTGTGTGTGTGTGTGTGTGTGTGTGTGTATCCGTTACCTATAGACTCCAAAACGGCTGAACCGATTTTCTTGAAAATTTACGCAGTTGTACTATAAGCGTCTGCGAGTGTTCTTAGCTAGGTTTTGTGTCGCGGTACCCCCGATAAATATCAAAAATCGATAATCGAAAAAATCGGGTTATAGAAGGAGTGGTCGGATTTTAATTAAATTTGATACACTCATAGACAAAGACATAAGAAACGATATTCAGAAGTTTCAAGGTTGCAGGTCTTACAATAGTGCAGAAAATCGATAATATAAGGCAAGATGTTAGTGTGTGTCTGTGTCTGTTTATCTGCGCCTATATCTGCATTTTTTTCAGCCCTTTTATTTTAGTTTTTGCTTCGGGTTTGTCCCTAAGTAGGTATAATTGTAGTTCTTAGTCTAAGCCATGATACCATTTACTCAGAGGACTTATTTAGCCTTCAAAATTCAGTTGACGACGAAAAATCTTATTTGATATCGATACCAGGAAATCAAAATTTGACTTACATTCATTGATTTTTCTTTCAGTCTACGGTTTCGCTTTAACTGGAAACAACTATTGCTTTTTAGTCTTTCGTGCCAACGTCCAAAGAGTCTGAGCGCCAGGACCATGGATTAATTTTAAAGCTTTCATTACACCCGGGCAACGCCTGGCTATACTGCTAGTATAATATAATATAATATATATATTTATTTATTTATCTGTAAATTAATATAAAACTTGGTTGGGAAATAACCATTTTCAACATGTCATTTTAAGGCATGCAGTTTACGACCTCTTATAAACAGAGAATGAATAAAAGTTCTAAGCCTAGAGGTTAGCTTAGGTAAAGGAAAGGGTTGGAATTATATGTTTGAGCAGCAATCTTATTTAAACATGTTTCGTTAAAAACGACCGATAAGGAAGATTTTATTAATTTTTGATTTAATTTGTACAGTATTGTTACGTTTCCTTTTTGCTGGAAATAAGGAGTGTAAAAATATTCCATAATTTTCGACTTCCTAAGCGCTTTCAGCCTTTTCACATGCCATTTTCAAGGATGTTATTTTTCCGGTGTTGTTATTATGTCCTCATGTTTGACTGTGATGTAATTTTTGTGTTCTTTGTATTTTTGAAAAGAAGAGTTCTTTAAAGCTTATATAAATATATAGAAAATGGCATGAAATTATCAACTGTCAAAATTAGTTATCGCTATTTTAATCTGTGCTTCTGCCTTAAGTAGAAAACGTCAATAAAAATGCTAAAAAAAGTCGAAAAAAGTCAAGCATTTATTCTTTTTCTGATCTATCAGTCAATCAGTTAAGTGATACACACTTAGATGATCATGTCTCAAAAGAAACACAACTGATTGGGCAGAATATTTTCCCGCTGTAGGTTACCATTACTTTTGCGGTAGACTGGTTGCTAACCAAGGATATAGAGCCCAATCTGTTCTGCTGTTTAACCCATAGCTGGAGGGAGAAGAAATGAACTATATTATATTAATAAGTAATAATTAGTAGGGATCATTTTATAACATCATGACTATAGAAAACAGGTCCCCTACTTTATGTCCAGTAGAAATTTATGTTTAATTACGTTCCCAACTATTATATTCAGTCATTCAGTCAGCTAAGTGTCTTATGTGATACACGCTTGGGCGATCATGTCTTGAAAGAGACATGACTGACTGGACAAATTTTCCTGAGTAGGTTGCCATTAATTTTTGCGATAGACTGGTTGCCAACTAAGGCTATAGAACCCAATCAGAGATTCAACCATGATAACAGTCAGTCATTTAAGTGCCATACGCGATACAAGCTTGGGCGATCATGTCTTGAAAGATACATCACTGTACCTTCACTGACTGGGTGGAATATTTTTTGCAGTAGGTTGCCATTGATTTCTGTGGTAGACCGGTTGGCAACCAAGGCTATAGAACCTAATCTATCCTGCTGTTTAACCCATAGCTGGAGGAGGAAGAGATGGATTAACCATTTTCAAGGGTATTTGCCATATAAGTGAATACAATGAATTCAACTGGAATTTGAACTCGGCTCTATGATTTCTCATTCTGAGTTGATATCCACTACACCACAACACACATTTGAGAAATTGGCTAACAAATAAAACTTGTCGATATTTATTTCATGAGAATAGTCGAGGTGGAGAAGAATTAATTATTGACTTTTGTAAATGATAAATAATTTTTTTTATTTAATCAAGCAATGCCAAAAAATCTTTCAGGCACACAAAGACGTTGTTTTCTTTTTTTATTATTTTATCTTCTGCTCGTGTTTTCAATACAGAGGATGTATTTTATTTGAGCATTTCTTTCCAGAATGGATCGTATCCCAATTCATAATAAAATATGGTCAGTCTAAACTTTTTGTCAACGCCTATACCTTCAGCTAATTAAATTTTCAATTTTATATAAAATTGATCTTTTATAGAAAGATAACACTTAGATATTAGTACAAAAATAAGTTTATTATTGTTTTCATTTCTATTAGAAATGCCAATTGGACACCTCGAGGTGGTGTAATGGTTATCAATCTCATTTTGCTAAAATCTATTAGAACTGAGTAGTGAGTTCGATCCTCACGAGGTACCCAATACTTTCGGCCTTGTGCCACATTTAAGCAGCACTTAGAAAATCAACTATTATAAATTTCAATGATTAAAATGCTTGAATAGGTTCATGTGATAGTTTATCTTAATGTTTTTAATGCGATGGTCGACTTTGTTGCTTACTGCCTAATGTTCTTACTCTAGATTCTATGCTGCTTCGAAGTATTTATAGATTTAGTTTTATAATTTGCGATCGGTTTCCTTGTTTAGGAAGAAACTGTGTTGAAACCACATTCAGCCATATTAAAAGGTCGAAAAGCAATGAAGAAAAGTTTGATAGCTTCTCACAACTTTCCATACCTTTCAGAAATTTACTTTTTTAGCCAATATTGAATAATTTTTTAAAATTAAAAAAAAGAAAAAGACAAATCCCTCCCTGGCCATGAAATAAAAACTCCCAGTGCTCCCTTTTAACATAATAGAGCCTACAAGGGGGTGTGAGATCCCATGTTGGAAAAAAACTGGTCTAAAGTGATATGATGAATGAAGTTTCAACATTTCAGAGTTTGTTAGTCAAAGACACATTAAATAAAGCATAAGTAAAGAATACTACAACCCAAACATGTCGTGCCTTAGTGCACAGTTGTATATCGGAAAGCGGTGTTGGGTTGGCCCATTATGTGGGATCAATTTTAGCAGAAACACTCAAAACATCTCCATATTACTGAGAACCTACACTGAAGACAATAACGCTGAGATGCTAGACCGCATAGCCGACCCTTAATCCAATCAAGATCTTATAATCAAAGCTAACACCAAATATGATAAAGCCACAGACATGATTGATCATTGCAATATGACTGAATGTTAGAAAAAATCCCATCGAAAGAACCATTGCACTCCATCCCAAATATTAATCACAGAGATGACTAGCTTATGAAAATGGTTTCTTCTACATGTGGTCCCGGGAATTACTAAAGTGGCATATGAACGGTTTTCAAAATAGTCAAATTTTGTGTTCATCAGAATAAATTTGACAATTGATCGCATAGAAAAAATTCAGCTTTGAATTCATTCAATCAATATTTGATTATCTTTGTATCCAATAATTTTTTTTAATTCATCATATATAGAAAAAGGCATCTCACAATCCCGCTCTCTTTATCTGTTTCTTGTAACCTGTGCATAGTTCTCTGTGATCAATGTTGTCATCAATATTTTCTTTTTTAAATTGCAAAGACCTGCTCTGTATTTAGCAGGAGAATGTTCAAGGTAGGATCAGTATGTAACAAGATGTAGGCACCAGCATATTTGGGCTCTCGGGAAAGAGAGATTCGGAATTAAATATTTGATCAATATTGCATTGGAATAAACAATTTATCTACAAATCATAGCAACATTGTGAAATGACAAAAATCTCTAAATAAGATAAAATCTAATAATTTAGGTACAATATTCTCATTTCTCTCGAGATTTGTATTGTCAGAATGAAGACCAGATTCAGATGTTCAAGGCATAAAATAGGGAATCAAGTATACATACATTTGAGATGGTAAATAAAATCCAAGCATCAAATTGAAAAGGTAAAATCCAACATGGCGAAACTCTGCAAAAGAAACAAGAAAATATAGGAGAATGTTTTACTTTCAAGCAGAACAATATTTCGTTTAGAGAATTCTAGTTTATCTCAATTGGATGAAAAAGAATCAAGAAATTATTAGAGAACTTTTTGGTTCTAGTCAAAAAATACTTATATATACCATTTATAGAATATATGACATCTGTTCAGAATCTCTTCAGCCATTTTGAATATATCTAGAAATGGTTACAATGACTTTATATAATTTGAAAAACAATCAAAACGAAGTATATGCATAAACAAACCGGTTCCTATAGAGTTTGTCAATGTTTCATCAGTGAGTAAGCTTAATTATTGGAATAAATAATTTCATTTGAAAATTCATGTTTGAATTGTGACTGCTTCCATATTCACAAAAGCTTGCATCTTCTTTTTAATTTGTTGTTAGATACATATATGCACATATATACACATATGCACATATATCGACATATATGCATATATATATATATATATATACAAATATATACATTGATACCTAATAAATTTGGGCGTACCAAAATGGCGGACCCGAAATTTGGCGTACCAAAAAAGTATTACCCGTTCATTTTTATTTTATCTAAACTAAAGTGTACATTCAAACTGAGATGGTGTTAAAAAATGTGAATACTTCAAAGTTAAAGTTTTATCTATGCATATATATTTAAGATTTTATATACACCTAATGCATAAATGGTCATTACACCACGGGAGACACGTGTTAAACTTTTAGACGCACTGCAATATCTTTTTACAAAAATAATTTTTAGTTAGACGTTAGCACACACGTGATGTTTGCAAATAAAAATTTTCAAGTTGAAAATATATTAAGATGTTCTTTAACTGGAAATAAAATAGCCAGATGCAATAAAAACAAATGTTGATTTCTTTTTCCTGAAAACTGAATATTTTAAATCAAAACTCCCTTTTTTATTTTGAGATAGAAAAAATTTTAACTTTTTTACTCTAGCAAAATGTTTTCAAACAAAAATGACATCATTTAAATGTTTCCTTTTTACATTTTTCAACATTTTAAAATGTTTACCAAATTCATAATATTTAAATTTGTCAATATTTTTTTTAAATTTAAAGTAATAAATACATATATTTTACATGGAAAAAAGAAGAATATTACAAAAAAATGACATTTATTTTCAAAACAATTGTTACTGCCTTTGTTAGAATTAAACTATTTTAAGACTTCCGATTCTACAAAAAGAATTCGAGCGAAAATAAATGAGAAACAAAATGATAACATTACCTGAAAGTGAAGCAATTGAAGCTGATATTATCAACTGAAATGTATTTGTTCTTGCAATGTACAGCTGGACGTTTTTTTGGGAAGGAACACGCGTGGAATAATGAGTGGGAGATAACAGCCATTTCTCTAAAGAATAATATTTTAAATAAAATAATAGGTAACTTATTTAATTATTGTTTCTTTAATTAAATAAAATAAATAATTTAATTAAATTAAATAATAAATTAATTAATAATTAATGAATAATCAATTAATAATTGATTAATAATTAAATAATATAAATAATAATTAATAAATAATTAAATTCAATAATAAAATTAAATTAAATTAAATAAATAATAAATTAAATTAAATCAAATTAAATAATTTAATTAATTAAATAAATAATAGGTAACTTAATTAAATTAAATTAATTAAATTGAATTAAAAGAAAACTAAGTAAAACTAAGTTTCACCGACCCCAGTTGATATTACTGTAGTTACCGACAATAAATTTTCTAACACTGCGATAAATGGGAAGTAATTTGAACAACGATTCTGGAAAGGATCACGTGGAATAACCAAGGGGAGATAACTCTAATAAATATTTTAAAGATAACAGCCTTTTCTCTAAAGAATAAAATAATAGGTAACTTAATTAAATAAATAATAACTAAATGAATTAAATAAAATAATTAAATTAAATAATAAATTAATAAATAATGATTAATAAATAATTAATAAATAAATAATATAGATAAGAATAATAATATAAATAATAAATAATTAAATTTAATTAAATAATAAATTAAATTAGATAAAATAATAAATTATAAATTAAATCAAATAATAAAAATTAAATTAAATTAAATAATTAAATTAAAAGAAATCTAAGTAAAACTAAGATTCACCGACCCCAGTTCATATCACTATAGTTAATGACAATAAATTTTCTAACATTGTGGTAAATGCGAAGGTGTTCAAAATCGAAACAACGATTTCTGACTACGTGATGTTTACAAAAGTCGAAGAGTGTGTAGGAATGGAATATCCTAATGACCTCCTATTTTCATTTCAATGTTCTTGAATTCATCCAACTCTGTGCACAGAGTTGGATGAATTCAAGAACATTGATATTCAGGCGCTCTCGTTGGCTAGGTGTTGGTGCGTAAAGGGAACGCTCGAATCTGAGCTGACCAGCCCCCTTTTGCGTGTATATAAGGAGCATATTCTGGTTCCTTCTTCAGTGATTTTCCATTGCCATCGGAATCCACGACACTTGAGCCTTTGATTCTTCTAAGCTGCATTTTTGTTTCGCGAGCTTTACCAACCACTCTTTCACACCATAAATACACTACTCGGCTCGGATTCTAAATTCAAAAAAGAAAAAATCACTCACTTCACAATCTATTTCTAACTTGTTGCTAACACACACCACTTCCATACCCCTTTGAATAATATACCTTGTATTTCTTCCTTTCAGTGAAGAACTGATATTTTCCTGGAATCATACGAACATTTTATCTGAACACACTTTGTTCTATAAACTTTAACACGTAACACTCGTCTCAATTTTGATATTCACAAAACCAAAGAATGTCCAGACCTTTCATACACTTTCCAGTTACACATTAACAAACTCAATGAAAACTGAACGTGTCTATTAAATAACGTGATATCTATTCGCATTCTAATTCCAGGACGTGCAAAAGTATGTAACTCTGGTTTCTTTCACTTGCATTTTTATCATGCAAAGAAAATCCTAGACTTATTTAAATTGTGTTGCAACCCAAGGACTAAATTTTATTACGTATCCTGATCAGTCATCGGATACAGTAAACCTTCCAGGACACTTTCTTATTTGTGAAGCTTTATTCATTACGTTTGATCACATATCAAACACCTTACATTCTTATAACATTGAATCACTAACATTTTGTAATCTTTACTGATATAAATTTGTTACATGTTTTATTCAACCAGTCTTGAATTTATTTGTGTCGATGCCTTTGTTTGTCTGAGAATTTCATAACAATATATATATAATTATATATATTTGATTGTTTGTGGATTTTATTTTGGGAAGAACACGCACACTATTCCAATACTAATTAATACACCCGTCATATAAATCCGCAACAAGTGAACCTACCCTCACCCATAACTTTTGATAGTCATTGTTTTATTTATTTAAAAAATAAGTATTTCACATTTAAAGAAACAAAGAATATTAAATCCCACAAATTAATATTCTCTTCTAGTTACTAGTTGGGGGTTTTCAAGTAACCAGAGATAAAGAAATTGGTAAATAAAAAAAATTATTTGAAAATAAAAATGAAATATTTCAGGTAAGTAAGTCAATGACAGAGACGGTTGTTCTGTCCATAAATAAACAAATAAAAATCATTCGTAGTGTCAAAAATTATTTATAATAAAATAATTATAACAATTATAGTTATCGTTACTTCTAAACCAATGAGAATCAACTCCAATTTTCTTCTTTGCACACACAAACATGTGACATTCTGACTATTGAACAAGCAGCTTACACAGATAGGTCATCGACACATGCGTCAACAAGAAATGAATCTCCTTTTCGCTTTTCCGGGCATGAGAGCAAAATTTGTCTTTTAGTACGCAACGAAAATACAAAGTAATGAAAGTCCGGGCACTTCCTGCATTTTCTAACTTATATTTGTGGACAAATATTACATGCATCTATCAAAACACTTACATTGTTACGAGGATGCATATATCTATATATATATATATATATATAATATTAATAATGTTTAAAAAGTTATAGTAAGGGATTCTACTGAGTCCTCCTTGTTATTACAAAAAGTTTTAATTCATGAAGTAGTTGTAAAAATAGGGAAATTAAAAATAGACAATTGGATGACAATCTAGGGAATTCGAGAGATTTCTAGAAATATGTCAATTAGGTGTTAACCCCTATAAAAATAGATTTTGGGAAGAGAGTAGTTACTTGTTAAAAGGATTTGCTGACATTATCAACTCCGGCCCGATTCAGGATTTGTATATCTAGTCGAAAGAATCTCTACTAAAAGTTGCTGACCAACTAAAACCTAAAAGAGGACCCCATGGAACTAAATGGGTCAATAGAATTTTTTAAATCTTTCATTGACTAAAAAAAAGTATTCTTTATATATATATTTGGGGATATCCAAAAGGTATAGCATTTAAACTACTAGCCTCACTGGGTAAAGATACTTGACACCTTCCTTCCTCTTCGTAATACTTACCCGTATCTCTACCAGTAGTAGACTGTTTTCTGTTTTGAATGCAAAAAAATTGTAAATTTTGTATATATTTTATTTGGTGTTTGATTTAGCTCTGAGTTTTGGTCAATCATTTTTATTCTTTTGTTACAATTTATAACACGTAACAAAATATATATATATATATATATATATAAATAAAAGGCAATGTGTGAGTGTGTGTGACTGTTCCTTATGCACGCCAACATTTTTTAAGCTATGCCATTCAAACTTTCTCGGGACGCATATCTACAGGGAAGCCAGGTCGAAACATACATTTTGAGTTTAAGTTCAGCAATTTTCCCTTTCGCACTTTTTGACTAATGGTGCAGATTTTTTACATTTGCTCCGTGAAACATCGAAGATGGTTGCTAGATTACGTCACAGAAATCAGATCACACGTGTCAAGCGCGACTAAAATATTTTTATTAAAAAAAAAATGAGCCTTTATATTTATTTTTTTTATTCCGACGTTTTATTTCCGTAAAATTATTAGATGGTTGCTGAATTACGTCACAGAAATCAAATCACACCTATCTAATGCGACTAAAATATTTTTATTAAAAAAAAAGAAAAAAGAAAAATGAGCCTTTATATTTTATTTTTTTTTTAAATTCATTTGGTCAACAAAAAATGTGAATATTTTCCCCCGTAATTTTGAAACAAAAGAAATATTAGAAAATGTAGACGTGCATAGGGAACAGTCACACACAGACTCACAGATTGCCTTTTAAATATATAGATTATATTTTAAGTGTCTGCAGCGAATTTAAACGTATTTGTTTCATCCGATGAAGAAATTAAAATGTTCTGAGTTGCACGGGCAACGCCGGGTTATGATGCTGGTATATTTTAAAGTCACATGTGCAAAAGACTACACTTTTCTTATTTTATCCTTGTGTCTACATTTAATCATAAACTTACAATTTTACTCAGTATAACAGTTTTTTTTCTCCACATCTTGCTGTTAATCATTTTTAAGTGTAGTTTTGTATATATAAATATTAGTAGTGGCGATTCTAGGTGGGTGCAAAATGAGCCAAGCCCCCCCCCCCCCCCATTTCGGTTGGCTCCTCGGTTGGCTCCCTCCACTTTTATAAGCTTCAAAAATTTATGAAACTGATCAGTCTGATTTTGATAAGATTTGATCATCAGCATTTTTCCATCATTTTCTTTTAGGTTCATGGAGAAATTATATTATTTAAATAATTTCCTCATTTCAGAGTAGCTTCTTGATCGTATGTTCGGACTTTGCCGAAAACATAAATTCAATGTTGGCTGATTTTTGAACGGCTGTGGTGTCCACAGCATTTTGATTGATTTCATTGCATTATTTTATTTTCGCATTTATTTTTCTCGCATTTATTTTTTGACATATAGTTGTGTATATGATCGTCTGAAAATGAAGACGCTTCTTGATTTTGCCCCACTCTTCCTCAGAAAAATCTCAGCCCCTTAGTGCCCTCCGCTACAATTTTCAGAGTTCCACAATCGCCACTGATTAAGGGGTTCATAATTACTCAGAGTTGTAACCCCACTACATGTACTTGTTTCGGCATTCACCCTGGATGGAGAAAGATTCGTTGGGATTTGATTAAGGGCAGGGTCCCGAATTTTACCCTGTATAGACCTTGGCATTTTAATTATCCCGCAACAGGTTACCAATACCTGCTGCGGTAGACAGGTTGCCAGCCAAGACTATAGAACCCAATCTGTCCTGTTATTTAACCCATAACTGGAGGGAAGGGACGGATTAATACCTTTCCCAAGGGTATTAGCGCGGAAGTGAATTCAGGGAATTCGAACTCGGCTCCTCGATTTCTCGCTCCAAGCCGATATCCACTGTACCACAACGCATATATTCAAGAAATGCTTACAGTACTTTGATGGTTGACCGCTTGGAAATACTAAGTACTGACCAGGCTCAACGTTGATTAACTTCGGTGATCGAACGAGAACCGGTGTATTCAACGTGATATGACCATAAATACTGTGAATGTAAAGCAATTTCGAGTGATTACTTGCTCTTTTATCGTCTCTTCAAACCAAATGAAAACGTCTGCTTTGAGTAACAGTTACAGAAATGAAGTTGTCAAAAAGAAAAAAAAATGTAAGTTTTGGCGGACCTGAAGCAGACTACCACCACGTTTAATTTCATTGTTTTTCATATTTTTATTTATTTTTTTTTACTTTTTTCAGCGCAGACCTATCAATTACCCCCCTTAGCTTTACGATTGACAAAAGAATTTTGAAAAAAAAATCAATATTTAAACATTTTCTGGTGGGGATCAATTCCTCATACAACGTTATATTCAATCGAGCCTCCATTTTGAAACCAGTCAACGGTACGACATTACCGCCACCTGTAAATTTGTTCATTATCAAATATTTTGGCCTTTTTTCAGTGCAATATTATCTTTTGCACCTTAAACTTTACAAATGACAAAAATATTAAAATTTTTGCAAATTCTTTAAGCAATTTTAGGTGGGGGAGGGACCAGTTTCTCATACAACCTTATAGTGGCTTGAAAATGGAGGATCGATTTACTTTAAGGTTGTATGAGAAACTGACCCCCAAATTAGTTTAAATATTATAAATTTTCAAAGTTTTTATTGATAATCGGAAAGTAAGTACCAATCGATAGGACTGCGTTAAAAAAAAAAGTAAAAACAAAAACAAAAAAACAAAAACAAATGAAAAACAAATGAAAAACAACGAAATTAAGCGTGGTGGTAGTCTGCTTCAGGTCGGCCTAATTTTTTTAGTTCCTAGCTTGCATTGAAAATGAAACTATAACTTAGGTGAGTTACAAAACTACTGAAAACAATAAATCATGCGAGTTTTATGTAATTTGCCACGACCTTGAACCCCCCTCCCCAGCTGGGACAATGAAACAGGTTGACAGAAAAGGTTAAAGCGTTTATCTATTCTAAACGTCAGCTCACCTGTAGCACATTTTAGAGGCGTGACGATTTAATATCCGTAATGACCACAGCTAGTCTCTAGGATGATCAATCAAACATTTATGCCTGAACACGTTGTTTCAACTTTTGCTTTTTTAGATGTCGATAAGACGTACCGTTCGTTGCCGAGCAGTAGAGGAAGTTTTACGGGTTCATGTTATGCTGCTGACGGAAAAATGAATAAAGGGAACCTGAAACGGCGAATTAGAAGAAAGTCTTCTGTGAAGATTGGTAAAATTGCTAGTGAAATGGTATTAACCTTTATCTCTCTGTATATGATTTCATTTGCTGAACAAAATCTTTATTTTTCAAGGAATAATCATCTTCAGAGACAGGATAGTGTTTGAATTTCATAGGGTAGGGTATGACAATAGATCTATGAAATTCAAAAAAAAAGCTAAATTAAAATAAATTAAAAAAAATAAAGTAAAAAGGAAATTACATTTTTTAATAATTTTTCCGTTTAAAACATATCGTTTAACTATTGTAGGGATAAAATTACTTTAAATTCTACTACTGAAATAAAAGAGAAAGGGAAGAAAAAGGAAATTGTATTTTTGAAAAATTAAAAAGGAATTGTTTGATAATAAATAATAAAATTTTTGTATTTAAAGATATTTTATTTTTGTTTTGAAAAAATAAAAGAAAAATGAAACATTTTTTTAAAAATAAAAACGAAATATTGCATGTTTTCAAAAACTTTTTTGGTTTAAAATGATAACGTATTAGTATTGTAGGGATAAAATTACTTTAAATCTTATTACTGGAAAAAATGTGGGGGTGCCGAAAAAAAAATGTATGGCATTAGTGGAGGTTTAAAAAAAAGTGGGGGGATATTTGAAAAATAATAAGTACACATACCTACTATATATACATATACGCACACAAAATTATCTAATACAAAAGGATTGTAGATCATATTCCTGAAAGTTATCTCATTGTGTCAAATTGATTATTGACATGAATAAAACAGTAAAAGAATAGATGGAAAAAATTTAAAATGAAGATTTTTAGGTGAGGGAAGTATTCGGGGATTTGGAAAATAAAAAAAATTAAAAAAAAAAATCAACAGCAATTAAGAGATGGTCCCATGCTCCTCACAAACTCCCAATCAGAGGCCTTGCTGCCGGATGCAGTTTACAGTCATACCCAGAACAAGGCATTACCTTGAAGAGAAAAGTCTTTTTTCGTGACACTTCATTCCCCAGCTGTTATTTGAAAGAACATGTCCTTCATCACGTAATTTCATACGAATTTAACTGATAGATGTCATCATCATCGTAGGCGATTGTATAAAAGGGATCTCTGAATTTAACTATGTAGCCTACGTACACAAATTGAGAGATGTTCTTTTGAGCAATTCTATTCCTACTGTAGGTCATTGCCAATTTCAAGTTGTTTTGAAATTGCTTGTCATCAAGATCATCGATGAATTTTCTGACTTGGTTCCTTTTTGCTTTGATAATGTCACTTATGGAAGATACATAGGCATTTGGCGCCAGCTTCTTACGTTCACAAAATTCACCGATGATGCTTTCTGCCAGCATCGTATGTTGCCTCACTGATGTGGTTAATGATGGGCACACTGAATTAGACATTGAAAATGTTGATATTGCTTGCTTAAGACTTCTACAGTGTCTTTTAAATAGGCACTCAACATTTCTTTAAACAGAAGTTCATTCCTTGGGTGGGGGGGAATAAAAAGTGTTTGTCTAACCTTCTTTGGTATAGGATTTCCAAAGAAGTCCTTGTCATACTGAAAAAGGATATTAGGGGTCTCGGATAGTACCTTCACTTTATCAATGACGACCATGACAATGCCCATAGTGTCAATGGGGTCTTTTTGATTATTGATATTAGTGTAGAAGGTCCAAGGCCCCGTCAACAGTTTTCCCATGATACCCAGTACTTGAAATTGTATCACAGCATTGTCATTTTGAAAAAGCATCTACAACTTGGAAACTGTCATTTTTAGGAATAAGTCCGTTGATGAATGTTCGACATGCATCAAAAATTGGAAAGTAAGTTGCGCCCAGATGGAAAATTGTATGTAGCCGATTCCCTCGGAACCGTGGTATTTGGGACAATGGAAACCCTTGTTTGTGGGAAAAAAAGACTTCATTGTATTAAGCAAACCAAATTTGTCACTGTACCGGAGGGAATTCATGGCCACAATAATTCGCCATGCTAAGCACTCACTCACAGTCCCCTTTGATGATGTCTCACATTCTCTCAGAACCTTTCTTGTCTTATTTGAAACTGACTATTGGATGCAAATTACACTTAAATTCTCTCAGTTCGGTGTCCCACTCGGTTAAGTAATTGTACTGTGGCGTGGTTCACTGGAGCCCGGTCCGTCAGACAGTTTTTAATTTTAGATATAAGTTCTCGCAAACTGTCATCATAACTTTGCCCAGTAGACATCGAGTCTACTAGAGCCAAGTTTTTGATGCAGTTTATGATATGTTCCTTATAATCTTGAGAATATCCGCCTGGCAGATGTTCCAACGATCCAAGATGGGATGTTCGTGGAGTTGTTATCAATACACAGTTAATATGTATCCCATCCTGTGTCGTAGAATCAAATACTAAAGTGCAATTTTCTGCACTTTTGATGCCTAGAAAAGTTTTTAAGTCAGAAAAGAAACCCAACTCTGCCACCATTCTGTAAGCAGTGGTGCTACTTTTTTTAAGACATTGTTTCATAGAATTTGTAAGTTCTCTTGTACGAGAAGCAGGAACCCCATTTATTAGGCAGTCGTAAAGAAGCTTCCTGTCAATATATGAAGTTTTTTGGACTGCTTCTGGGTACGTAATTTTTACGTAGATTTGAAATAGATCGCTTACAGAAATTGTTAAAAAAAAACAAAACAAAATGCGACTACTTCTTTAACATTAAATGAAGTTGCAGAGGCGCTTTGTATTGTAGACACGATGGAGAGAATACGGCACTGGCAGAAGATAGGATGGTACTTGCATTGGACAGGATGGCTAGTGAAATCTTTTTTGAGGCACCAGACAAGGCCCTAGATGAATTGGAAAAGATAGCAGATGCATCAACTAGGGGTTCCATAATAGCAAAATAGGCTGATGTAGTGGCGCTAGCAGCAGCAGCGGAAAGGGCTACCTGCTTGCATTTCCTTACAAATACTTTTAAAATTTTCCCCTTATTCCTATTCTTAAAAGTGGTATGTAAACTACTAGTTGTTTGGAAATAGGTGGGAAACCATTTTTGGTATTTTCCCTGGCTGCCCAATCTACTGGGTTTTTCAGTGTCTCTTTAATTGTATTAAATCTATAGAAGATATGGCCACAACATCTCTTACCGAATGATACTTCAGTAAAACTGCAGTTTTATTCATCTAAAATAAAAATTAAATTGCTTTAATAAAAATTGGCAAATTTTCATTTTAAATAGTAAACAATTACTATTAAATTTAACATTTGTAAATTCCACACACAAAACAAAAAATTTGGAAGTAGGAATTTAAAAGAATAATTTCATAATTCTAATGTTAGGATTATCAAATGCTTTTAAATTCTAAATACAAATTGTAAAAAAAAAAATTAAATTAAAAATTGGCTTTCGTTTAATTAAATTGAAAACTCAGTAGTAAAATAAAATAGTTTTTCAAATTGACCTTTGGTAAAAGTAAATGTGACCTTAGGTAACAGGTATCTAAGGTTAAAAACATTTGCAAAAGCTTTCATTTATTTATTTTTTCTATTTAGTTTTCAATTGAATTGAATAAAAGCAAAAGGCAATGAAAACCTCATGATTTTTTTTTCATTTGAAGTTGCTTGGATTTTAAAAAATTTTTTGGCCTTTGAGAGAGTAAAAAAAAAAATTAAAATTATATATATTATATATTTCTTTGAAGATAAAAATAAAGAAAGTCAGAATTTAACAACATTAATAAGAAAATATAATCTCGATGTTTGGGTCTCAGCAACATTTGCTAATCCTACCACTGAAATAGGTCTGTTTATATTAAATTCCAACTTTCCTCTTGCTTTTTTCTACTGTGGTGAATAATTCGTTACAATCCGTGCAATTTGTTCGGTAATGTTTTACTTTCTGACCAATGACAATACTTTTCTCTATTAACGGGAATACTTAATGGCGACAATCTGCACAATTCCTTTCTCCCACGGATACAAGAACTGAATCATTTTTTATTGCTCTTTGCTCAGATGTTAATCATTCAAAAACCGAACTTAGAAGACCAGGAATTTTTCTTGGATTTACAAATTATTAAATACATATTTTATGTGTATTTCTCGTCATAAGATAATTTAGTTATTTAACCCTGTAACAATCGCGATCCTTTTCTTTTACTCCTAAAAATGTGACCTTTTGCCAGGCATGGAAAATGGTAAAAATTCCAGTAAGCATTTGAATAAAATCATTTTTGAAGTAATCCGTATTATAGGGAATTTAAATTCATTAAATGGTTTTAGAAATTCAAAATCTTATAGCTAAATATTTTTATATGTTAAAAATATCTAAGGATGAAATAAGGCCAAGAACTGATAAAGGCATGTGTTGTATTACATAAAAATATTGTTACCTCTCCTTAGATGTTTATTTTAGTTTCTATTTTTAAATGTGTTTTTTTTTTTCGAAAACAAAAAATATTTCCTTGAATTAAACTTGTAATATCTTTATTCATTAGGAAAAATCATTTTAGTCAGTTCATAATTAGTAGCAAAAGAGGTAGGAAATATTATGGAAGGACCTTTTACACGAAACTTGAATAAATCAATAATGATCAATAAAAATGCCTTTTCCAAATTATATTGATAATTTAGAAGACTAATTTGAAATTGTAGGCTGTCAATTCAAACAGTAGATTACATAGCGTGTTATTTTTACTTAATGACTGCGATTACATTTAACCTTAGAAAATTATTCTGAAAATTAATAAAATTAAACTTTAACCGTTCCGATCCAGCCGAGCAGCCTCAAAAACCACCTTTTGGGGATGTTTGTCATCAGGAATATTTCTAATCAAGATTCAATTGAAAGAGTCTTCATTTAATTCATTAAATCTTTAAATCAAATTCTTTCCGAAAATGCATTAAATTTGATGGCCAGGAAGAATTATTGAATTTAGATTATATTATTAATTGATTTACTTTAAACAAATCGGCAATTTCATATTGAACAAACCAAAACACAATAATTACCTCTTGAAGATTTTTAACAAATTTTCTCTGCTTCTGTGGCATTTCGTTTCAAAATCAGGAAATTAAACTGGATTCGAGTTACTGTTTTTCAAAAAAAAAAAAAAAAAAAAAAAAAAAAATGAAATTTGTTTGCACAAATTTTTGGCTCCAAAGTAAGATTTTAAAAGAAATATTTGCAAACAAATTAATAAACTTACTAAGGAAAAGATACTTCACAAGTCATTTCGGAAAATGAAAAACTCGATTCCTAGTTAAGAAATCAGCCAAATAAACAAATGAAGAAATAAATATTTAATATTCCGATTTTTTTTTTTTAGTATTTTCGCCGTTCAGATTCTAAAACTTGAATTTCCCTTACAATGTATTCTAATTGTTCCATTTTTCTTTTTCACTTTGAAGATTTAAAACGAATTTTATACATTCTGACCAGATGGATTTCTCTCCTGTGTAGCGAAGTCGAGCTGCCTTAGAATCCCATTCTTGATCTTGTGCCAGACAACGCTAAATCAAAACTTATTTACACCTGCATCAGTAACAACAAACTGAAAAGGAAAAAAAATCTTATTTTCTTTTTTTTTTAATAAAACGGTAAATAAATGGCGAGAAATCTTATTTCATCGACAGAAAATCAGCAACTGATTGAGAGAAATCTTTATTTTTTGCGAAGAAAGTAGAATCTGGTTTTCTTTTTCTTAACTGAATCTTGCTTTAAAAATCCGTTCAGCACAAACTGAAATTACAACAAAAATGATAAAAATAGTTTAAAATAAAAGCAACAAATGGCCTTTTAAAAAATATTAAGATTTACAATTAAGTCTTTTTCAAACTTCGTCTCAATTGCCTGGGCGGTCATTAAGTAAAACAAATTTCATGATAAACAAATAATCAGACAGTTCATCAACATTCAAAAAACTGCCCATAAGCATAACGCGACACTTGTTTCTTTCACATTAACATGCTTGTAAAATATAATTTCATAAATTATTTTTGAGTTTACAAGTAGTTTATCTCGCGATATTTATTGATCTCTCACAAAAGAAAAAAAAGCTGTAGTTTGATTTTTGTGTAAAATAGTAAGAGGAAGAACACACGATATGAAACGTGTTAAAAAGTTTCATTGACAATAATTGTTTGAATTACTACGGATTTATAAAAATCTATTCCTCGTAATAAAAACAAAATTATTTTAATAATAATTAATTACTTTTTTCATCAAATGAAGCATTGTCAACCATTTATTAATTTATTTTTGCTTGTAAATTTTTTTTCTTTAATTCTCGTACTTTTTCATCGTAACTCTTCTCACCATATCAATGTGTAAAAAATTAATGTAGATCAAAGAATACTCTATTGGCAAGATACCACAACCAGGTGGACGGAAAACCATACAAGCAGGATATGGGTTCGAGTTCAGCATAAACCTGTTTCTTTATTCCCTATCTGCGTTTTATTGATGAAGTGAAAGGTTATGAAGAAAAGCAATGAAAATAAAAGAAAGAAATTCTAGTCAAAAAACTTTATAGATCCTTTACAAAAGCAACCCAAATAGACGTGTTATGAGGTTCAATTCGATTGGTTGGTCTATTTTCTGCCGGCTCCGCCCACTTCATATAAATAAAGCTTGCGGGCGACATGAGACGATTCATGAATATTCCTTGAAAGAAACAACATGGATAACGAATATCTTCCTGACTTATTTCAAACATATGGTTCTCAATTTTTTGTGGAAGACAAAAATGAGAAAGAAAGAAATCCTCTCATGGAACTTTTTCCTGACAAGTTGGCCATGAGCCTTAACACTCTTGACCATTATTATTCTGACCCCCAACAGGAGCTGTTCGGGGGCTTAGTAATCGAATCTGATTTTGGTTCGGCGATGCCGGAAATCCAAACCGAACAGCCCGTTCCGGCCACCCCTCGACAAGGACCCAGGAAAAGAGGTCGGCCACCAAAGAACGAACTCATGCCCGCTGCTGAATCCAGTCGAAAATGTGGTACGTAACTTTTATTTACTTATTTTATTTTTAGTCCTAAGGAAATTAGTTAATTTATTTTACACTCTGTTAAAATTAAATACAATAAATAGGGATATTAAGGTTCCGTTTTTTTCAGGGGTTATATCATCATCATCATAGATATGATAACCGGTCCGATAACTTTTTTTATTTATTCATTTACAGTCGAACGAAAGAAAAAACATATGAGCCAGGCCGAAAAGGCAATGCACAACCACCAAGAAAGAGAACGAAGGAAAGGGATGACAATGCTTTTGGAAGGTCTTCGAGAATTGGTCCCTGCTGTAAGTGACGATGAAAAGGCCTCCCGGATGAAAATCATCGACCAGGCAACAAAATACATGAAGGAAAAGCCTGTTTTTCTTTCATTTTTAAAAGAACAACTTTAGAAGCAAAGAAGCGGAAATTAGAAGCCGAACTAACTTCAGGCCCCAAAATGGTTAGGAATATTTAAGTTTCTATCACTTTTTTTCTTTTCCAATTTTTTTTTTTTTTTTTTTTTTTTTTTATTTATTTAGCTACAGTCTACACCCTTGGATATCTAAAATGAAAATGTCCCAGCTAGCTTTGAGTTTTTTTGTTTTTTTTTTATATTTCGTTTCTGAAGTTTTCCCGTTTATCTCATTCGTTAACATGGAGGTACTGTAATTCGTTTTACAACTAAATTTTCGACCGGTGTTCCTGAAATTTCCCCACCACACCACCACACACATATCTTTACACATGCACATATTTGGGGCCGCAGAAATGTTTTAGCGTAGTAGCAAAATTTTCTACTCTAGAAGCAGGTGTTAATAAAAAAAATTATTTTAAATATAAATCTCGTTTTGTTGTTTTTGAATTTATCTTCTGTTATTTGGTTATTTATTTATTTTTTTTTTTTAACGGTCATGTCACGTTGGATACACCGGTTCCCGCTCGATCACCGAAGTTAAGCAACGTTGAGCCTGGTCAGTACTTAGGTGGGTGACCACTTGGGAATACCAGGTGCTGTTAGCATTCACGGATGTGCGTTGTGGTGCGGTGGATGTCGGCTTGGAGGGGGAAATCGGTGAGCCGAGTTCCAATTTCAGTCGAGCACACTGCACTCACTTGCGCACTGGTACCCTTGGGAAAGGTATTAATCCGTCCGTTCCCTCCAGTTATGGGTTAAATAACAGGGTAGGACTTGGGACCCTGCCCTTAAACAAATCCCAATGAGACTTGCTCCGTCAGGGAGGAAGCCCGCTCAACCCGACTAGGGTGCATGCGGCATACATACATACATATTTGGTTATTTGGGTCAAATTTAATAGATTTTCACAGGTGAATGCAAAATAAATCTTTGTAACTTTTTTTTATTACTTTTTATTTCAATTTCATTGACTCTTCATTTCCGAAGAGACGTTGAAAATGTGAGGAAAATTTCTAACCTCGACCACATTTATTGCATATTGGGGTGGGTTTTCGACCCCTCCACGAATACTGAGAACCTTCTATGTACTATGCACCTAAGGGTTAAATAGTAAAATTTTATTTTATTTTTTTTTAACATTGCATTTTCTTAAGACATAAGACGCGCTTTCATCATTTTAATATAAAAGGTTGTTTTTCTTCATATTTGAAAATCAGAATTTTTATTTCCTGGATATTAAACACGACCAAAGAAAAAAAAAAGTGAAAGTTTTAAGCGCTCTCTCGAAATGTAAACAAAACCCTTGACAATTATGTAACCACCCTTTCAAGAAATCTTTTTAATAGTTTAAAAACAGGGTATCTACTAAAGAAAATTGTTTGAATAAATGAAAAAGGTTACATTTTTTAATTAATGAAGTAAAAACGTTTTTATTTACTCCTATAGCAGTTGGTTGGAAATAATTTGGTTTGAATGCGTTCGAGACCAGCTCGAAACAATGACGTGCAACGGAACGTTCACTTCTTAGCACATTTCCGAAAATCGAAGAAAAATTAACAAATCACAATGAGAAATGTCCTAATTCGTAATTTCTCATTAATTTATGAAAAAGGTCATAGAAAGAATTGTACAATGAATTATATATATATATATTCTGCTAGTCTTACAATTTTTTTAAAACTACTATATTCAGTGATTTATTCCTAAATCACTAAATTTAAAAGGAAAACCTGGATGTGTATCACTGCAACTCTAATCATCTGCCCCCTCTTTGTTTTCAGAAATCTTGAATGATTGCTTATCTGAAACTTCCACGTGAAAATTTTTTTGACCCTATTTAAACTTTAAAACTACGATAAGAATAAATCAATATTTTCTTAAATGACAATCCTATTTAAAAGGAATTTATAGGATACCTGTCATTTTTTTTTATTTCATACACATGCATATAATTTTTAGTACTCTAAACAATTTCTTACTTGGTGCACATATTTGAGTTGCAAACCCTATTTTTTATTTTTTTTCCTTAACTTAATAACAGCCTACCAAGATGGAGAAGAGTCAAGGATTCAATTTGTTCTAAGATTACCTTCAGTTATCAAACCAGGAGAAAGTGGGGGGGGGGGGTGAATAATTAACAGGTAAGTCAATTGTTCTTGGCGTTGCTTAGCATGAGTAAAACAAATTCACGGATTTGGAAAAACCCAGAATGACTTGAGAAATTTTCATCCTTTACTCAGTTGGGCTTAGTTTACTCGGTGTTATTGAAAGCGTGAGTCAAAACGGCCCGGTCCTGGTCGGAGGAATAATACGCACCGATCTTATTACTTCCCATATTATTGCTTTTAAAAGTGATAGTAAATGGATTCAGGGAAATAAAAATTCATAATTACTGAAAAGGCTATGCCTTAAAGATATAACAGTCCTAAATAAAGTTAATATTCAAAGCGATAATAGAACGTCTTGCTTATCTTTAAAATTGAAACAAAGGGATACAACTTTGAAAGATGTTTTGAAATTTTCAGGTAGAAGGATTTCATGCTTTGTGTTTAATGAAAAGGTCCACAAGGTTAGTGACCAATTGGTAATTATATTTAAGAAAATGTAGAGGATAACCAGTTAACACTGTAACTGACTTGTGAGCGAGAAATATGATCGTAAATACTAAGCTGTAAAGACAAAATGGACAAGTTAAACAAAACGCGACAAAATATTGACTTGGAAATAATCCGAGAAGAAAGGCAAGAGCTAGAAAATGGTTTGATATACACATTAAGAGATTGTATTCATTGAAAGAACAGGAAATTTGGTATTTTACAAAAACGGAAGGGGTCAACTAACAATACAACCTTCATTACAACGTATTTTCTATACAAGTCGCACAAAATTGTGTTTCAGAAACGCTGGCGTCCGTTTAGACGCATTTGTTCTGAATTTCCGATTGACCCCTGAGAAGTTTCAATACCCGCAACTTTTCGTAGGAAATGAAACATTTCTGCAGAAAGAGTACATGGTTTAGTCAGAAGATTCGTGCTGCTCGTTAAACCCATTTGTGTTGACTTCGTTTACCCATTTAATTAAGAGAAGTCACACTTTCTCGGATTTCTTTGAGAGAACATAGAAAAGGTTTTCCACTGAAAATTTAAATATCCTAAGAGTTTTCAGTCACATTAGCTATTCCAAAAGCTAAAACTAGTTTCATCAAAATATAAAATGAGAACATGTGGGGTCGACTCAAGTCCGTTGAACCCAAGAGTACCATACGTTATACACGCTTGGACGATCATGTCTCGAAAGACATGACTGGGCAGAAGATTTTTCTGCAGTAGGTTGTCATTACTTTCTGCGATAGACGGTTGCCAACCAAGGCTACAGAACCCAATCTGTGTTGCTATTTAACCCATAGATCGAGGGATAAGCGACGGATTACTACCTTCCAAAGTGTATTTGCACGTAAGTGAATGCAACGAATACGACTGGAATTCGAACTTGTTTCGACGATTTCTCGTTCCAAGTCGATATCCACTGCACCAGTCACGTCAGGGATTAAGCGAATTTTTAAAAAAAACTTCTGATCGCTTTGTGAAAGCTGTCATATCTGCAATCGCTTTCGATTGATTATGCGTGCATAAGAAAAACGCGATTGGCGTGTAAAAAGTTACATTAAGTATCGTATTCATCATTAGTTGCTAATCGTGGACAGGAACTCGACAATGAAAGTCAGACACGAGATTCAGTCAAAATCTTTTTTTTTTTACTCTTCTGTACACGTTATAAAGTCAAACGAAAAAGGCACGCAAGATGTTAATTAAGTTCTGTTGAAACAAAATGACAAAAGTATCTTTCCATTCCTCGTTTAAATATTGGCAAGATTT
The DNA here is from genome assembly GCA_037127315.1 of Ascarosepion bandense. Classification (NCBI taxonomy): domain Eukaryota; kingdom Metazoa; phylum Mollusca; class Cephalopoda; order Sepiida; family Sepiidae; genus Ascarosepion; species Ascarosepion bandense. The sequence goes on from JBBBDQ010029244.1 coordinate 77,550, forward strand.
TTCATGGTTAACTCCAGGTTTATTTTACACGGGGAAAAAAACAGTTTCTAAAACTTAGAATTTCCTACACAGCTGTCGTCGAGTAACAAAATTCGACTTCAAATTTTGGGGATGCGGTTAATGGTCTGTTATTATTCCAAGAAACTATTTTTGCCCCGGAGGTTTAGGTCACAAAGTCGTAGTTCTAAATGAACATTTTTTAACGTCTGGTATGGTTGGCAATATTTTAAAAAAGTATCAGACTTTCAAGCTATCTATTCAATCGCCAGCGCCAATATCACGAGTTTAAAACGGCTAAAGTTTTCTTCCTGTTTAGGTCAATGGAGATTTCCGTTTCCTTAGAACCAAGATGACGGAAAGATTTTCAATGATAGTGAAACCAAAGACTTTCCTTGTGATATAAATCTCCACTCTGGATGTGAGGGGAGGAAGGTTCCGTTAAAGACAAAGAATGACACGACGTTTGATGAGAGCGTGAAATCTTTCTTTAAAAGAAAGACCCAAAACTCAAACCCCACTGTTATAGGAGGAAGAATCCAACAAACAATGAAATAAAAAGCGATTTCATGGAATGAGTAATATTCCACTTTAAAGAACACGGCAAATAGATAAAAATGATCAAAGGCATCACGCGTAAAAAAAAGGAAAAATATGATAGAGATTGCAAGATTGAAGTTGTCCAAGTAAGAAAGCGTCCGTAAAGGATTTTGAAGTTACTAAATCCTGAACCAAAATTTCGTCCTTTTGAGCGGATAATTCAGCTTTTCGAATTGAAAACTAAAGGCAAAGACCCGAAAATGAACTCGCTTCGAAGCCAAAAGATGAGCATTTGATTTGAACGATTTTCTAACAGCAACACTGCAGGTTGCTTTTGGGTTTTAGAATAGCTAGCGAACAAACTTCAATCGGAGCGTGAAGCTCGTTTTAGTTCAACAGGTCATTTTACGACAGTTTTTCATTTTGGGGTGAAAAAAGCCACTGGCGGCGTTTAATAGAAGTCCTTTTAAATGGACAACTGACAGGTTTTGTTTGAGCTTTGTTTAACGGCATACCTGTGGGTTACTTAATGCCAAAAATGTGGGGGTTTCAGATATTTTTCTAATGTTCAGTTACATTGAGAAGATTGATTTAGATTTTAATGAGAAAATTTTAATTTTTTTTTTTTTCATTTTAGAACTATAGATGTTTTCTAGTTCTGTATTCAAAAAGTATTGGTAATATTTTTTTCCTTCAAAAATATACTGTTGGTAATATTTTTAAAAAATATGTATATTTTTCTAGAAATTCTATTTTTATACTTTCATGATGTTTTGAACAAGATTTGAGGGTTAACTATTTGCCCATAGCTGGAATCCTAACAGTTGCTACCAACCCGGGTCAGGGTGGACCTGGGACCAGCAGCAATTAAGAGATGGTTCCATGCTCCTCACAACCTCGCAATCAGGCCTTGCTGCCGGATGCAGTTTACCGTCATACCCAGGACCGACAGGTTTTGTTTTGAATTATTTGTCCAAGACAAAGTTACTTTTAATCGGACCTAGGCTAAAGACAAAGAAACCAACCGAAGAGTCATCAAAAGTTAGCCTGAAGCAGTTCAGGTCATTCAGCTTTTGGCCGACTAAAAATGTTGATTTAGAAACGCTACTGATGCTTATGCCAAATTTTGCATTCTTCCTTCATCGTCAGAAAAGAGTCGGTATAAAGTCCTCAACTGGTGATTGAGACATAAGGCAAAGTTACGAGGATACAAGTCAGGGATTTTTAAAAGTGTCCAAACGCTCAGACGAATTTCACGGGACCAATTAGTGGCGCTCAGAAGCAAAAAATAGATTTTTTTCTTTGCACAATTTTTTTTCCATTTTAAGAAACAAGGACTGTTACTTCCTAACTGCTAAAAGAAATTAGAAGATGAAAATAGCAAGTTTTATATTCTTTGCTTTAATCTTTCAGAAAAAGATGGCGGATTATATAAGTGACCCCGAACTATGTAAGGCAGGATCGTTCAATCCCTTAAATTTGTGTTTACTATATCGCCATACCAGATGGTATTTAAACGTCAACTTAATTATTTCCTAACGCAAAGAGACCTCGCATGTTCTAAACGGTAGCTTAGGTCAGTGTTACTTGGATGTACGTTAAGAACGACGTTAATTATAATTTAGGAATAAATGTTCGTAAGTATCTGAAAGGTCGAACAGGTAGAAATCGATTTATGTTTAACTGAATGGTTGACATGTTTAATTGGATTAGGAGTAAAACAGATATCCACAAATACAGTTAGGCGCACGAATCCAATAAAACGAGAAAGCATAAGGAACTCAAATTGTGAAATTGTTAAGAAATTTCAACCTATCTGCTGACAAATTTCAACGCAGAAAAAGTGACAGGTTATATATTATATCCGTGATAATATTCGAACATAGTTGGGTGTATAAAACCTGGTCATGAAAGAGGTAAATAATGTCACGGGTCTTTCAGCAGCTTTTAAGAAACCGACATTCGACTTCCAGAAGCTTAGAGTTGTTTGATTTGTTGGTTTTATCAAACCCAAAACTTCGATCCAAAAAGAAACAGTTTAAGTGCCACATTTTTCCGATTTCAGCCTCCAGTTCACTGTATTTAGTTTTCCATAAAGCTTAGAGATGTCTATGTTACTTGATACGCTAATGTAATTGTGTAAAGTTTTTTTTTTCTTCTATGTCTGCTTGAATTGTTCGATCTATGAATAAAGCCCCAGAAAATGTCAATCGTTGTGGTTTATGAGCCCAACGATCGGGACGAGAGTGTCTCGTTTTTCCGTCAGTTTGTTTTGAGCATTTTATTCCCTCCTCTTTTCATATCATTGAATATATTTTTATATTGCACATAGAAGCAAATTTATGACATTTGTTTGGTTTCCCCACTTTTTTTTAGGTGTCCCTGTAAATATATGGTATTGTGGTGCGTGAAGAATTGGGTAGTGATGGATGGGTTCTTGTGGTGAATCAAGAAATTGTAATTAGTGATGGAGTCGTGAATCTGCTTAGCTAGGTATAGGAGAGTAAAAGAGTACCAACCTCATCCCATCCCCCTTTCGGCCTTGTGCAAAAACTACTGTAAAAACAAATATACGCTTATCTCTTTCGCAGATTAAGCGCGTAGTATTTTATTCCGAAAAAATACTTTGTGACTGAGCAAGTTTCTTTCTACATTTCTTTTTGTTTAATTTTTGAATCTGTGCATGATTTTTGTGAACTTTCGTTTTTCTTGCTATGGTGAGACCACAATGGATGAGTCTCCCCAACGAGAATTAACGGTATCGTCTAAAACACCGCACGTTTGAACAAAAACGGTCGAGAAAACAAATAAGAAAATGCGGTCAACTATGACCAAACGAAAGTAAAATAACGGCAATTCATTACAATCCCGGATTGTTTGATATCGTTGCAGCAAAGAGAATATCCCTGTTGACACCTGACGTGAAAACGCGAAAACTTGTCGGTGTCAACAGGGAGACTATGGAGGGGCGCTACATAATCTGAAAATTTTAGCCAAAACGTTCCCGTTCAATGTGGGATATGATTCTTGCAACTGAGGAAGAGGCGAAGAGTCTAGCAGGCAGCATTCTGATAAAGTAACAGATTACAGATTGAATATTTAGGCACAAGACGAAGTCCGACTGTCGTCCTTGGAGTGCCACTTGATACATCCAGCGACTGTATGGGAAGCTTTTTCGCACAGTTCGGTTTGGTGGAGGAGGTGAATAGGATAGTCAGTTAAACGGGAGTACCCAGAGGATTTCGAACTGCAAGTGGTACTAAACTGAAAAGAATTAATAAGGATCCCCGATATATTGTTGTGTAGGGTAAGGATATTCGTCGTAGTGAAGAGAAGAAAGCCCTACTGCTGAACGTGTGGGGTAGCAGGGCACTTGGCAAAAATGTGCCCAAAAAGAAATCCAGTGGCGAAACCGGTAGCATCGGTGACGGAGAAAGTTGTAGCAGCTGATGAAGTGGTGGTAGCGGCAGACAATACCAGCCTGGAACCAGCGAATGAATGGGCTGCTGTAGTGAGGAGGGGTGGGGAAGCGTCGTCCCGTCCTTCTCAGCAAGACAAAAAAGTAAGGTTACCTTGAGGAAAAAAAAAACAAACAAACTTGAAAGCAACATGAACCAGTGGTGACTACAAAATAAGCAGCAGAGATGGAATGCAAAGAAATGCCCCCCCCCACCCCGGCTCGGCTGTCATCGGTGAAGCGGACGAGGAAAACGCAGAAAAGCCCTGGTTGGCAGCAAGACCCAATCTGCCCCTGCAAAACAAATTAACATTCTTCTTCCCTCTTTCGAGGTCTTTCTACTCCCTCCCTTAAACTTTTCCCGCAGCCCTTTCAAAATTAAAAAAGGTGCAAAGAAATGATTTCGTGACGGAAAAAGTGTATTAAGTGGACAGACAAGTCCTGGAGAAGGTCCTTTCATCCAAAAGCAGGCCCTCCTAAGGCCTTTGTTTAAATATACTGCTGTATATAGGAAATCGAATGAGAACCCCAGGAACGACCCCAGGGTGATCACCCTAATTAGAAGTAGGGGTAGCATTCTGAAAGTATGGGATCACAGTTCGGAGAGCGAAAGTTTTTTTCGACCTCAGGATGGCTGAAATTGTGTCTCCAGAATTGAAATAAATGTCTACATTATGCAGGGTTGGTCCTAGTTTTGATCCATCCCTCTTGATATAGGGGGTGTTAAAACTCACATTCTATGGACATCGGTGGCATTGTCTCAGAACGACGAATTACGTCCGATATGAGTAGCGATAGCCTGAGACAATCCGGTGTCTTCTCCCGCAGATTTCCGGTTAGTATATGCATAAGGAATCCATCTTGAATGTAAGAGGCCTGAGAGATCGGGTTAAGGCTGCCAGCCTGCTTCGTGGTCTCTTGTCCTTCGGATTAGATGGGGCTGCGATCCAGGAGACACACATCGTTTGCAAAGTTGATGCTCGTGTGCTGTATTCATTATACGGAAAACAGCAGGCCCGTGATGTTTCCTGATTGGTTAAACGTAACGTGTGTTCCCAACGACCGGGACAAGCGTATCCCGTTTTTCCGTCAGTTCGGGCTGTTCCTGGTGAGTTCTTCGCGATCAGTTTTAGTTGGGACTGGAATGCCGTTCTGGACCCCAAGTTAGGTAGGGGCGGGGAGATAGCGGGAGGTCGAGTGATCGTAGCCTGGTTGATCTGATCGTTGATTTCGGCCTCGTCGATAGATACCGGGTCGATCACCCTGGGCGGAATATAGATATCCGAGGGGATATAGATAGCCGTCTACCCAGATAGTTAGCTATCTGGATAAAATGTTAGTGAGAAGGGCCGATCTAGATCTACTTTATTGTGGTCCAAGTAGCCTAACTAGTGAAACAAACTCGTTTGAGCCCGAGTGACGTTAGATCGTAGGCCTAGATTGGCTGGACACTGGAAGTTCAACTTGTCTTTACTTGACCAGCTAGAATTCCGGCAACAGCTAACTAGATTAGTGGGGGTGGTTATCGGGAATAGATGGTGGGAGAGGCTTAAAAATAGAATTGGGTCTTTCACCGCTGACTATAGCTATAGAATCGCCCTAGCTAAGACTTATCAATGTGACGACACTTGATAATTGTCTGACGAAGCCATGAACATGGGCGCTAAAAAGACAGAGGATGACGAGGGAAAAGGCATGAAACAGGGAGAAGTTTTCTGGACGAAGTAGGGGTGGAGAAGCCGGAAGGACCATCAAAATTAGCTTCCGTCCCTACTTCGCCAGAACGACCAAAATCATATGCTGCGAAACTCAAGAACCTCCGTTGCTTCCCACAAAAACATTCGCCTTCCCGCTTCCCTGCACTCATTCCACTCACCTCCCTAGCAAGAGAAAAAAATACCGCTTTTACCCCTACCAAGAAAGAAATCATTCCCCAAGGGGTGAATGTCTTTCAGGTAGACAGAAGCTTACTGTTATCCCACAGAAAACAAATATTGATTATTTTCTTTGAAGTGATTTTAGCTGAGAGGAACCGGGAAATGAAGAAAAGGGAATGTATAAGCCAGGTGGAAAAAGCTCATCATAACCACCTGGAAAGAGAAAGGAGGAAGGGCATGACGATGCTCTTGGAGGGTCTCCGTGAACTGGTTTCTGCAGTGAGGGATGGCAAAATGGCCTCTCAAAAGAAAATATTGGAGGAGGTAAGGAAGTACCTCAAAAGGGGGAAAGAAAAAACTTTCATATCTGAAAGAAAAGCAAAAAAATATATAACTTTGGAAAGAAAGAGACGGAAGCCGAACTCGCTTAAGATCCAAACGGTAAAAAGAAAGTTATTTTTCCCCCCAGCTTTACTTTCATACCTTTGAATATTTAAAAATACCTTAACTAGCTTTTCAAAATTTTGTGTGTGTGTCTGCCTGTGTGTGTATGTAAGAGATTATTTCAGTCATGACAACTTCGAAGTTATTTGAAGGCATTATTACGATGTCTTCAGTCTTCGTTTTTATTTATTTATTTTTTTGGCCGTCACAGAATTTCGAAGTCGGCACGACTGAAATTGACACTACTCAGGTGACAAAGTTCTCCACAAAGTTTAACGCTTAATCTTGCTATCAAGCACTTTATGATAAATCTGCTTGCCAAAAATGCCTTCCTAACAAACTACTGAAAAAAAAACAAAAAAAAAAACATCAATTTTGACACTAAGCATCAATACAATATAACACATATGCTGAAGACACGTTCAGCGAAGTTGCAGTCATCTGTCAATTTGGCACGAAACTTTCCGCCAATCAGAAAAATGGAAAAAATAACATTCTGTTCAAATGTATTTGTGTCTCAAGCTGTTTTTTCAAGTTTCTTGAAATTTATGTTCAATTGAATTTTTTTATCGATAATTTTAAGAGTTCTGGTTATCTGGAAACAGGTGCGGGATGTCTGCCAAGGACCTTCACAAACTTATGACAGATCAATACCGAGAAAATATAGGAGATTAAAAATTGATGAAGCTATTCAACAACTCGAATTGTCTCCTCAGAGATCACTCAGAAGTTCTGGCCAGTCCTTTGATGATTGTGAAGAGGCCATCAATGTTGAGACGAAGTTCATTTCGATCTTCCAGTCTGAACACACACGACCAACAGCAATACGTTTTGTTGCTAACAGGATCGTCCCGGTGGCAATTCTGTTACCCTCTTCCATTGTACTTTAATCAGAAATAACTATGACTGTTTCTTCTGGAACCCTATGGCCTTTTCTGTTGGCTTTCAAAAACAATGGATAAAGCTTAGGAAAGTCCAAAATCTCTTTCGCCTATCCTGGTGTATTTGTCTCCATTACCAGGGTTACTTTTTGCTTTTACTTCAGGCAAGCATTTTCTATTGCGAAGCTCATGAATGATTTTTTTTTTTTTTTTTTTTACACATGAGTATTTTAGTGCTCGGATGTTTTCTATTTAATAATGTGTATTCGGAGACTTTCAGGAATATTTGTGGCCCTGAAAACGGCCGTTTGTGATTGTTACTGAATTTCTAACTGGCTGTTCAACCCTCACTGCTGAGCTGCTTTTCCAAGTAAAGGTCCTGCATGATGTAGTCCGCACCAACTTCATATTTCTTCAATTCATAGCAATCAGCTACATCATTAACATATGAAATCTTATGAAATGGACCTAGAAAATTAATGTGGCCAACATAAGCATGATTTATGCCATCAATTGTCCGAATAGATTATATCGTCTGTCCAACTTTTTGGCCATGCAATATGTCATGCAGTCCTTCTGCATATTTCGGAAATTCACTTTTTAAAAACAGACATCTGCACACTTTTGAAGGTTTGGAGTTTATTCTGCAGCTGCGATCTTTTCAATTTTTGCTGCTTTTCATCTTTCTCCTACTTATCTCTTCCTGTACACCTTCACACCTTTTTTTTTGGTCCAGTCCTCAGCCTGCTGTATTTAAGTGCCAACTTCAAGCAATGTTGAAACTGCTGGGCATCCAGATCATCGATGCATTTTCTGACCCAGTTTCGCTTGGCCTTTATTATATCACTTATGCTGGAGACATACGCATTTGGCGAAGCTTCTTCCGTTCACAAAATTCACCGATGATGCTTTCAGCCAGCATGGTGTGCTGCCTCACCGATGTTGTATTTGACTCACACAAAGAATCGAACATGAACTTTTTTGATACTGCCTACTCAAGACTTCTATGCTTTTAAAGCAGGCAGTCACCATTTTCTGGAATAAAGGTTTGTTCTTAGGTGGAATCAGTATTGATTCTTTGATATTACTTGGCAATTGATTTCCAAACAAATCTTTATCACGTGGAAGGATCACGTTTGGGGTCTCTGACAGTACCTTCAAATTATCAATGACACCCTTGACAATATTCAGGGTGTCAACAGGGTCTTTTTGGCTATCGATATCAGTGTAGAAGGTACTAATCCAAGGCCCCGTTAACATTTTCCCCATGAAATAGCAAAGTTGGGCCAAGATGGAAAATGATATGAAGCCGATTCCCTCGGTATCTAGGAATTTGGGACAATGGAAGCATTTGTTGAAGAAAAGACTTCGTTGTGTTTACAAGCCCAAATTTGTTTGAATACCGGAGGGAATTCATGGCCACAATAATTCGCCATGCTAGACACTCACATTGAGACACACAATTGGAAATGACAATCTCTCAGGACTTTCCTCATCTTCAGCGAAACAGGTTCAAGAGGGTGTAAGTTGCACTGGAATTCATTTATTTCTGTCTCTTGCACTCCTTTTTAAGTAGATTTACTGTTGCATGGTTTACAGGGACTCGGTCCGTAAGGCAGTTTTTAATTTTGGAGATAATTACATTCCAACTGTCCTCAACATTGACCAGTTGACAGTGAGCCTATTTGTGCCAAGTTCTTTTTATAGAGTCTGTAATGTGCTAATCTTCTGCCCAGTCAGTCATGTCTCGAAAGAGACATGATCGCCCAAGCGTGTTTCACGTATGGCACTTAACTGACTGAATGTGCACATCCGCCTCGAAGGCGTTCCAACGACACAAGATGGGAAGTTAATGGGGTTGTCAATAACACAGCTCACATGTTTTCCATCCTGTGTCGTGGAATCAAATATTAAAGTGCAGTTATCTGCACTTTTTTTTTTTTTACAGAATTAAATGTTTTTAAATCGGAAAAAAAACAAAACAAAACAAAGCTCTCCCACCATTGAAGTCCCGTCTGATACCAATCCTCCTCGAACTGAATATTTTTTCGTGGCGCCAGTAATAGGTCTGCCTGTGTGGCCGGTACCGGTGGCCAAAAAGTTCTGGTTCGATATCACTCAAAGACCACATTACCTGTGCAGGAGAAGGTGAACAATGCAAAGGAATAGCAAGTCGTAGAAAGAGTAACAGGGAAGCACTCAGCTGTGTAATCTCGGTCCCCTGAAGCCCCCCCCCCCAAGGACAAAGGCTCGAACAGTATTAGGGGTAAGAGTTTGCTTAGCTATACAGAGAAACTTGATCAGTATAGAAAGTACGACCCAGGATATAAAAAAAAAACTAAGATAAAGAAAATTTTTAAAATGTTAAAACTTAATGTAAGAGCATCCCGTCCATTAGACTACATCACACCACCACTACTCCTTTCTAAAATAAGGACCCCATCCTGCTGTAACTAAGTCGCCTTCCAAGATGACTCCCCTGAAAAACAAAGTCAAGTACACCTCGTCCACAATCTTCCATCACAGCCGACGTTTCCCTTCACCTTAGCACAGGCAAATTAGCATGCCAGTGTTACGATCCATGACCACAAGCCCGCAAAATATGTCTCCATTTAAAAGGTCCTCACTCCCTCCCTATCACAGCCATCTCCAGGAAATCACACAAACCAGAAGAGGCAACGAAGCTTATTTGTGGACAACAAAATAGAAAGCTAACCTTCCATTTAACACCGAAGATGTCTACCGTATGTTAGCGGACCAGACAGAAAGAAAGAACCAAGCAGTATGGAAATCGGATATAGGCGACAGCGGGTGTTTTCAGTAATGCGAACTGGCTAAGGCTCCTGGCAAATTTAGGGAATGGTAGATGAGGCATTGAAGACTTTCTTCGACCTAAATAAGTGTTCCAATAACTATGACCAATTTTAAATAGGAATTCAGTTCGAGCAGATGTAAAAACAATGCGGATTTTTTTTTAACGTGGACTTCATATTTACGTGGACTACCATTGTTTATTGCGAGGAACGATTGAGTTCCTGATCTGATTTAACGTACATTTCGTCCTTCTTTTTGTTCCATTTTGGGGACAGAAAATTTTCGCTGTGTCCTGCTGTGAGGAGACTGAGGTAATGATGCATGGTGGATTAATTGACGATGGATGGCTTTTCATGGTGAATGGAAAATTCCAAAGATTGATTAAGTCCTGAGTTGGATTAGCTAGGTATAGGATAGTTATTGATGACCAGCCTCGGTTTTTGTCCCCACCAATCATTGTAAAGTATATACAATAAATCACGTGAACGTCGAGAAAGGAAGTGAGCCCCAACCGCTAAGTGGTTTCGTTGTGGGTTTTATGTAGAGTTCTGTATTAAGTTACGGGCCGATTTTTTTCGTATGCCAACTTGACGCTAATTGTGACTAATTTTCATTTTCTTTCCTGGTCGTCCAGTTTCCAGCAAGCAACAGACGAAAACAAGAAAGTTTGGAAGTACCATCAAAGATGGCAGAGGCCCCATAAAGTCCGGACACGCATGTACCTTCGACCTCAGCTTAGGGAGGGGCCAAACTCCTAAAATAGAATGAGGCGTATTTAGCCTCTATAAAGAAAATACTATCAGCAGTTCATCTCAGTAAATGAACAGCAAACAACGGAAAAAAGGATTATTTCCCTGTTAACCAAAGATCCAAAACTCACAACTTTGTTATGGGTGAACAGGGAAACTGAGGAGGAGGCCATCAAAAGCCTGAGCATTCCAGCTAAAATGTTGGCAAGAAGAAGCCATGCTATGTGAGATGTCCTGCTACCGACAGAGGAGAATGCGAGGCAGTTGGCAGGAGCCACACTAACAACTAAACGGAATACATGGGCACCCGCAAGACCCGAGTTACCTTGCATGGGGTGCCCATAGATATTACTGAGGACCACCTCGAAGACTTTTTCCCCCAGTATGGCTAGGTGGCCGACGTGGTAGCTATTATGAGCAAACCTGACTTCCTTACGGGTGATGGAACACTACAAGTGACATTAAGCCGTAAGCAGTTCGGTGAAACAACGAACATTCTGACCTGCCGTGGCCGGTCGATCTATGTTGTTGTGGAGGGCGGAAGGCCTTATTGTTGGCTCTGACTAAAAACCAGACACAATCGACTCAAGAGCCCAAGTAGAACAAGACTCAGTAGCCTAAACAAGCAGCAAAGAAGGACAAGGCAGATGGTGAATGGCAGGGCGAAAGAGCCCGAAAGCAAAACCTCCACCATCCAATCAAAATGTCCCACAGAATAAAAGATCGCCCCCCACCTAAAAAAAGAAAAAAAAAAGGAAAAGGGACAGCAGCAGCAGCAGGAAAAACAGTAACAGCCGTCCTTCCAAAAGGTTAAAGTAGCCACAACAGAGGGAGAAAAAAATAGATACTGATGAAGTGCCTGCGCCCCGCTCTTCATCTTTGAAAAGAGATGACAAGGGAAAGTCATGAAACACGGAGAAGTTTTCTGGACAAAGTAAAACGGTGAAGTTGGAAGGACCATCAAAATCAGCTTCACCAGAACGGCTAACATATGCTGCGAAAGTGAAGAGCCTTTCCCATTCCCTACACTCACCTATTGCAAAAGCACAAAATACCCCATCCAAGAAAAAGAAATTATCTCCAAAAGGGAAATATCTGTCAGGTTGACAGAATGGCAGTTGAAAGCGACCTGTCGTCCCACAGAAATAATGTATATTGATTTTGGTTTTTAAAGCGCTTTTACCAAAACATGTATGCGCCAGGAGGAAAAAGCCCATCATAACCACCTGGAAAGAGAAAGGAGGAAGGGCATGACGATGCTCTTGGGTCTTCGTGAACTGGTTATAAAAAATGGTTTAAGATTAATTTTTAAAGTTTCATATTAAATTTTAGGTATTGCGGATTTACGGAGCTACCGACTTAATTTTGATTGTATATCGATTTATTTCTTTAAAGTGCCTTTAGCCGAGGAGAACGGGGAAAATAAACAGAATAGGATAAGCAACGTGGAAAAAGCTCATCATAACCACCAGGAAAGAGAAAGGAGGAAGGGCATGACGATGCTCTTCCAGGACCTCCAGTGAAGGATGACAAAAGGCCTCTAAAAAGAGAACATTCGAGGAGGCAACTAAGTACATCAAGAAAAAACGATTTTTCTTTCATATCTGAAAGAAAAGCAAAGAAATATAACTTTAGAAAGAAAGACGGCAACTGGAAGCCGAAATCGCCTCAGGTCCAAAAGGTAAGATACTTTTATTCATTTACTTTTCCCCGCCCCCTTTTACTTTCATGTCTTGATATTTACAAATACCTTAAGTAGCTTTTCAAGATCGATCGATCTCTCGCTGTATAAGAGCTTATTTCAGTCATGCAGACTTCGTAGTTCTGTGAAGGCATTATTGTAATGTCTTCACGTTTATTTTTTTGCCTTCACGGAATTTCAAATTTGACACGAATGAAATTAATACTACTTAGCTGACATTTTCAATATTAATTCTGTTTAAGCTTAATCTTTATTTTGATATCGAGCACTTTGACAAAAACCTGCTTGCCAAAAATGCCTTTCTACCAATAAACTACTGAAAAACAAACTGACACATGATATACACTGAAGACATGTTCAGCAAAGGTGCAATCATTTAATTTGGCAGAAAACATTCTGCCAATCAGTAAAATATAAAAAATAACGGTTCAAATTTTATGTACTAGTCTCAAGCTGTTTTTTCAAATTTCTTGAAATTTTATGCTTAATTTTAGGAATTCTGGTTGTCGGAAAGAGGCGTAGATTGTCTGCCAAAGATCTTCAAAGATGTGAGACCAATATCGAAAAGAAAAAAAATATAGGAGATGAGAAAGTTGATAAAGCTATTCGACTATTCGAATTGTCGAAGATAATTCGGAGATCCTGGCCAACCCTCTGATGATTGTGGCGAGATGATCAATGTTGAGACGAAGTTCATTTCCGTCTTCTGGCCTGAACACACGACCACCAGCAAAACGTTTTGTTGCTAACATGATCACCCCGGTGGCAAATCTGTTGCCCTCCTCCAGTGTTCTTTAATCAGAAATAACTATGGCTGTTTCTTTTGGAACCCTATGGCCTTTTCTCTTGGCTTTCAAGCTGAGTGTGAGGAAACCTATTGGACTAAAAGTGTCTTTTTCTAACTACTTGTCTGAAAACACGAAAGTTCTATTGTGAATACGGAAGCTATTGAAATATTTGGGCTGGAGAACTTTGAAAAAGAAAGTGTTATAACGTAAAATGATAAATATTGAGCGAATATCTATCTAATTTCAGTGATGGTGATTCTTATCCTACAAGGGACATTCGGTCATTCAGTGAATACTATATTACAACTTCAGTGATGAATTTTAAAGTTTTTTTTTTTAGCACTGCAATTTCAATGTTCTGCTTCCATAAAGAAAATAATGGAGAAAGCTTAGAAAAATCCAGAATCTCCTTCGCCTATCCTGGTGTATCTTTCTCCCTTTCCAGGGTTTCTTTTCGCTTTAACTTCAGGCAAGCATTTTCTGTTTGAAGCTCATGAACCTGGCTTTTATTACTAATACGATTTTGTTAATTTCTTGTGTATATATTGTATCATTGTATATAAACATTTGGGAAATTTTAAATGTTATTTTCTGCCCATGCCCTCCACTGAAAATTGTACATATTGGAGTGAAGTAGGACTACATAGAGCAGCTGAGGTATTATGGTGGACGTAGTAAGAATGGTAAGTAAAAATGCGGTATTATGGTGTAAGCTTTATTGTAAGCGTGTCAGGGTCGACGAAAGTGAATAGCTAAGTTAAACTAGGACAGATGAAGACCAGCCTTCCCCATCCCCAAATTCGGCTTTGTGCCATATTTGTACATATGTACAATAAATAATGAAGCTCATGAACCTGTGATCTTTACACAGAAGTCTATTTTAGTGCCTGTAGGAAAAAATATTGTGACTTGAAAAACAAATGATAGCAAATCAAACCAAGATAAAAGTGGTTTTCTTTCCGCTTCATTCAGTCGTTCACGTTGCCTTATCTTTCACTCGTGTGGATCTCGCGTGTGAATGTGATAATGCGTCGTTCCGTTTACCGTTTGTTCTGCCATTATACGAATAGTGATTTGGACGACGTGCAAGGAGTGTATCTTGCTATATGAATGTTATTCTTATCAGCATTTGATTAGATTCTTTCAGCATCAACTCAAGATAAAGATCAGATTGAAAGCGATTGATATCGACAGATTTTAGCAAATGGTGAGTGACTCTAGCAAGTCTGGTTCGCTTGAATGGGGTCAATCTTTTAGTACAACGGGGTGATTTCTTACGAACATTCTACTGGTAAAGTTAATTTCTTTTGTGTACCTCGTTAATGTGATTGAATACCTTCCTAGCCTGTTCAGGGTTTTCTCTTGTTATGAGAGAAGTCGAGAGTCCCAATAGAGATGGGAAAAGTGTAGAGGATTCACAAAATTTTCCTGACGCCCCCGGGGTGGTCACACTAATCTGCAATACAGGTGGAAATGAGGCTGAAATTCCATCCCCCTGAAAAGAAATCTTCAAATGTGGGGAGTCCTATGAAGGCAAAATAAATTCTCCCTCCCCTTTTGCTGAAAACAAAGAAAAAGTACCAGCGAGAAGACGAAAGAAAACACCGGTGTAACGGCTGGAAAAATCACTATTTGGAGTTCCCCTCCGAAATGCATTGTCGATATGACGGTGTTCATTGAGAGAGCCAAGCAGTACACTCATCCGATTACCGATGGCAGGCTACTGGTCGACCGTGAGGTACAAGAACGCATTTTAGAAATAACCGTGTCGATCTTTCTGCTCGACAAGCAAAAACGGAAAATTTATCTGTGCATAAAAGATACATTGATGAAATCACTGATATCCTTGGGAGTTAAACCCCAACAGATCATAAATGAGAACGGATATTTCATGTGAGACGTACTATTGCTCACTCCTGAGGACTGCGTGGATACGACCCCTCGTGATCTGATCACCGTGTACATTATCCGCACAGAATACCCACGACAGCGTCGGGCCAAGGTCACAGTACATGAAATTCCTCATATTCTCGGAGAGCACTTAGTCATATTGCATTATTTATACCCCTAAGTAATAAGTAATTATGCCCCTAAGTAAATAGTACTCTGAACTAGGAAGTAGATGAGTGTGGTGTTTGAACTGATGATAGATCGAAAGTTCCGGTTGGATCTCACTCAAAGACCACATTGCTTTTGCAGGAGAAAGTGAACAATGCAAAGGAATATCAAGTCGTGGGAAGAGTAAGAGGGAAGCACTAAGCTGTGGAATCTCGGTCCCCAGAAGCCCCCCCCCCTCCAAGGGACAAAGGCTCGAACAGGACTAGGGTGAGACTCCGGTTAGCTATACAGAGAAATTTGATCAACATAGTACGACCCAGGATATGACAAACCCTTAAGATAAAGAACATTAAATTTTAACTTTTTAATTTAAGAGCACCCCGTCCATTAGAAACCATCTCCATTCCTTCCGAAAATAAAAGACCCCATCCTACTGTAACCAGGTCATCTTCCAAGACGACTTCAAAAAAAAAAAAAAAAAAAAAAGAAAAAAAAATCAAGTACACCTCGTCCACAATCTTCCATTACAGCCGAAGTTTCCCCATAAAACAGCTTCTCATTCACCTTAAATTAGCATGCCACAGCTCTGCAAAATGTCTCCCTCAAAATGGTGCTCACTCCCTCGTATCACAGCTTTCTATTCCTCTCCAGCAAAATCACACAAACCAGAAGAGGCAACGAAGCCTATTTGTAGGCAACAAAATAGAAAGCAAACCTTCCATTTAACATGTTCGCCACATGTCTCCTGGTCAGACAAAGAACAAAGCAGTATGGAAATCGGATATAGGCTTTAAATTACCTGTTATTCAAGTTTGGCGACAATGATGTAGACGACTAACGCGAACTGGTTCAGGTTCCGGGCAAATTTTGGGAATGGTAGTTGAGGTTTTGAAGGCTTTCTCCGACTTAAATAGGTGTTCCAATAACTAATTTTAAATGGGAATTAAGTTTGAGCGTCGATTTTCTTTAATTTTCTTTCAGAAATAACAACTTCAGTCTTTGGTAATTTCAACCCGGGAAAGATTAACCAAACGAACAACGTGTTAAAGTTCGGGAAACAGTAATGCATTTCGGGCACTTCTCGATTTTGTTTGAATTCAAACAAACTGAGTGGCAGATGTGAAAACGATATGTGGATTGTTTTTTTATTTTTTTCAACGTGGTAGTCCACGTAAATATTACGAGGAACGAGTGAGTTTTTGATTTGTTTTACGTACATTTTGTCCTTGTTTTTGTTCTGTTTCGTGGACAGGAGATTTTCGCCGTGTCCTGCTGTAAGGAGACTATGAGGTATTATGGTGTATGGTGGATTAATTGACGATGGATGGGCTTTCATGGTGAATGGAAAATTGCAAAAAATGATTGGGTCGTGAATCGGTTTAGCTAGGTACAGGATAGTTACTGATCACCAGTCTCAGTTTTTGTCCCAACCAATCATTGGTCTTGTGCCAAAGTTGTATAGTATATACAATAAATCACGTGAACGTCGAGAAAGGAAGTGATCCCCCAACCGCTAAGTGGTTTCGTTGTGTGTTTTGTGTCGAGATCTGTATTAAGTTACAGCTCGAATTCTTTTCGTACGGAAACTTGACGCTAATTGTGACTAATTTTCATTTTCTTTTCTGGTAGTCCAGTTCCCAGCAGGCAACAGACGATTTAAAAAAAAAAGGAAAGTTTGGAAGTACCGTCAAAGATGGCGGAGGCCCAAAAGGCCGAATACGCCTGTACCTTCGACCTCAGCTTGAGGAGGGGCTAAATTCCTCAAGAATGATGAGGCGTATTTAGCCTCTATAAAAAAGAAAAATATTAGCAGTTCGTCTCGGTAAATCAAGTGCAAGCACTGGAAACAATGATCATTTCCCTGCTAACCAAAGACACAAAAACACAGAAGTTTGTTATGGGTGAGCAGGGAAACTGAAGAGGAGGCCATCAAAAGCCTAAGCGTCCCGGCTAAAATGTTGGCAAGAAGAAGCCATGACATGCGAGACGTCCTGCTATAACGGAGGAGGAGGCGAAGCAGTTGGCAGGAGCCACACTAACATCCAAACGGAATACATGGGCACCGGCAAGACTCGAGTTACCTTGCACGGGATGCCTATGGATATTACTGAGGACCTCCTCGGAGACTCTTCCCCCAGTATGGCCAGGTGGCCGAAGTGGTAGCTACTACAAGCAAACTTGACTTTCTTACGGGTGATGCCACATTACAAGTTAGATTAATCGTAAGGTGTTCGGTGAAATACCGAACATTCTGACCTGCCGTGGCCGGTCCATCTAAGCTTAGAAATGTCCAAAATCTCATTCGCCTATGCTGTTTTTTTTTTTCCAAGGTTTTTCGCTTTAACTTCAGGCAAGCATTTTCTACTGTTTGAAGCTCATGAACCTGTGATTTTTGCACGGAAATCTATTTTAGTGCCCGGATATTGCTATATGAACATTAATCTTAGCATTTGATTAGATTCTTTCAGCATCAGCTTAAGATAAAGATCAGATCTGATTGAAAGCGGTTGATATCGACAGATTTTAGCAAATGGTGGTTGACTGTAGCAATTCTGGTTCGCTTGAATGGGGCCCCAGTCTTTAGTACAATGGGGTGGTTTTCTGCGAACATTATCCTGGCTAAGTTGGTTTCTTTTGTGTACCGAGTTAATGTGAGTTAATGCGTTTCTAGCCTGTTCCCGGCTTTCCCTTGTTATGATCCAAGTCGAGATTCCCAATCCTCCAGTTCGTTGTTGGTTCACTTTTGACTCGGTTAGTCTTTGATTTTCCAATTCTATTTTCTCCTTCCCGTCTTATCGAATGTGCAACCGTTTAGAAGACTAGTGTAAAAAAAAAAAAAAAAAAAAAAACAGCGGGGGCGCAGTCTCCTACGACCAAATGCGTCTAAAGTACCAGGAGTTCATTAGGGTTAATGAACTCGTTACCGTACCGGAGGCACTAAAATGTTGTGCCGGCCAGAACGATCTCCTTACGAACAACCGACGGGAAGACGCGGAAGTTCATTGGCATCTGTAGAGAGATGATGGACGAGACCCTCACAAGCATAAAATATTGCCTAAAATATTGGCTAAGCAATCCCGTGCCATGTGGGACGTACTTTTCTGAAGAGGAGGCTAAGACGATTCTACTGAGACTAATTCTAATCTACCGGGGTAAAAAAAAAATTGTTACAGTAGAGAGCAGGACACACTGTCGGACATGTTGGGTGGCAGGACATCTGCGAAAGTCGTGACCTACAAAGAATCCTGTGCTGACACTGGAAACCTCGGTAGCACCGGTTAAGGAAAAGGCAGTAGCAGAGGAGGAGGAGGAGGAGGTAGAAAAGCAACAACCAGCTCCTTCCAACCCAACGAAGGAAAATGAAAAAGTAAAAGGAACCGCGACGTTTACTTCAAGAGCAAGAAACTGGACGGTGGAGAGACAGGGGGATCTATATTTGCTAGATCGTTCCACTGGTTAGGCTAGACGGCCACAAAGTGCCCGAGTGGCGTTAAATGGAAGGCCTAGACTGGCTGGACAAGCTTAACTTCTGGCAACAGCTAGCTAGATTAGTGCTGCGGAACTTAGTAGGGAGGGGTATCAAAAATGGATGGTGGAAGAGGCTTAAGGATAGCATTAGGTCTTTCACCGCTGACTATATCCATCGATTCTTCCGAGCTAAGGCTAACAATGTGAAGACGCTTAAAGATTGTCTAGGGGTGGGATCCCCTAGAAATAGAATTAACTAGGCAGGTCCTGGAACGGTTGGCTAGAAAGCGTTACCAGGGTCATTTAAGTATAGGTTAAAGATGTTTAACGAAGCCGTGAACATAGGCTTCGAATCGCGCAAAAAGATCCGTCGAGGTGACCATCTGTAGATTCGAGATGGTCAAGACCCCGGAGGTGCGTACTCTGAGGTCGAACGACAATACGTGCGAGGCGTTTCGGCGGCAGTTCGAGAGCCGCTTTACCAAGGAGCCTCGTGTCAGTGATGAGTTTCGCAAGTTATTTACCCGACTTTCCTCGGCTTGGTCCGACTGAAGCAGCAAGAGTGGGATCACGGAGGGTGAAGTTCACTTGGCATTGAAGTGGGTCGGCATGTGCAAGTCTCCGGGATTTGATGGTCTACCCTACGAATTGTACTTAAGGCTGTCACACATCTTTGTACCGATATTGACGGTGGTGTTCGAAACTGGTTCCGTGCCCGACCAGATTTCCAGGGGTGAGATTGCGCTAAAGTCAAAAGTGTAGGGAAGGGCTTAGATGATTACAAGCCCATAACTCTGCTAAACACAGAGTTAAAGATTTTTGGCAAAGATCTTGGCGGGGTGCTTGCAGTCACTTGCCGAGATTTTGACCATCGAGAGGAAGTGTGACGCCGAAGCCTTGACGGACATTTGAACTATTTCCACCCCTCCCCCAACATAATTGCCATGACTCGAATAAGATGATCCAATAGTGAAATCAATAAAATTCTGCCAATAACCTATTTACTACGATTCATTTTAATGGAACACCCTATATAATCAGACTGAGAAAACGCGGAAGTTGAAGCAGTTTTGCTCAGAGAGGGTCCCCGTTTTTGTTCATCCCACCCTATATCGAACACTTATAGTAACATTCCCGTGAGATGTCGCTAGTCTCGCCTCTGATGGCCACAAACAATGAAATGTGCCAAGGATCAATAAGCGAGGCTATAAAAACAAAACCCTTACCTACAAGCAAGGACTAACCAATGAAGTGTTCAGCTTTAACATTTTTAGGGTGTCTTGATTTCTGAGCCTATTAAATGCCGACGCTATTACTAGAGGAAATAAAAATCGAATCTTCTTGAAAAGAGGATTAAAAACATTTTTCAATCAGAAGAATGGGATTTGACACGCTAATTCGAGGAGAACCATATTAGCCTGATGACTTGAATATAAACTAAAGCACGCAAACAAAAAAATAGTCAGGATGCGTAATCAGAAGCTCAAGAATTAAATATTTGCAGCTGAGAGCAAGAAAATTCCGAAACGTCAACCAAAAGAATGGCGGACTACAGAACAAAACCTAAAATCTAACTCTTTGTTCGAAGATTACCTTCAATTATCAAACCAGGGTCGGTGTAAGGGTTTTATGAGCCCACCTCGAATCTTAATTTTCAAGAGATACTATTCAAATATAATATAAATGTTATTGTATTCTAATTATGTCCAATAATGGATTATATGTAACAGGTGAAAGGTTAACTTAAAAAAATGAAAAATACAGTGTCTAAATACAGACTTGTCAATAGAACATTCCATCTTAAATACACATTACATTAGTGACCTGTCACAATAGAACATTCCATCTTAGGAGTTGTCTTGCATAACATCCCGTGCGTTCGTTAAGTGTTCTTATTTCTTCTACCTTTGAAGGCGATCAAAGTGTAGTATCTGTGCTCGTAAGATTGAAGTTGTGTTGGCGATTCTTTTAACAACTTCAAGTGTCGGTTTTAGGTTCGCAGGGAGAGTGTTGGCGATCGGAAAGCCTCCGTCGACAGGAGGACAATGACCCAGGAGAGGCCTAAGAGTTCGGTTCCCTCCACAACGGCGTCCTATGGAGACAACGATGGGGATCGTCAGGGAGATCTTGCCGAGGTAGACGACATAATACCTCACCGAGTCCAATCGATGGCTTCAATGCCTTCCACATCGGCGTGTTGTGGAGAAGGGAATGAGTGGCAGGTCTCACGGACGAATGGTCAAGATTCAGAAACGGTGTCCATGTCAGCGGAGGAAAAGGAGAGATTTGGCAGTCCCATTTCGATGGACCCGAAAAGGCCAGAATCGGCCATCCCTTCCACCTCTGGTTGGAAGGGTGGGAACGTGAGAAAGGGCTCCAGGAGAAGTACGCGAAATATTTCGGGCACCGAATTGCTGTGTGCCGGAGAACCTGTCGGCATTTGAACCAAGAATAATCTCCCTGCTGACCAAAGACCCAAAAGTTTGTGGGTGTCAGTAGGGAGAACATCGAAGCTATCAAGTCACTCAAAATTAAAGCCAAGGAGGAACCACGCTATGTGGGACGTCCTGCTTGGCACGGCGGAGGAAGCCAAGTAGTTGGCCGGAGCAACACTCACTACCAAAACGCTCCGGCCTCAAACGGAGTACATGGCGACCCGCAAGACTAAACATTGCACGGGGTTCCCATGGACATCACTGAAGATCACATGGGCGCCGCCTTCAAATATGGAAAGGTGGCGGAGGTATCATCGGTGATTCCGAAATCAGGATTTATGACTGGCGACATGACCCTGCAGGTGACGATGACTCGGAAAGAGTTCACAGACATCCCAAACATTCTCACCTGCAGGGGCCGGTCAATGTATGTGGTGGTGGAGGGCAGGAGACTGTTTTGTTGGGTCTGCGGGGCGTAGGAAAGCGTGTCCAAAGAATCCCGCCCCAAAGACCCAGCCAGCATAACAGCCAGCAGTACCTTCAACAGTACCAGCAGATGCACCTTCTAAAGAAAGTGGAGAATGGCAGACAGTTGAAAAGGAAAAACGCGTCCACCACCGGAGAAGTCTTCACCGGCAAAAATCACCTGTGTCATCGAAGGCGCCCGCGTCGCCGAAACCACCTCCGCCGCCCAAATCACCTCCCACAGGGGAAGTCGAGGAAAAGCAAGAGGAAGATATGGAAACAAAGCGTTCATCATCCCTGAAGCGCAGCAGAGACGAGGAGGAAGATCAACAAGAGAGCCCCAAAAGCCCCAGAAAGAGTAGGAGCAGTGAAAAAGCGGCATACACTAAGTCTAAATGTTCATCCCTACCAGTATCGCCGGAAAGGGCGTCTTATGCGGATAAGGCAAGAAGCCTTCCCTCTTCCCCTCAAAAACATGCCCAGTCCCCGACCTTTAAACTGACTTCTTTAACTCTCACCCCTACTACTCCTACTCTCAAGAAAAAAAAAAAATTCCCTTCCCCAGGGAGAAGAGCTAATGAAAGACTATAAAAAGGACATATCCAGGGACTGGTCGGCCTAGAGGCGCTCATTACTTAAGCCCTTGCTGAAGCTAACTGCGGTGGATGGCAAGTCCACTGAAGACCCCTAAAACTTCCCAAAGGCCCCCGGCGTGCTTACCCTGGTTCGTAGCACGGGGGTAACCTGAGGGTGCAGGAACACATAAATGAAGCCAGCAGGTTCTACAAAGAAAGAGATAATGTACAGGAGTGGAACTCCTGAACTCAAAATGTCTAAGAATTGTGCAGGGGGGTTCCCAGTTCTTCTCCATCCCTGCTTATATAGGGTAATCAAACTAACCTACCCTACAGACGTTGGCGGGATTGTCCAAGACGAACGGATTACGTCAGACGTAGGAACGGGTTCCCTTGGACGGTCCGTCGGTGTCCCTGCCACCAGAGATTTCTATCCGGTATATGACTAGAGTATTTCTCTTTTCTATTTTTCAGGTCTAAAAGATTCTTATGTGCTGTCTAATGACTGTCGTTTATTCAGCATATGGGAACCGGCATGCCAGAGGCGTTTCTTTGCTGGTCAGACATACCCTAGATGCGAGAGTGGACCTTTCCCATGTCGGTGCCAAGGGCCGGTTGATTGTGACCGATATGGCAGTGAAAAGCAACTCGTTCCGGTTGATTGCGGTTTATGCAATCAATGATCAAGGTGAGCGGGTCTTTTTTTGACTGTTGGAGCCCTTCCTGGTGGATTCAACACGACTAATCCTAGTGAGGGACTGGAATGCCATCCTGAACCCCAAATGGGATAAAGGGAGGGGTGTTAGCGGGAGGAGAGGTGATCGTAGCTTGGTTAACATCATTGAGATTTTGGCTTCGTTGATAGATACCGGGTCGATCATCCGAGTGGGAGTATGTGGACGTGGGCGCGTAGTTGGCCCTCTACCAAGGTAGTTAGCTACCTGGATAGAGTGTTAGAGAAGCCGACAGACTTCTTAGAATGCCCAACGTTCCACGGGTTAGGTTATACGGATCACAAACTTGTTTGTGCCCGTGTAGCGTTAGAATTTAGGGCTAGAATGGCTGGTTACTGGAAGTTCAATCAGTCCTTACTGGACAGGCAGGACTTTCGGTGCCAGCTAATTAGTGCAGCGGGCGTTAACTAGGGGAGACACTGGGAGTAAGTGGTGGGAGAACCTTAAGGATAGCATTAGGTCTTTCGCCACTCAATATAGCCAACAAGGCGAAAACACTTAGAGCTAATTACTCCCGGGCGGAGGTTGGTGGGGATCCCCTCAAGATAGCTAAGGAGGCCCTTGAGCGTTAATTGGATCAGGTAATTGGACATAAGATGTCTTCCAAAGCTGTGAGCTTGGGCGCGGATCTGCGCAGGGAGAAATTCGTCTAGGCGGCGATCGCTACATTCGAGAGGTGCGCGACCCGGCGGGGCATCTCCTTCGGTCGACTGACGATATGTGTG
The DNA here is from genome assembly GCA_037127315.1 of Ascarosepion bandense. Lineage (NCBI taxonomy): Eukaryota > Metazoa > Mollusca > Cephalopoda > Sepiida > Sepiidae > Ascarosepion > Ascarosepion bandense. Next base: position 101,259 of record JBBBDQ010029244.1, read on the forward strand.
AGGCGTTTCGGCGAAGTCTACGCGGCTTTGAAGAAGGTCAGCAGTGGCAAGTCGCCTGGTTTGGATGGTTTGCCCTATGAATTGTAATTGAGGCGGTCGCACATTTTTGTCCCGATCTTGACTGTTGTGTTCAACAACTGGTTCCGGCAGGGGGCCATCCCCAACCTGTTCACCAGGGGTGTGGTCACGCTTTTGAGAAAAGGCAAGAATGTTGGAGGGAATTAGATGGTTACAGGCCCATAATTCTGCTAAACACAGTTAAAGATTTTGGCCAAGATCCTGACGAATCGCTTGCAGCTAGTTGCAGAGTCTGTTGGGACCTGATCAGACTTGTGCTGTGAAGGGCCGAACAATTCAGAGCAACCTGCACTTGATCCGCACGATCCTAAAGGGTGTAAAAGACGACGATAATGCTGCGCTGATCAATTTGGATCAATCCAAGGAATTTGATAGGGTTGACCATGGCTACCTGGCTGCTGTCCTGCAGACCGCCGCATTCGCACCTGACTTCTGCCGCTGGATTAGTCTCCTGTATCGCTCCCCCACGGCTGTGGTACAGGGGAACGGGAAGCTGTCGAGCGCTTTTGCGCTGTCTAGGTCGGTCCGACAGGGTTGTCCACTGTCGTCCTTACTTTGTCTTGGCGTTGGAGCCTCTCCTTCGCCGGCTAAAGGACAGGACGTACAGTCCGACCCTACGCGGAATCGCTGTCCCTGGTGGTGCTCGAGCCAGGGATTCTGCGTACGCCAATGACGTAACGACTTTTGTGTCCTCCCGGAGTGACGAGCGGTACAGAAGACGCTTGAACGGTACAAAGAGGTGCCTGGAAGAGTTCTACCTTTTCGGGGCCCTTCGACTGGACGGACGGTCCTGTTCGCATTCTTGGAGTGTGGTTTGGGCCGGACTTACAGTTGAAGAATTGGTCTGAAATACAGGCAAAAGTCGGCGCGTCGGTCGTGATTTGGCGTCGAAGGAATTTGTCCTTAAAGGGCTTGGCAGAGGTGTGTTCTACATATCTTTCCCAAGATCCTTTACCGGCTGTCTGTACTTCCCCTTTATGATGGACGTGAGGAGGCGATCGAGCGTTTGCTCTTCTTTCTTTGGAGAGAACGCAAACATCACGTCGACAAAGGTGTGTTACCAACGTCCGTGTCATGGGGGTCTGGGAATGCCGCACTTGGAGAGTCACAAGCTTGCTTCAAGGGTGGTTTTTCTCAGGCGCGTTGATGGAAGATCGGTTGCTTTCGGGGGTAATGAGGGTTATGTTGTCTAGCCTCACTATCACTCCCCCGATCATGAGGCGGTGCCGTAAGCCTCATGGGCGATAGTGATTCTTCCTCGAGTGTAGGAAAGCCTTGCGGGCTATTCCACGGTCTAGTGACATTTCACAGCCTAGAAAAGTCTTCTTTCGGAGATTAGTGGTGAGTGTCGCAAAGGACCCACTACGGGAGAAGCTCGGCATGTCGGAGAATGAGTTTCGCTCGTATTGGTCTTGGGCGCCAGGTGCAGATTATCTTGGCAACAGTTTTCTGATCTGGCGATTAGCTCGGAATCGGTTGTCTCCATGACATGCGTTTCATAAAGGGCATGGCGGATTTGCCAGATTGTGAACGCTGCAACCTTGGTTTAAAGAAGACGTCCTCGCACGCCTACCATTGTTCGCAGGTTCGTCCGTTGTGGGATCGTGTCGGCGAGTTGACTGCTCGTATCGCGCCGCATGAGCTCCTGCTCATTGATCGTGCATACGCACGTGAGTGTGTCGCCCCCGTTTTCCGGAGTGAAGCAGATGTGTTTCTATCGCTACTAGCCACGGCTCGAATGGTGACATGGACGACGCAACTGGAGGAAGTCTTGCGGGGTAGCTGTCTTTCACATCAGGATTTGATCCGATATTTTGAGCATCAGCTCAAAATGAAGGTTAAAACTGATTGGAAACGGTTGACGCCGACAGATTTCAGCAAAAGGTGGATAAATGTGGCAAGCCTGGTGCACGTGACTGGGGCTAGCCTTGATTTTCTCTTTTAGGCCTGCCTAGTCACATCGGGGTGAATTCCTTTCGAACCCTCCCCCTGGGTAAGGTAAGTTCCTTTTTGTGTACCTAGTTAATGTCAGCGAGTGTTTCCCGGCACTGTCTTTTGTTATGATCCAGCTCAAGATTCCCACTTCCGTTTAATTTTTTTGGTCACGTTTCATCTCGTCTGGGTCAGTATTATATTTTCCCTCAGTCCAATTTATTTTCTCTTCACTCTGTAGAAAGAGAGCCTTTTGATTTTGTCCTTTAGGCAGAATACAGCGGCTTCTTTGTTTTGAGGGTGGGTTGGGTCCAGATAACATGTCTTATATTTTCAGTTTTTTTTTTTTCGGGAAAATTGTTTTCATACCCCTCCCCATCATGTCATTTTATGTATAGAATTTTTATATATTTTTGTACCATATAAAAAAAAAAAAATTTTTTTTTTAAATTGTAATTTTTATGTACATCTGGGTTGTTTTTAGGTCCCCAGAATGCATTGCGGTATTGTGGTGCATGATGGATTGAGTGTTGATGGATAAGTTTTTATGGTGATTGAAAAAAATTGTACAGTATGTCCGAGTCACGAGTCAGATTAGCTAGGTATAATGTAGATAATGAAAGACCAACCAGAGTTTTTTTTCCCCACCCTTTTCTTGCGGCCTTGTGCCATAAAAATTGTATAAACAATTTTAAATAAAACATTCCATCTTAATGTTTTGCGGCAATTTTTATCATTGAAGATTTGAAAAAAAAAGTGTAGGGGGGGTGAATAATTAACAGGTAAGTCAATTGTTCTTGGCGTTGCTTAGCATGAGTAAAACAAATTCACGGATTTGGAAAAACCCAGAATGACTTGAGAAATTTTCATCCTTTACTCAGTTGAGCTTAGTTTACTCGGTGTTATTGAAAGCGTGAGTCAAAACGGCCCGGTCCTGGTCGGAGGAATAATACGCACCGATCTTATTGCTTTTAAAAGTGATAGTAAATAGATTCAGAGAAAAAATAAAAATACATAATTACTGAAAAGGCCACGACTGTTAAAGATATAACAGTCCTAAATGAAGTTAATATTCAAAGCGATAATAGAACGTCTTAAATTTATCTTTAAAATTGAAACAAAGGGATTCACCTTTGAAAGATGTTTTGAAATTTTCAGGTAGAAAAAGGATTTCATGCTTTTTGTTTAGTGAAAAGGTCCACAAGGTTAGTGACCAATTGGTAATTATATTTAAGAAAATATAGAGGATAACCAGTTAACACTGTAACTGACTTGTGAGCGAGAAATATGATCGTAAATACTAAGCTATAAAGACAAAATGGACAAGTTAAACAAAACGCGACAAAATATTGACTTGGAAATGTCATCCGAGAAGAAAGGCAAGAGCTAGAAAATGGTTTGATATACACATTAAGAGATTGTATTCATTGAAAGAACAGGAAATTTGGTATTTTACAAAAACGGAAGGGGTCAACTAACAATACAACCTTCATTACAACGTATTTTCTATACAAGTCGTACAAAAATTATGTTTCAGAAACGCTGGCGTCCGTTTAGACGCATTTGTTCTGAATTTCCGATTGACCCCTGAAAAGTTTCAATACCCGGAACTTTTCGTAGGAAATGAAACATTTCTGCAGAAAGAGTACATGGTTTAGTCAGAAGATTCGTGCTGCTCGTTAAACCCATTTGTGTTGACTTCGTTTACCCATTTGATTAAGAGAAGTCACACTTTCTCGGATTTCTTTGAGAGAACATAGAAAAGGTTTTCCACTGAAAATTTAAATATCCTAAGAGTTTTCAGTCACATTAGCTATTCCAAAAGATTAAACTAGTTTAATCAAAATATAAAATGAGAACATGTGCGGTCGACTCAAGTCCGTTGAACCCGAGAGTACCATACATGATACACGCTTGGACGATCATGTCTCGAAAGACATGACTGGGCAGAAGATTTTTCCACAGTAGGTTGCCATTACTTTCTGCGATAGATGGTTGCCAACCAAGGCTACAGAACCCAATCTGTGTTGCTATTTAACCCATAGCTCGAGGGGGAAGCGACAGATTAATACTTTTCCAAGGGTATTTGCACGTAAGTGAATGCAACGAATACGACTGGGATTCGAACTTGTCTCGACGATTTCTCGTTCCAAGTTGATATCCACTGCACTACAGTCACGTCAGGAATTAAGCGAATATAAAAAGATCTTTTGATCGCTTTGTGAAAGCTGTCATATCCGCAATCGCTTTCGATTGATTATGCGTGCATAAGAAAAATGCGATTGGCGTGTAAAAAGTTACATCAAGTTTCGTATTCATTATTAGTTGCTAATTTGAGCTCCAGTCGTGGATAGGAACTCGAGAATGAAAGTCAGACAAGAGATTCAATCAAGATCTTGGAATTGATTTTTTTTTTTTTATTACGCTTCTGTATACGTGATAAAGTCAAACGAAAAGGCAAGCAAGATGTTAAGTTCTGTTGAAACAAAGTGACAAATGTCTTTCCATTTCTCGTTTAAATATTGACAAGATTTTTCATGGTTAACTCCAGGTTTATTTTACTCGGAAAAAAAAAAAAGTTTCTAAAACCTAGAGTTTCCTATATAGCTGTTGTCGAGTAACAAAATTCGACTTCAAATTTTGGGGAGGCGGGTAATGGTCTGTTAGTCTTCCAAGAAACTATTTTTGCCCCGGAGGTTTAGGTCACAAAGTCGTAATTCTAAATGAACATATTTTTTAACGTCTGGTATGGTTGGCAATATTAAGAAAGCATCGGACTTTCAAGCTATCTATTCAATCGCCAGCGTCAATATCACGAGTTTAAAACGGCTAAAGTTTCTTCCTGTTTAGAAGAAAGGAGATTTGTTTCCTTAGAACCAAGATGACGGAAAGATTTTCAATGATAGTGGAACCAAAGACTTTCCTTGTGATATAAATCTCCGATCGAGATGTAAGGGGGGGGGAAGGTTCCTTTAAAGACAAAGAAGGACACGACGTTTGATGAGAGCGTGAATTTGTTTTTCAAAAAACAAAAAAAAGCACGAAATCCAAAACTCAGAAAGCACTTTGTTATACGAGGAAGAATCCAACAGACAATGAAATAAAGATTTTATGGAATGAGTCATATTCCACCTCAAAGAACACGGCAAATAGATAAAAAAAATGATCAAAGGCATCACGCGTAAAAAAATAAATAAATAAAAATAGATTGCAAGATTGAAGTTGCCTAAGAAGGTGCCCTTAAAGGATTTTGAAGTTGCTAAATCCTGAACCGAAATGCTATCCTTTTGAGCGGAAAATTCAGCTTTTCGAATTGAAAACTAAGGCAAAGACCCGAAAATGAACTCGCTTCGAAGCTAAAAGATGAGCATTTGATTTGAACGATTTTTCTAACAGAAACACTGCAGGGGTTGCTATTGGGTTTTAGAATAGCTAGCGAACAAACTTCAATCGGAGCGTGAAGCTCGTTTTAGTTTAACAGGTCATTTTACGACAGTTTTTTTTATTTTGGGGTGAAAGAAGCCACTGGCGGCGTTTAATAGAAGTCCTTTTAAATGGACAACTAACAGGTTTTGTTTGAGCTTTGTTTAACGGCATACCTGTGGGTTACTTAATGCCAAAAAGGTGGGGTTTTCAGGTATTTTTCTAATGTTTAGTTACATTGAGAAAGTTAATTTAGATTTTAATGAGAAAATTTAGTTTTTTTTTTAAGGTCTTCTAGTTTTGTATTCAAAGAGTATTACTGGTAATATTTTTCTTCAAAATATTCTGTTGGTAGTATTTTTCCTTAAACAAAAAATGTATATTTTCTGTAAAATTATTTTTATACTTTCATGTTGTTTTGACCAAAGTTTGAGGGTTAACTATTTGCCCATAGCTGGGACCCTAACAGGTGCTACCACTCCGGGTCAGGGTGGACCTGGGAACAACAGCAATTAAGAGGTGGTTCCATGCTCCTCACAATCTCGTAATAAGAGGCCTTGCTGCCGGATGCAGTTTACCGTCATACCCAGGACCGACAGATTTTGTTTTGAATTATTTGTCCAAGACAAAGTAATTTTTAATCGGACCTAAGCAAAAAGCCAAAATGAAAGAAACTAACAGAAGAGTCAAAAGATAGCCTGAAGCAGTTCAGGTCATTCAGCTGTTGGCCGACTAAAAACCAGTGTTGATTTAGAAACGCTACTGATGCTTGTGCCAAATTTTGCATTGTTTATTCATCGTCAGAAGATTCAGTATAAAGTCCTGAACTGGTTATTAAGACAAGGCAAAGTTACGCAGATTGAAGTCGGCGATTTTTAAAAGTGTTAAAACGCTCAGACGAATTTTACTGGACCAATTAAGAAAGATTTTTTTTTAAATTATGAGAAACAGATTTTTTTTTTCAAACTGCTAAAAGAAATTAGAATATGAAAATGGTAAGAGGCTTAATATTGTTTGCTTTAATCTTTCAGAAAAAGAGATGGCAGATAAGTGGCCTCGAACAATGTAAGGCAGTGTCGTTCAATCCCTTGAATTTGTGTTTACTATATACCCATACCAGATGCCATTTAATCGACGACATTTAAGTTTTTTCTTAACGGAAAGAGAAAAAGGCTTTGCATGTTCTAAACTCAGATTTAATGAAGTCTGTTCTGGATTGAGAAGCAGCGGTAGTTTAGGTCAGTGTTACTTGGATGTGCGTTAAGAACGACGTTAATTATAATTTAGAAATAAATGTTCTTAAGTATCTGAAAGGTCGAACGGGTATGAATCAGTTTATTTTTAACTGAATGGTTGCCATGTTTTAACTGAATTAGGAGTAAAACCGAGATATCCACAAATACAGTTAGGCGCACGACTCCAATAAAACGAGGAAGCATGAGGAACTCAAATTGTGAAATTTGTTCGGAAATTTCAACCTATCCGTTGACAAATTCTAACGCAGAAAAAGTTGACAGGTTGAATATATTTATATATCCGTGCTAATATTCGAACATAGTTGGGTGTTCGAAACCTGGCCATGAAAGTAATAATGTCACGGGTCTTTCAGCAGCTATTAAGAAACCTACATTTGACTTCCAAAAACGGATGAGTGAGAAATTCAAGGGGTCGGAAGTAGTACTTTATTTCTATAAAGTTGTGAAAAGAAACCAAGGTATTTCAACCTACCTGTAGGTAAGAGGACAACGATGTCTTTCCTGTCTGGTCGGAGCCGCCATTTGGAATTTAGGTATCAGTCTACGGAACTTGACCTGTGCTAGGTGCGACTATCAACTATAGAACCCCTCTAGTTCGATTCTTTCAAGAAGTAATATTGGGTTTGTAGGTCGAACAAATATAGTCTTACAGTTTGTAAGAACAAATTAGTTGGTGGGGGACGTGGAAGTTAGTCGCTAAAAATAAAAAATTGCAGAGGAGACAGCAAGTCAAAATCGCGGTCATTTTCTTGAACGACGGAGCCACATGTCTGACGGAGACTAAAAATAAATTAAATTTTTTCCTCTGAATTCGTTTTAAAGTCACATGCCAAGTCAGAACCAATGATCTGTGGCATACCATTTTTTTTGTTTCCACTTAAACAGGAAACAGCTTCATAAGAAAAAGAAAATGAACGAATCTCATCGCAAGATGGGGGTTGTGCGTGTTATTGTTTCCTGAAAATTTTGATTTGTTGAGTTCTTTCATCAAACCCAAAACTTCGATCCAAAAAGAAACAGTTTAAGTGCCACATTTGTCCAATTTCAGCCTCCAGTTCACTCTACTTAGTTTTCCATAAAGCTTGGAGATGTTTATGTGTAGTTAAAGAGTAAATTTCTGTTCCACCGCCCGCTCGCTTTGATGCTTGCAGACAAATGAACAGTCTTAACTCAATGCTTTCCCAGCTGCGCACATCACGAAAACAAAAAAAAAAAAAAAAAAACACACAACTCCCAGCCATTGTCGCAGACCCTTTTTATAGACAAAAAGCTATTTGCAACGCACCAATCATCGCCGTCGGTCTCATTCTCACTCAGCATAAAATGACAGGTTGAAGAATATTCATTTTTATTTATTTTTTTATTTATTTATTTATTATAATAACAACACCACCACCACCACCACCACCACTTGCGAGGACGCAGCTGGACTCTCTGGCGTGGGTTTACGCCGCACGCATTCATCACAACACAGCAGCCCGACAAGCAAAACACCTTGGACGCTTTGGCTCTGGTAAGTGTGAATGTTTATCGTCACATTGTCTTACTTGATACGCTAATGTAATTGTGTAAAGTTTTTCTTTTCTATGTCTGCTTGAATTGTTCGATCTATGAATAAAGTCTCAGAAAATGCTAATATCTGCTCCCTCGGCTATACTTCAGGATGATATTCATATCAGTTTGCTGCTCTTTATCCCGTAGTGTTGACATTTTCCAATACAGATATTGACGTACCTGGTCACGGAAGTTTTTGTACTCATTGTATGTGAATTCTGAGTTAGGCAGTCTTCAAAATATTTCTCACAGAACATACATATTAAACCAGTTATCTTTTGCAAGATTGGTAGTTACGTTGTATTTTTAGTTTATTTTGGGTTCATCCCCCTCCCACCATTTCATCTTTCATTAAATGTTTTAAATTATATTCTATTGTATATGAATACATCTTTATTGTCATGGGGTTTCCCCCTTTTTCTAGGTGTCCCTTGTGGTATTGTGGTGTATGTAGGATCGGGAGCTGATGGATGGGTTCTTTTGCTGTATGCAAATTGCAATGAGTGAATGGGTCGTGATAGTGTTCAGCTAGGTATAGGATAGTTAAGTGTGTACCAACCTTTTCGGCCATGTGCCACTATTTTGTATTTTATACAAAATTAATATTGCCACTCTTTTTGTGGGATGGACGGATCTTACTAACACTTGTTTATTTTAGTTTGAAAATTGTTGTATTTTAGTTTATTGTTGGGTATTTCATCCCCATCCCCTCATTTCATTATCATTAAATCTTGTAAATATATTTTGTATATTGTATATATTAGCATTTTTACCTCATGGCTTTTTCCCCTTTTTTAGGTGCCCCTTGTAAATATATGGTATTGTGATGTGTGAAAGATGGGTTCTTGTGGTGATTGAGCTATTTGTAATGAGTGAATGGTTCTTGATAGTGTTTAGCTAGGTATAGGATAGCGAGTATTGACCAACCTCTACCCCTCCCCTTTCGGCCTTGTGCCACAATTCCTGCATTTTTATACATGAATAAATATTGATACAATTTAGAAATCAAAAATAAAATGACCGCTGTTCGATACCCGCTGAAACAAACTTAAGTTGCGGCAAGTAAGTAAAGATGGTCGCATGGATAAGAAGCGTTGACTGAGTAATCCAAAAAGTAAGTTGACAGAAAGAGTTGTGAGTTCAATACCTGGTCACTGCAGAGGGAAACAACGACTTGGGGAGTTAAGCTACTAAAGGAAATTAACTGAAACTGAGATATCCAGGAAAAGTATGGCACATGGAACTAGAACAATCTACCCACCCCCGTGGACGAAATAAAGGGTTTGGCTTCAAATTTCAAAATATATCACCTGAAGAAGGTCGAAACATACAACGGCCGAAACGTCGTGAATATGGCAATAAAGATGAGAAGAGTCCGAACGATGAAGTGTAAATAGTTACAATAGCTCATCCCACATAGACAAATATTAAAGATGAATTTGTTTCTCGGTTAAAACAAATTAAAACAGAAGTAAAATCGCACTGGAAATATATTGGCGAACCTGAAGGAGACTACCACCACCCTTTGGCCGACCTGAAGGAGACTACCACCACCCTTTGGCCGACCTGAAGGAGACTACCACCACCTGTAAATTGGTTGATTATCATTTTTTTTTTCAGTGCAATCTTATCGATTAAACCCTAAACTCTCCGATTGACAAAAAATTTGTAAAAATTTCAACATTTAAACAATTTTAGTAGTTTTTCATAGAACCTTATAATAAATCGATCCTGTGCAATTAAACTTTTTGTTTCCGCATATTCAACTACTGAATCCTTTGCGAAATTTTTAAATAAAGCCATTCTTAGTTTCCGAGGAAGATACCATCGTAAGAACTGAAGAAAACTTGAAAAAGACAAAAACAAGATCAACAACTCGTCCCCAAAAAAAAAACAAAACAAAGCGACCCCAACGCGAGTGGTACCAATATGGAGGATCGATTAACTATGACGGATGAAAAATTGAGCCCCCACTTCTAAAATTGTTTACATATTGAATTTTTTTCAAATTTGCTGATAATCGGAAATTTTATGTAATAACCGATAAGACTGCACTGAGAAATATTTTAAACAATAAACAACAAATTTAAAGGTGGTGGTAGTCTCCTTCGAGGCGCTAATATATTTGTTAGTTTCAATCTGTCTGTTTGCCCCCACTCTTCACTCAGTCGTTAAGTTAAAAGGACGTACCATTTGCGAGTGTTTCGATTTAAATTATATATATATATATATATATATATATATATATATAATGTACCAGGAAAGAATAATTTAAGTTTTTGCATTTCTTGACACCATTCAGTTTCCTAAAATTTCGGCGGTAACATTGGTGGGTGGGTAGGGGGTCAGTTTAACAAAAACTGTTTGAAATTTGAACTGAAATGTCAAACAGTCATTAAATAATTGAGATAAGACAAACTTAAAAGATTTGAGAATTGTGGATTTGTCAACAAGTTGTGGCCATTGTATGGAGAGCTGACCTCTGGAAGAAGACCCACTGGGCGGCAACAACTGCGGTATCGTGACATCATAAAACGCGATATGAAAAAACTGTGGGCATCAACACGGAGTCATGGGAGAGCGTAGCAGTTCAACCGGTTCAAATGAAGAGGAACCCTGGCCCAACAACTTTAATCAAGGGAGGAGCAAATAACACAAGTCGCCATGGAGAGGCAGGTTCGCAGGAAACAAAATGACAGCTCCGACAGACAAGAAACAAAACATAAATGCAGCCTCTGCAACAAAGATTGTCACCCCCGCATCGGTTTCTACAGTCACAGACGCCAGTGCTCCAGTCAAGCAGACAACTAGAATGCTACCCATGATCAACCCTGACCGACTGAGGCCTACTACTGTGGCCATTGTATTTTAAAAGGCCGAGAGCCGAACGGATGCACGCAGCTGTGAAAATGGTAGGAAAGGTCATTAACCCTAACCTTACCACAGCATCAATGGTACAAGACAGTCTGGTTGGAGTTTTCCTTCTCCAATATTGGTTGATAACTAAGGTTGCAGGGTCAAATCTGTCCTGTTATTTCCCCATAGTTGAAGGTGGGGAAGAAATGGATTTATACATTTCTCAAGAGTATTAACACATAAGTTAATGGGAATTTTCTAAATACAGGTTAGATGTGGTACAAGGCCGAATGTATGGGGCAGCCAGTGAGGATCGAACTCTCTACCCAATTGATCTTGCAATACAATCTTGTTAACCACTACAGCAAGTCGAAATTTTAAAATATTTGACACTCATTAATATTCTTGTAAAATCCCCAAGAATTATTAGCGACCGTAAAACGCTCTAGCATTTAATCGGGGTCAAAATTTCTTTCATCTCAATCTGGTGAGGAAGTTTTCGATTTTGTATAATAAATTTAGCATGTGTTCATGCCTGTTGACAAGAGGTACGTTTTTCAGTGAGTATGGAAATTTGAATTCCTGCACTGTAGTTTTTTGCAGGTAGTTAACTTTTGTACCGATATTTCCAAATTAAGCTTTGTGTCGGCTAAATCCCCCGAGAGGATTATGGATGGTTATAAAATGGAGACTCAGCGAGAAAAATCACCTGTTGAGTTTTTCAAATTGCAGTCGAAATGTAACGACTGTGGAAAGTGTTCCCAACTGGGGAACCACGACCCAGAGGCTGGTCGCCTACCCCAGAACTCATGGCTGAAGATGTAAGAAACATAGAAAAACCTGCCGCCGATTAACTTAATGTTGAATAATGCGCCTCCGATAAAAACCCCGAAAGAAGTTTGTTTTAAAGGTTATTTTGGAAAATTGACAGCTCTGATTATAGAGAATATATGAATAGACTTTAATGAAAATTTGAAGAGCTCTGATTACTTTACTGAAACTTCGAAAGGACTTAATTTTTAATTGAAGATTGAAAGCTGTGGTATTTTTAAACGAATCGTCTGTCTGTTGTAAACTGGTGTTTACAATTCAAACTGTATTTTCTGCTTTTGTAAACAAAATTTTATAAAGACTTTCTTCGTAACTCTCCAGACGTCTTCGAACTTTTTCATTTATTTTTTTATTTTTTTTATTTTTTTATTTTTCGTCGTGTTTATTTTAACCACAAGTGTCCGGTCTGGATCTGGTAGAAATACGGCTACCGGGTTTACACAACGTGACTTTCTGAGATCAAATCACAACGTGGGGAGTGAGTCCGTTGTTGTAATAGACGTCTTGAGGACCAGCTTCTGTGACTAGATCACGACCAGCGGCCCGAAAGCGTCGACATAATTGGTACCGTTTCGACATCATCGTCAAGGGGTGTCCGTAATCGTCTACGTCTACAACCAGCCAGCCCGGCAGATAGTGTTACAACGTCACTAAAGTCTGTGCTAAATTTATTCATCGTCAATAGACGATTTACAAAGATTTTAACTTTTAATTGAAACTCCTCAAAATTTAAATGAAGTCGTTGATTAAAATATTGAAAACAAATCAAATGCGTTCAGGTTTAAAAGATTCGCATGTAAGTTTAAAAATAAAATAACTGAAGAGGAGAAAATCGTGGTTGTTCAAAATTTTCCATTTTAATACATTTTAAAAAATATCGAGAAGTCTTTGCCAACAATTCACGAACGTTGGATAAATTATGCAAGAAAATGAAAATGGTGTGTCGGTTTAAAAATACTCAGATGATATTTCTTTGGACCAATCAGCGTCGACACTGATCCTAGAAAGCCAAATGATTTGTTTGTACTTCCATGGATTCTGAAGAAGCGAGAATTGTTTGTTATCCGCAAATAACCAAAGCGATAAAATCGCGTGTCTAAGAACGGTCTTCTATGTGCCGTGTCCTTTCAGGACGTAGGCGATCATGGCTTTTCACGTTTCCCTGTCCCTTAGTGGCTCTTAGCACACTTTCTCCTGTTACACCACCCAAACTCCGCTCTGCCATCCACTAGCTGAAACCCATAAATCTAAAATATAAATGTATAGAAACTACCATGGCCACAAAATGAGGGATCGGTTTATATATTGATTATTATATAGATTTGATTCCCCACTTTATATTCACATTATAATTTCTTATAAACAGTTGGCGTATATATTCTATGTGCCGTGTCCTTTTAGGACGTAGGCGATCGTGGCTTTCTACGTCTCCCTGTCCCTAGTGGCTCTTAGCACGCTTTCTCCTGTTACACCCCGCAACCCTCGTTCCGTCATCCACCTGATCAGGCCCTTCAAATGTTACCCGCTGCTTTCCTGTTTCTTTTCCCCCCAACTCTATCTGGCCTGTTAGTATCAGATTCTCCAAGCCCTCTTTCCTCATTGCATGTCTCAAGAACTTTAGTTGTCTCTTCCTGATGCTCAGTATTAATTTCCTTTTCGTTTCAATCCTTTCCGAAACCTCATCATTGCTCACATGCTCGATCCATGATATTCGCAGCATCCTTCTGTAGAACCACATTTCAGTTGCTTCAAGTTTTTCATTCATCTTTGATATTGTCCAGCATTCACTGCCATATTGAAGAACTGAAATCTCATAGCAATCCAGTACTCTCTTCTTTGTTTCTAGCGAAATTGTCCTGTTTCTTAATACTTCACTCAACTCCTGGACTGCTTCTTTCGACATGCCAATTCGCCTTCGGATCTCTGTGTCGCACTTTCCGTCTTTTGTTAGAACACTTCCCAGGTATTTAAAATTTTGTACCTGCTTGATTTTAGTATCCCCGACCTGTATTTGGCATTTTGGGCTGCTCTTTTTGCTGATGACCAGGCATTCGAACGGTAACCGTTCTAATAAAGCCTTGGTTTCTTTATCGCCTTAGAAAAGAAAATGTGAATTCGAATCCAAACATTAAAAGGTCAAGTGTTTCACGTTTTATTCTCCTTACATGAAATAAATTTGGACAGTTATGTCAATTCTGGTCAACCATACTTATCGCCACATCTGGCTGTCATCAATCACTTCACAGGTCAGAGAGATCAGAGCTCTGTGATTTTAAAAAAAAAAACAACTTTATTTTAAATTTCATGTTATAAACAAGTAATACTTGTGTAAATCAGGTTATAAATAACATATCACAAATGTATATTTTATTTTTGCATGATTTTTAAAACCGAGAATTAACTTTTGTTCATAAACATATCAAAATGGACAAAAAGAATTTTTGAAAACTCGAAAAATTGAGATTCTAATCAATATAATTTCTATTTGAAATAAATTATTTTGCTTACTGGAAATAAAATAATCATTTAGCTTTCAATTATAGCTAAAATTAAGGTTTCAAGAAAACTTTATTTTTAAAAGTACATTTTAAAACTTGGGTATCAAAAATGAGTGGAGGTGCCGACTTCAAATGTTCGCTTGAGGGCAGAAAAAAAAACAGGTTGGTCATTTTTCTTCGTCATAATCTTACAATGAATTTACAGACAGCTTGAATGACGCCCATCTCCAACCTGTAACGTTGATAGATATATGGTTTCTTATACTTCTCAAACAAAAGGCTCTCATGGTAACCAACAAAAATGTTGGCTAATAAAGGACCCAAGGGGCTGCCCATAGAAACCCCATCTACTCGGACATACCTATCATTTTCAAAGTTGAACTCTATTCCTTTTGTTGCTAACATCAGGAACTGTAAGTTTAAAGACTCCGGAATGTAAGGAGGACCCAAGCAACTTCTATAGAGAGCATCAGCACATATGTGTTATCTCTTGTAAGGGGATATTCGTGTACAGACTTACATTATAAAAAGAAACCGTGATCTTATCATTAGAAGTAATGGGACAATTTCTAATAAACTTCGAAAAGGTGAAAGAATCTGATACACAGTAAGTTGAGAAATGGTCGCTCTCTCTCGCTCTCTCTCTCGCTGAATCATTTACCCATTTCTTTATTTACGTATTTAGTTCAATCGTAAATGTTTTTTAATTTTCCGTATTTATATTAATCGTAACTTTAAAACGTGTTCCAGCATTATCTCTTGTAATTCTTCGCTATTCAGTCTAATACAATTATAATTGTGCCACTGATTGTTCTCTTAAGAAGCGTTCGCCAAATGGCAGCCTAGGTCAGAATATTATTAAAAAAAAATGAACATAAAATTATGTTTATTCAGATCTATATTTTTGTTCTGTGGTATCAAGTCATTATTCCGATATGTGTGTGTGTGTATTTACGATCTCACACCCTGATTGAGCACTCTGGAAGAATGGTAAACTTTGAAAAAACAGTAGCTACTCTAGCATCTACACATCGTTCATTCAGTAATGAATTAGAACACTCTAACTACTGGCGTGTGTTTACATGATATATCACATGCTAAAACTCTGCCTCCCTCTACCTCTCATAGATCAGAGTTAGAATCACCGACTGACGTTAAATCGGTCGGGTTTCAATCCTTGGTAAACGCAATCGGATATCTAACTGTACTGATGAGCTGTGATAGAGCGAAACAGATTTGCCTGCGGATGACACACACACACACATATATAATTTCCCTCCTGTCACGCTCATGCAGAGAGAAACAAAAGCAAGGCAAAGTTGGCTCAGTCCATAAACTTTACTGCCAGTTATGAAAGCTCTTGCCGCATGTTCTCTCTTTAACAGAGCCTTATTTAACTTTTTATTTCTGTGTTCTTGCAATAATTGTCGTGTAATGAAGAAAAAATATATGTAAATTTCCCTCAGGGGCTTGGATTATTTTTTCTTTTGTCTTTATGTAAAATACCCAGTAGTAAGTACATTAATATATTTATTGCCTTCATTTTAAACGGAACATCGATATAAATATTTTGAAGGAATGAGCCTACTCATATTTTAAAATTCTTCGTTGTATTTGTCGATACGTGGTGACAGTTTCGAGAGGTCCCAGGTTCATCCCGGACGAGCCCCTAATTTTGTTACGATATGTTGCAACAAAAGAAAAAAATGATTAACCTAATCACAGAACCTAATCACAGACAAATATTTAATTTACGATAACACAAAATAAAAATATTTACAAAATATACAATTTTTGCATTCAAAACGAGAAACATAGTTTACACCTGGTAGAGTGACGAGTAAGTGTTACGAAGAGGAAGGAAGATGCCAAGTATCTTTACCCAGTTAAGCTAGCGAAGTAGTCTAAGTGCTATACTTTTTGGAAATCTTCAAATGTGTATAAAAAAAATTATTCGTTTGGTCAATGAAAGGGTCAAAAATTTCTATTTACCCACTTAGTTCCATGAGGTTCTCTTTCAGGTTTTAGTTGGTCGGCAACTTTTCGTGAAGCAAAGCCGGAGTTGATAATGTTAGCAAATCCTTTTAACAACTGACTCTCTCCCCAAAACCTATTTTTCTAACACTTAATTTGCATATTTCTAGAATCCTTTAGAATTCTCTAGTTTTTACTTGAATATTCTACAATCTTCCAAAACTTTCAATTCCTAATTTCTCTATTTAACAACTACTAAAAGGAATTAAAACTTTTTTGTAATAACTCAATAGAATCCCTTACTATAACCTTTTAAACATTATTATTTTTATATGTAAATGCATCCACTTAACATCTGGAAATTTAATGTTCTTCTGCAGGGAGACGTGTTTAGCGCTTGAGAGATACTTAGGTAAGATTTGTTGCATTTTGTGCAACTGAATCCAAAAATTATATTTTTGGAGTTACAGTTTAGAACAGCGGTCGGCGAACCCCGGCCCGCGGGCCACATCCGGCCCTCGAGTGAATCTTGTCCGGCCCGCTACCTTACTCTGAACACGATATAAATATAGGTAGACCAACTCAGAGACAGTTGATAGTCTGAATATACTGCGTCGAAATTAAAATGATTTATTTTTACCTGGAGAATGTTTTACATTTATTTTTTATTTGTAGGGATCGCCAAAATTAGCCTACGGCCTCACTTTCACTTTTTCTATGAAATTGCTTTCGTGAGCGGGCACATTTAAACGAATATAAAACGGTTTTTTGAACCGATTTTAATGGAATTCTTTTCAGTACTGATTTATGAAACATTTATTTTTAAGATGTAATACTTTTTAACAAAATTTCCATCAGATATTAAATTATATTGAATCCTTGCTTTCTTCAAACAAAGAAAATTTATTCACATATTTAATAACATGGTTCTTCTCCATGACACTGGAGCCATAGCTGTTTGGCCCTCTTCCATGATTCTACATAGCTTTTTGGCCCTCTCTCTCCAAAAGGCTGCCGACCCCTGGTTTAGTGTTTTCTCTACTGTAAAAGCATACGGACAGGAAACGATTCCAGCAGATGTACAAAGATAGAAAAGGGTGTAAGACAAGGATGTGTCTTCTCACCAGATCTATTCAACATGTACAGCGAGACTATTCTGAGAGACTTAGGAGTCACACCAGGATTTATCATTGGAGCCACAATCTGAACAATATGATACACAGATGATCTATTTATTCATAATTGTTTTCCTCTAGGGATGTGTCTTGGTGCAGTGGAATGAGAAATCGGAAAGCCGAGTTCGAATTCCAGTTAGATTCGATGCATTCACTTACACGCAAATACTCTTGGGAAACGTATTAATCTTTCCTCTAGCTATGGGTTAAATAACAGGACAAACTGGGTTCCATAGCATTGATTGGTAACCAGTCTACTGCAGAAACTAATGGCAACCTATGGGGAAAATTATTGCCCAGTCAGTCGTGTCTCAAGAGACATGATCGCCCAACCGTGTATCACGTACGGCACTGAAGCTCAGGTTAGGGTGCCATTTTCGTTCCTATCATGGTACCTAGAGTGTTGTCAAATTCGAAAGCATTGTTGTTCATCATTAGGTCGATGCTATCAATAATGAATTCCTTGATGAATCTGGGATATAATATTCCGGGATATTTTTCAATCCAGAATTAGATTGCTTGTTTACCCAATTCATGTGGTATATTGCGATATAGTTTGCTAGCATCAAATATTACCATGAGTGTTCCTAGGTCTTGTTTGTGGTATGGAGCTAAGAAGTGAATATCATCTCTCATGTAGGTTTGTGACATTTACCATCTGTTTGATATTCAAATTACTCAATTTCTGCGGCTGGACTGATAAATCGATCACTTTGATCTCAACCCTATCTTAACCCACGTTGTGATTTGGTTGATCTTAAGACGGGCGAAACCGGGTGACCTTCAGGAATTGCTGGAAATGAATTGGCTCAAGTTGAGCAAAGTCACAAGAAGAAAAATCTTCATAGAATTCCAAGTTTTATAACTTGGTTCTTCTTTTGGTCATTTCAACATTCAGAATCAATCTGGTTATATGCTCACGTATTAAATTGAAATACAACACTTTGGATGGTTCTGTTAAGTCTGGCACAGGGTTCGAGTTCTTCTTGAGTAAGAAGTTATTAAGTTTAAGGCGTGGTAAAAATATCTAATTTAATTTTTATGGAAACATGTTATGACTCCTACGGAACATCGTACTTACCCAAAAAACATTTACACACACAAATTTTTTTTTAATTATTTTAAAATATTTCTGGAGAACGATATTAAACTTTCCAATTTTAGATAGGCCATATAATCATCAATTCTTAACTAAAAAGAAATTAATATAACGATTCCATAAAAGATTTTTAAAGTCGTTGTAACACTTTATGAATTATTTACTAATTATAATAATAATTTTAAAAAAATGAAAACAATTATTTCAAAATTTTATTAGTAATTGAAAAAAAATTTTCTTCAAACTGTCTTTAATAATTATTCCAGCAATTAAAAGCTTATTAAATTATATCAGTTTTATTGCATTTTTATTTTACTCTTCGGAGCAGATTTTCGGTTAGGGTTGTGTACTTAAAAAAAAACATAGATGATTTATATTCCCACAATGAGCCCTGCGTTTAACTAATAAATGTTTGCAGCTAATTAAAATTTATTAAAATTTTATGGATTTACGTAGGGGGAAGTGCTAAAAAAATATTTTTATCAAGATTCTTAAAAAATAATTTCAAAAATAATTTCATCCATTTGAAACTGAAAGTTTCATTAAAATCTGACAATTATTTGATTTTTGTGAGAATTTCCAAATTAATGTTTGTCACCGGGGGAAAAAAAATTGGTTAATGTCATCATTACGTTTTTCATTGTAAAACAGTCCTGAACTTTAGCCGCTAAATCAAAATTTTCTGATAAAATTTCAAAAATGTTAGATGGGATTAAAAATTAAAAAAAAAATTAAAAACTACTTTGATCTTTCCTCTTAATAATATAAACATTTTGATGAAAAATGTTTAGAACTTTTCTTAATCATACTCTTCTGTTTTTTAGCAATTTAGTGGATGTACCTACAGTGACTGTATGGCAATCACAAATGACATAATTGTACAATTTTTTTCCCCTTTAATTGGAAGAAACTGTGAAACACATGACCTTTACGAAATTAACATGCACAAAAAAAAATTCAAATATGCAAAAATAATTTTTTTTTAATTATTTTAAAAATACGATTTGTATTAAACTTTTCAATTTTTGATGAGTAAATAGTTTTTACTTAACTTACCAATCTACAAATATTTGAAATACTTTAAAAATATTTTTGAAACTGTAAATTATTATAATAAAAAAAAACAAAAGCACCTAAAATTTCATTATTAATCGAAAAAAAAGTTTCTTCAGTCTATAAGTGACTATAATATCCCTGCTTTATATTATTTATTAAAGCAATTATAAGCTTATATAATTAAATAATTAGTTTTTTTGCATTTTTCTTTTACTATTTAGAGCAGATTTTTAGTAAAAAAGACTAAAAAATATGGTTGAAAAAATAAAGGATTTAAATTTTACATTCCCTAATGAGTTCTGCTTTTAACTAATAAAACAATTTTGCCTAAAGAATATAATTTCTTGAAATTTCATGATATGAGGTAACAGATGTAAAAGAAAAATATATATTTTTACCAAGATTTTTTTTTAAAATAACGATTTCAAAAATATTTTCATTTGTGAATAAGTTCTGGAAAGTTTTAAAATCACAATTATTTGATTTTTGCAAGAATTTTCAAATTAAATGAGTTGCGTAAACTACAAAAACTCTAAAGATTTTTTTAACCAAAATTTTGAACGGTTCAGAATTACAAAAATATTTTTAAAAAATGATAAAAAAAATTACTTTGATTTTTTATTTTTTCCTCTTAAAAATTTCAACGGAAAAATTTGCTTTCCGATGCCATTTTTGTTTCTTTCAATGATTTCTTCTTCTTTCTCTGTCTCTCTCGTGTTCTCTCTTTCACTCTCTCTCGTGTTCTCTCTCTCTCTCGTGTTATCTCTTTCACTCTCTCTCTCGTTCTCTCGTGTTATTTCTCTCTCTCTCGTGTTCTCTCTTTCACTCTCTCTCGTGTTCTCTCTCTCTCTCGTCTCTCTCTCTTTCTCTCTCTCTCTCTCTCGTGTTCTCTCTTTCTCTCTCTCGCTCTCTCTCGTGTTCTCTCTTTCTCTCTCTCGCTCTCTCTCGTGTTCTCTCTCTCTCTCTCTCTCTCTCTCGTGTTCTCTCTTTCTCTCTCTCGCTCTCTCTCGTGTTCTCTCTTTCTCTCTCTCGCTCTCTCTCTCGTGTTCTCTCTCTCACTCTCTCTCTGTTCTCTCTCTCTCTCTCTCTCTCTGTCTCTCTCTCTCTCTCTCGTGTTCTCTCTCTCTCTCTCTCGTGTTCTCTCTCTCTCTCTCTCGTGTTCTCTCTCTCTCTCGTGTTCTCTCTCTCTCTCTCTCTCGTGTTCTCTCTCTGTCTCTCTCGTGTTCTCTCTCTCTCGTGTTGTTCTCTCTCGTGTTCTCTCTTGTGTTGTCTCTCTCGTGTTCTCTCGTGTTGTCTCTCTCTCGTGTTCTCTCGTGTTGTCTCTCTCTCTTTCTCTCGTGTTATCTCTCTCTCGTTCTCTCGTGTTATCTCTCTCTCTCTCTCTCTCTCGTTCTCTCGTGTTCTCTCTCTCTCTCGTGTTCTCTTTCTTTCTCTCTCTCTCTCGTGTTATCTCTTTCACTCTCTCTCTCTCTCGTGTTATCTCTTTCTCTCTCTCTCTCGTGTTATCTCTTTCTCTCTCTCTCTCGTGTTATCTCTCTCTCTCTCTCTCTCTCTCTCGTGTTCTCTCTTTCTTTCTCTCTCTCTCTCTCTCTCTCGTGTTCTCTCTTTTTTTCTCTCTCGTGTTCTCTCTTTTTTTCTCTCTCGTGTTTTCTCTTTTTTCTCTCTCGTGTTTTCTCTTTTTTTCTCTCTCGTTTTTCTCTTTTTTTCTCTCTCGTTCTTTTTTTCTCTCTCGTGTTCTCTTTCTCTCTCTCTCTCTCTCTCTCTCGTGTTCTCTTTTATTTTCTCTCTCTCTCTTTCTCTCTCTCTCTCACACACACACACACACACACACACACACACACACACACGTAGGTACCTGTTTTAAATTATTATTTAGAAATAATCAACCTTATACAAGGTGAAAGTATAAATTGTTAAAAATCTCTCCAAAACTATTTTGACGACATTGCACGTTTTTTGCTTCTCTCATTCCCTCTCTCAGTTGAAACTCTAACCGCGATTTGGTGACATTATCGCCTTGCGATAACTTTTCTTTTACGTTCTTACTTAATTTTAAAAGTTTATATACAAATTTTATAAACTATTACAAATTACATTCAAATAAAATTATCTCTTAAATTAAAAATTATCAAGTATTTTGTTTTTTAATTTGCCAATAACTTTTGAAAGGACAAATTGACTAATAAAATTATTTTAAATGAAAATAAAATGAAATCATGACAGAAAAAGATTATTTCAACTTGAAACGTGTTTTACCTTTTTTACTAAAATCGTAATAAATGTTTTTTAAATAATGACAGTTACACCTTTCGAAACAATTGCTACATTTTTAACAAAAGAACGAAAATAATTCCTGGCTTTAAAGTTTACGAAAGTGAATGTGAAAAATGAGAACGAGACGCTAAAGAGAATCTTACCTGTGGCGAGCTTGATTCGCCTTGATTTTCTCTTTTTAGGTCTCCTAGTCACATCGGGGTGGATTCCTGTAGAACCCTCCCTTGATTAAAGTAGTCCTTTTGTGTACCTAGTTAATGTGAGTAGGTGTTGTTCTTGGCATGTTCTAACCTTCTTTTGTTATGATCCAGGTGGGGATTCTCATTTTCCTCCAGTTTTTCGAATCCCGTTGTTTCATCTCAGCTGGGTCAGAATTTTTCTCTTTTCCGAAACCAAATTAATTTTTTTCTCCTCCCCATCTCCCTTAGCAAGAGAGCCTCTTGATTTTGTCATAGACAGAATACAGTGGCCTCTTTATTTTTGTGGGTTAGACGGGTCCAACTAACATTAATTTATTTATTTTTTTTATTAAGTTGAAATTTTTTTGTTTGGGTTTTTTATTTCATGTACCGCCACCCTTTTTCATTAAATTTCATGTGTAATTTTAATATTTTTCTATATATATTGTACACAAATAATTTTCTTTTACATTAATGTGAGTATTTTCTACCTGTATGGCGGATTGATTGACGATGGATGGGTCCTTATGGTGAATGGAAAATTGTAAAGATTGATTGGGTCTTGAGTTGGATTAGGTATAGGATAGTTATTGATGACCAGCCTCAGTTTTTGTCTCCCCCGCCCGCAATCATCGGCCTTGTGCCAAAATTGTATAGTGTATCTTGTGAGCGTCGATTAAGCATATCGTTCACGCCATTCATCCTGTAACAGACAGAAGCGAAAATCGTCCACTTCATTCACCATGCGGCGCGAAACGATACCCTCAGTGAGAATCTTGGACTTCGAAGAAGCAATCCTCAAGAACCTTTCTAAACGATTTGAAATTTAAAAAAATATTCGTCACATTGATTCAACAATTGATCTTTCTCACTCAAACATCATAAATTTAACACGAAGATTTTAGAAGTTAAATTAACACTGACACAAAATTTCTTCATTACGAAAATTTTACATCTAAAAGTTTCAATTATGAAACAAGCTTCAAAGACTATTCAAGTTTATTATCAGCACTACAGAAACATTTGACTTTAGCTACAAGTAACAGTTAAAGGTAGATAACTTAAAATTGAAATATTTGAATATTTCTTCATTTAATTTATTGGAAGACAGTTCAATTAATCGATTAGAAAACATCAGCAAATCGGTACAACAAAATGACATCTGAAGACATTTTTCTTAATCCAAAACTTACTCAATATCCATTATTCAGAACATTTTGCAGAAAACTAGCTTAAAACTTATTTCAAATTTTGCCTATTACAGCAGTTTCTTTGAGAAATTTTAATATTTGTTCGTTGATTTATGTATAGATTTTATATAAATTATTTGATTTTTGCAAGAATTTCCAAATTAATGTGTTCGTCACCGGAAAAAAACTGAGTTATGGAATATTACGTTTTCCATTGTAAACTCTCGTAACGTCTTTGGTTACCCGGTAACTAAAATCAAAACTATTTTTTTACCAAAATTTCGAACGTGTTAGAAGCGATTAAAATGTTAACAGATAATTTAAAAAAATACTTTGATCCTTCCTCTTAATAACATTTTGATGCAAAAAGATCGTTCTTAAGTTTTGGGCCGTTTTTATTCATACTATGCTGATTATTTTTTTTTTTTGTTTGTTTTTTGTTTTTGTTTTTTTCAGAGATACCTCCAAGAATATCATCAACCCGTCTTTCCATTTTCTTTTCACTGCCATTTGTGGAGCTATACAAGGGAGGTAGCTTTCAGTCATTATCCTAAATGCTATTAGACTCGTTACAAATCCGTGCAATTAGGTCGGTAATGTTTTACTTCCTGACCACTGACAATACTTTTCTCTATTCTTCTTAGCATGAAGAGTGAATGTCGACGAACTGCACAATTCCTTTCTCCTACGGATACAACGATTGAAACTTTTTTTATCTACCTCCGCCCAGATGCTAATCATTTGAAAACCTGTACAGATTTCCGGCGAAGGCCATTTTACAAACATAGCCGATAATCCTCGCATTGAAAGATATCAGAAGGTTGAAAGAATAAGTGTTTCATTGGTAAAATAAATGGAATTTTATTAACTGAAAAAAAATAACAAATTTTGTAAAGTGAAATTACTATGTAAATGTTCAAAAAGAAAGTGTAGTGTCCAGTTAAAGGAATCAAGAGTTCGTAATTGTAAAGTGATCATGTCTTGTAGTTGTAAGTAGCAAAATGTGTGTATGCAGAAAAGATTAATTAGGGTATTAATAAAGTCCATGTTCCTTTCCCTTTTAATGGCCGGCGAGAAAGTGAAAAGGAAGGTGAAGCAACAAAAAGGAAAATTGTACTTATCGGACGTTTTTAGGAGTCAGTTGAAGTATGTTGTTATTGTCGTCGTCGTTTTATTTTTTGTTGACTGTGTGAATGGTGAGATAGATGAAGAAATAAAGGAAAATAGCACAAGAGAAAGGAGAACGAGTATGTGATGGAACCTTATGTCCAGTTCAGTGGATTGAAGATTTTTTCACATAGGCTTAACTTTTGTCTTAGTTTTGCAAATCGCTTTGTTAGAAAATTAATTGAACATCGAACCGCGAAACTTGGCTTCGTCTTTTTCTTTCAGTAGCCGGTCAATCCTTACCCTATTCGTCAAAATTAAATTTCACACTGGATTCTGAATTTTGCCTTAGTCTGGTTTTTCTAAAATGTTTTCAGTCATTCTGATCCGATTTTGTTGGTGTGCAAATCGACTTTTTTTGTTTCAGTTAATTGTTGGATGATATAGGATTTGTATCTGATACACTAAACTTAGAAGACGAACAGGAATTTTACTTACATTCAAAAATTAAATTCATATTTCATGTGTATTTCCCGTCGTAAGTTGTAAATAATTCAGTTAATCAACCATTCATAAATAAGAAAGGCCATCCTTTTCTTCTCCTCCTAAAAATGTGACCTTTTGCCAGACATGTAAAATGGTAAAAATTCAAATAAGCATTTGAATGAAATAACTTGGAAGTAATCGGTATTATGGGGAATTTAAATTCATTAATAGTTTAAAAAATTCCAAGTTTTATGGCTGAATATTTTTTTGTTTATTAAAAACTAGCTGTATATATCCCGAATTTGCTCGGGGTTTTTTATTGGTTATGTTGAAATGTTAAGGTCAAATGTTTATTCACAAAGCTCCAGAGGTTGCCGTGACGCATAAGTTTAAAAATGCAAACTATTGTTTTGTTCTTTTATTTTTAGTTATTTTTTAAATTTTTATTTCGGAAAAAAAAGTAGATCTAAAACATTAAGATTAGCAAAAGTATTTTCCAAAATTTGTAAAGTTCCTGGGTAGTTAAAAATTACATTAAAAAAAAATGCGCTCATGTTATATTCAACTATTTTTTCCAGATATCACCCATAAGAATTTAAATAAACTTACCACTTTGTCAATATTATAAATACCTACCTCTGTATTTAAAAATGCATTATTTTAAACTGAAAGTAATTGGTTTCAAATCGAATTAAACTTTAAATCACCTAATATTCGCCAAATAGTGCTTCAGAAAAGAACATTTTATTTTTGAAAGATGTTTTAATAAGAATTACTGTCTTGATAGAAAACTAAAATGGCTCTAAAATCAGTGATTATTAGCGATTTAATGAATTCCTTCTAGTTTAAAATGTAGTTTATATTTTGCTTATTAGAAATGCTAATTAGTTTGAAATTAAAACAAAAAGAAATGGTTTAAGATTTTAATTTGTAAAATTTCATATTAAATTTGGCGCATTGTGAATTTATGGCGATACCGACTTAATTTTGTTTGTATATCGATTTATTTCTTTAAAGTGCCTTTAGCTGAGAAGAACAGTGAAAATAAACATAAACAGATAAGCCAGGTGAAAAAAAAAAGCCCATCATAACCACCAGGAATGTGAAAGGAAGTAGAGCATGCTTTTGGATATTTAAGAATGCCTTAACTAGCTCTTCAAGATTCCCTCTCTCTCACACACACATATATATATATATATATATATATATATATATATGAGCTTTTTTCAGTCATGCTGAAAAAACTTCTTGAAACTTGATGTTTAATTGATTTTTTTTATGATTAAATTTAGGATTTCTGTCTGTTTGGAAAGAGAGGCATGGGATGTCTGACAAGGACTTACATAAAGTTGTGAGAGACCAAAAAAAAAAATAAGAAAACTGAAGCGATTCGACTACTTGAATTGTCTCCTCAGAGATCACTTAAAAGACCTGACCAGTCCTCTGATGATTGTGAATAGAACATCAAGCTGAGTGTCCGAGGAAATCTATTACACAGAAGATTGTCTTTTTTAACTACTTGTCTGAAAACACAAAAGTACTCTATTGTGAATATGGAAGCCACTGAAATATTAGGCTAAAGAAGTTGGATAAGAATAATCTGTTATAGCGGAAAAAGAAAAATATTGAGTGAATCTCTACCTATCTCTCTCTCTCTCTCTCTCTATCTATCTATCTTTCTATATATATATATATTCCAGGTGAAGAGGACTCAAGGTTTTACTATTTTGAACGCCCTGGCATTAATTTTATTAAGAACAGCGCTCAATATAATAAATAGTATAGAGCTTAATATAGTTATG
Source organism: Ascarosepion bandense (assembly GCA_037127315.1). Classification (NCBI taxonomy): domain Eukaryota; kingdom Metazoa; phylum Mollusca; class Cephalopoda; order Sepiida; family Sepiidae; genus Ascarosepion; species Ascarosepion bandense. Next base: position 128,029 of record JBBBDQ010029244.1, read on the forward strand.
AATTAATTGTACATTGCGACATGGATATTTTTATGTTTCGATATAGATTCTCTGCAGAATCTTCAAATCTGGTAGGATTTTCATACTACATAATCTCACAGCCTAGAAGGAAGCAGAAACTAAAGACATTGGATTATACAGAGATGTTGGACTTAGGATAATAAGAAATACCACAAATTTTAAAATAGATAAAATTTGAAAGATGATACATAAAGAATTTAAAAATCTTAATTTAAAAGTAACAAGACAAATATAAAGATTTCCTCGATGAAACTTCTAGAGAAAAATATACACTAACCATACAAAAAAACAAATACCAATCTTTTATACATCCACCCAAAGTCTAACCACCCTCCATCTATGATGAAACATGTACTCTCATCAATAGAATACAGAATGAGTAGAAATTCACCAAATGAAGAAGTATTAAATAAACAAAACAACTTTTACAAGACTGCCTTAAAAATTAGTGGATATAAAAACCTAAATATGTACATGAGAAAAGTAACCCCCGAAGAAAAAATAGGAATAGAAATATTATCTGGTACAGACCCCCTTTCAACCCTTGCGTTAATTCGGAAACACTTTCCTGAAAAAAACCATTAAGATCTTTAATAAAAACACTATTAAGTTACAGCTGTATGAACAATTTTAAAGAAATCATTAAAAATCACCATAACAGTACTTTAAAAAACTTCAACAAAATTAATAAAACATACTAACAGAAAATAACAATTTAGACAAGAAGAAATATAACTGTAGAAACCCTATAGATTGCCCATTAGCAAACAGGTGCCTAACAAAATCAAGCATCTATCAATGCGAAATATCTTCAAAGGAAAACCCAAATAATATAAAAATTTATATAGGTAGTACCAAGAATACTCTAAAACATCACATTTACCAGCACACCCCTTCATTTAATAACTACAAATACAAAAATAGAGCAATCCTATCAAAATATCAGTGGTATCTAAAGGAAACAAAAACAACACCTACAAAACTGGAAAATTCTAAAAGAAGCTAAAAACTATATATTAAATCACTTGAGAATAAAAATCTATTAAATAAATGCAATGAGATAAATGTCATATGTAGACATTGCAAAACATTCACATTAGAAAATGGATAAAATCTAAATGAAATAACGATGCATATAACCAACAAAGGCTTAAGGAAAATAATTACTGACAAACTATCAAAACAAAGTAAATTAAAACGTAAAATTATTTATATAAAAAAATTTTCTATTAATAAAAAACAGATTTACAATAAATAAATACATATTTAAAAAATGGTATAAGGATAACAGGAATTAAAAAAAGAAAATTTTACTTATAAATCAAAGATTTCAAGAAAATTTTAACTAGGAGACCAAAAAGAAAATGAAAAGGACAGCCTTGGTACTAACTGGGCATATCACATCAAAGACAATAAAACTAAGCAAAAATAAAAGGAAAGTGATAAGGTTAGGTTAAAGTCAGGTTGACATCTTGAACATTGAGGAAAAAGATGAAAGGAAGAAAGTAAGATAAGGGAAAGGGAAAAAAAAGAAAATAAGTTAGCACGTATTCTTTGGGGCCAAATTCCAAAATGAATCTTCGCTCTGATTAGTTGAAAGAAACACAAGTCAATTTTATACCTTCCCACATACAACAGCGAAGGTTTCGGGTTTAAATGTAAATAATCTGTACAACCAACATCAAACATTGCCTGATGAAAAGAATCTCTCTCGAAAAATACAAATTTCCGTGTCGCAATGTACAATTAATTCATACCTGTATATATATATATATATATATATATATATATATATATATATATATATATATATTAGTAATGAAGATTCTAATCCTACAAGTGACAGTGATTATTATATTACAACTGAGAAGTGATGAATTTTAAATTTTCATTTTTTAGTTTCTAAACACTTTAATTGTCATTTCAATGTTCTGCTTTCATCAAGAAAGAAATGGTGGAAGCTTAGAAAAAGTCCAAAATCTCCTTCACCAAGGTATCTTTTTCCATTTCATCTGACTTTTTACTTCAGGCAAAAATTTTATTCTAAACCTGTGACTTTTTTTTTTTTTTACGCAGAAGTCTATTTCAACGCCCGGATGTTCTTTATTCTGGGAACTAATTTAACGCCCATCACCCAGCCACTTCCGATCATTTCTTCGTTGGTGTTTGCAAAAAATAAAAATTTCGGAAAGACAAAATATCTGATAGCAAATTAAACCCCAAAACAAAAGTGGTTTTCTTTCTGCTTTTTATTCAGTCTTTCACTCTGCCTTTTATTTTATTTAGAATCTCATTGACTTGATTTGTTTAATTCTATTTTCTATACATCTTTCACACACCCTAAAAAAGCTGTTAATAAAGATTTTATTTTAAAAATAAATCTCACGTTGTTGTATTTTAATTTAATTTACCTGTCATCATTTGTATTGAATTTAATAGCTTCTCAGAGGTAAATGCAAAATAAATTTTTCCTAACTTGAATACTACTTTTAACTATTTTAATTTCATTGGTTTATCTTTGATGCCCAAGAGACATTAGCGAAGTTTCTTTAAACTGTGAGGCCAATTTCGAACCTCAAACACATTTATTGCATATTGGGAAAAAAAAGTTATAATCCACTCTTTTATTTTGCACCTAAGAGGAAAAAATATGAAAGTTTTGCATTTTCTTATCTAATGTCAAATGTGCTGTCAACTTGGTTTTATTCTTTTTGGGGATTTTTTCTTGTACATATTTTTCTTTGGTTTATTTTTGTATTTTTTCTCTCACTCTGATGAAAATTCTTGACATCAAAAATGTCATTTTTGAAATCAGCTGTCAATTTGAGCTTATGTCTATGAGATTACCAATTAAGACAGGAGTAAATTAGTACCAAGTTGAGAATTTATATCAAGAGTGATTTTTTCAAATCAGTTGCCAATTTGATTTTATCAAGTCAATCAGATTTACTTTTAACAAAGGAGTAAACCGTTACCATGTTAAAAATTGACGATATCAAGAAAGTTGTACTTGAAATTACATGCCAATTTAACCTAAACAAATTGATCAAATTTACAATTATGACCGTCGTAAATAGACACATAGTTGAGAATTGATTATATCAAGAAGCATTTTTTAAATCAGTGACCAAATTGACCTTATCAAGTCAATCAGATTTATTTTAAACAAGGGAGTAAATAGATACAGAGTTGAGAATTGATGACATCAAGAAAGCTGTTTTTGAAATCTGCTGCCAGTTTGACTTTATCAAATCTTTCAGATTAATTATGAAGATAGGAGCAAATAAATACTGAGTTAAGAATTGATGCTATCATGTAGGTCATTTTTTAAAACGGCTTCCATTTTTATCTTATCAAATCAATCATTTACTCGTAAAACACGAATAAATAGATACCGTATTGAGAATTGATGATATCAAAGTTCATTTTTGAATTCACCTGTCAATTTGATCAGATCACATCAAGGTCATTTTTTAAATCATTTGTCCACTTGATCTGATCAAATCAATCAGATTTACTATTTAGACAGTAGTAAATGTGCGTTGTGGTACATTTGAAATCTGGGAGCCGAGTTCGAATTCCAGCTGAATTCATTGCATTCACTTACGCGCAAATACCCTTGGGAAAGGTATTAATTTGTCTATTCCTTCCAGTTATGGGCTAAATAACAGGACAGATTGGGTTCTATAGCATTGGCCGGCAACCAATCTACCACAGAAAGCAATGGCAACCTACTGCGGGATAATATTCTGCTCAGTCAGTCATGTCTCTTTCGAGACATGATCGCCCAAGCATGTATCACGTATGGCACTTAACTGACTGAAATAGATGCTGAGTTGTGAACTGATTGTATGAAGAATGTCATTTTTCAAATCAGCTGTGGATCTCACATTATCAAATCAGATTGACTATTCACAATAGTAAATACACACCGAGCTGAGATCTCTTGATATCAAGAAAGTCATTTTAAAATCAGTTGCCAATTTGACATTCTCAAATCGATCAGATTTACAGGAGTAAAAAGATACCGAGTTGAGAATTGACGATATCAAGGTCATTTTTAAAATTAGCTAATACTTTAAACTTATCAAATCGATCAGATTTACATTTAAGAAAGGAGTAAATGTGTTGAGAATTGATATCAAGAAGGTCATCTCTGAAACCAGCTGCCAATTTTATCTTATCAAATCAATCAGGTTTACTATGATGTCATGAGTAAACAGATACTGAGAGCAGAACGGATGATATCAAGAAGGATATTTTTCAAATCAGCTACAAAATTTATCTTATCAAGTTTTAAAAAGTTATGTAATGTTACCTTTTCCATTGGAAAATCTCGTAATGATTTGTTTACCCACTAACTCAAATCAAAACCAGATTTTTAACAAAATTTCTAACGTTTTAGAAGAGATTAAGAATTTTTTTTTCTATATAATTAAAAAATTACCTTGATTTTACCTCTTGATAATAACAGAAACATTTTGATGGAAAAACTTCGTTTTTCTTGAGTTTGGAGCATTTTTTATTCATACTGCAGTATTTTTCAGCGATTTAGTGGAGATACCTCCAAGAATATCATCAAGCCGTCTTTCCATTTTCTTTTCACTGCCATTTGTGGAGCTATACAAGGGAGGTAACTTTTAGTCATTATCCTAAATGCTATTAGACTCGTTACAAATCCATGCAATTAGGTCGATAATGTTTTACTTCCTGACCACTGACAATACTTTTCTCTATTCTTCACTGAAATAATCAATGTCGTCAAACTGCACATTTCTTTTCTCCTACAGATGCAACAACTGAGTCATTTTTTATGGATCTTCGCCCAGATATTAATCGTTCAAACACCAAACTTAGAAGGCCAACAATAATTTTACTTACATTCATAAATAAAATTCATATTTTATGTGTATTTCACGCCGTACGTTTTTAATAATTTTGTTAATCAACCCTTCATAAATAGGAAGGGCAATCTTTTTTGTCTTCTTCCCTAAAAAAAAAGTGATATTTTTACATGGTAAAAAATTCTAATAAGCATTTGAATAAAATAATTTTGAAATAATCAGTATTATGGGTTCACAAATATTTTTAGAAATTCTAAGCTTAATTATATTTTATTTTGTTTATTAAAATTAAGTAAAGATGCAATAAGAGAGAGAACTGGTAAATTTGTGTCTAGCAAAAATAAATAGTTATCTCCCCTTAGCTATTCATTTTAAGCTCATTTTTTGTTTCGTTTGTAAACTATTTTTTAAACAATTTGTCTTTTCGAACAAAAGCACTTTTAAATTGTACTTTTAATATCTTTATTCGTTATTCATTACGAAAAATCTTTTCTGTCAATTTACGATTAGTTTTAAAACAGAAAATAGTATAAGAAGCCTGTTACTCGAAATTTGAATGTGTTGATCGACAAAACAAAATGCTTTTCCAAATTAGTGAAAAATTATATTGATAAGTTAAAAGAATAATTTGAAATTCTAGGCTGTCGATTCAAACAGCAGATTACATAGATAGGGTGTCATTTTTGGGTCATGACTGCGATTATATTCAAATTTTTAAAATGATATTCTGAAAATTGGATAAAAGAAAAAATTTCGTCGGACTTGAAACAGACTACCACCCCGTTTAATTTTGCTGTTTTTCATAACTTTTTTCAGCGCAGTCCTATCGATTCCCCCCTTAGCTTTACGATTGACAAGTTTTGAAAAAATTCAATATTTAAAAATTTTCTGGGTGGATAAGTTTCTCATACAACGTTATAGTAAATCGAGCCTCCATTTTGAAACCAATCGCCGGTACGACATTACCGCTACCTGTATGTTCATTATCAAATTTTTTGAATTTTTTTTCAGTGCAATATTATCTTTTACACCTTAAACTTTACGAATGACAAAAAAATTGCAACAGTACAATTAAACAGTACACACCAAATATTGAAATTGGATTACCAAGCACCCAAAATTTTAATATCAAACTGGTAAATAAAAATAAATAATAAAAGCAATAAATATTAGAACAGTCAATAGTAGTAAGTTAAGAATAAAAGTGCATAATGTTCTTGTATTTTTTTTTTTTTTTTTTTTTGTGAAATAATTGGTTATACAGGGTTAATTTTATAAGATAATTTATTTTAAAACATAAACAATACTAATTTCTAGATTACAGCCCTTTCGATCCTGCACACTTTTTAAAATTTTAAGTACGCTCTGGGGTGACACGAAAAGAATTACGCGCGCTTTGGCCGTGACAGTTTTTTTTTCTTTTTTATTACTACTATTGATGACTTATGAATTTATTTGTTCGTTCGTTGCCATGTTTAACTTTAAATATTATTTTGCCAATATTTTAAGCAAAATGTAAGAATTATTTTTATAAAATCCGGTTAATACTGATATTTACTAATTTACTTCAAGTTTATAACTTATCTGTAGAATAAATGACTATTTTTCATTTTTAAATTTCTTTTACTTTTTTTAAATTTATAATAGAAGATCAGTAAATGATGCGACTGTGCTAATCTTTTTTTAATGTCTAAAAACGTTTTTTTACGTAATCATTTTTTATAGATTAGCTTTAGATTATCTTTCAAATAAAACCAAAATTTGAATTCAAAAAGACACATTGTTTAAAAATACATTTTTTCGGGGTTCTACACATCATGAAGTCCATGATGGTACCTAATGAAAAGCAATTAGGTAAAAAAAAAACAGCTTTATATATATATATATAATAGTAATGCACGGAATTTAACACAAGATCAAAAATAAGAAAATTGGTCGTCACTTTCCTAACTTCGACTTAGATAACTTTTTTTTTTTAAGGTACGAGTCAAAATTTCATTAATTATTTTCAAAAAACTCCAAATTTATTTATGTTGTTATAGATTCAATTCTATTTGCTGGTCTGTTTTCTAGCTTTGCTCAATTGTACATAAAAAATAAGTGTGCACGAACGAAATCCCTTTTAATTAGGACCCCTGCCTGATACGAGCAACACACGGATGGTGACTACCTTGATGACCCAGCTTTATCACACGAATACCCTCAGAATTTTGAGGCAGGAGATCCTCTCATGGAATTCTCAGAAACGTTGGTCATGAACTTCCTTGATTATTCGGGGACCTATTAATCGAACCTGATTCGGACTCGCTGTTGCCGGAGTTTCAAATCAAACATCCAGTTCCAGAAACTGTTTTTCAAGAAGAAAAACCAAAGAAAAGAAACCGATCAGGCAAAACCGAAACCGCTCCTGTTAAACCCGATAAGAAATGTAAGTGTTACATTTTTTTTTCAATTCCTAAGGACAACGATTTAAGTTGAGTTCCAAATAAATTTTATTTGGTTTGTATTTTCGTCTGTTGAATTTCGATACTGACAAAATTTGGGCTGAAAAACCTTAGAGTAGGTGTGTTTTTTTTTTAAATGACTGAAATGTTTTTATGCTTAGAAAAATGTTGGTATTAAATTAAAGGATTAATTAACAGAATTTTGTGAAGTTAAGTTTACTTTTTGTTCAAAACATGAAATTTTTTATTCCTTCTTTGTAGTCTGCGATGTCAACAACAGTAATTTTTATACTGTTGAAACATTTTCAAAAGTAAATATTTATTATTTTTTTAAGCACCAACTCGCCATAAGAAATATTCTTTGAGTTTTTATGAATTATTTTTGGCAGGTTTCATGAAAAAGATTTTCTAATTTGATATGACCAAATGTTTTAGTGAAATTATAACAAAAAAAAAACTTATCCGTAAACCTGAAATCTTCACAATCTAAGAAATGAGCTGATCTCCTCAAAAATATTTCAGTAGGAAAATCTTCCCTTTTGGCGGTGACTGATTTTCGGTTTTAAAAAATCGGGAAATTACTTTCGTTATAACCTTTTTTAATTGGATATCAGTAAAAAATCCAGAAGAAAATTGATAAAAAATCTTAGAATTCTAGTAATATCGTTTAAATATTAAAACTGTTCCCTGATCCAACAGAGAGCTCAAGGTAAATTTAATTTCCAGAGTGGATATTCATTTGTAAATTTAGATCGTATTTAGGGAGAGAGTTATTCAGTTCGAGACATGAAGTGTGAACACCAGTCAACTTTTGACAATGCATGTCTCAAACTGACATCTTGAATTAGCTATCCAACCTAAATGTGATCTGCATTTATATATATATATATATATCTATATATATATTTAGAACATGCACAAACAGCAATCTACTACAAAATTGTACATTTTCTTTCGACTTTGGAAGAACAATATCTCATCAGGTAGTCAATAATGATGGTAATGAATGTTATTTTTTAAAAGAAAATTAATGAAAATTCACATCCTTTTATTACTGCAAAAAAAAAAATTCGTACGAGGTAAAAAGGATAGGAAAGATGAGAAAACAAAATGGTGGAAAGAAAAGGACATGGAGGAAATAAAAACAAAGAGGAAAACAAGAAAGAAAGGAGACCCGACGTCACGTGACCGATATATGTACCTGCCTATATTTTACTTCTAAATTTGGGGTTTATTTCTTTCTGAGCCGTTTTTCATTGGCTCTTTCTACTCATTTATTTCTTTCTCTCTTGTTTTCCTTTGTTGCTTTACCTTCCTTTTCACTTTCTCTCCGGTCATAAAAATGAAGGAAACACAGTCTTTAATGCTAATCTTTTAATCTTTCTACACACACACATTCTGCTACTATGAAAAATAAGCTGGATTCATTTAATTGCTTACTATTTCTTTGGAACATTTAACTACGTACATTTTTTTCTCTTTGAACATTTTCTTACATTCATGTTATTCTGTTAATTTAATAAAATTTTAATTTAACATACAAAACGAAATATTTTATTCTTCCACATTTCAACATTCAACCTTCTGATATTTAAAATTGTGAGGACGTCGGTTGTGTTTGGCACAAGGCCAATTTGACACATAGCCGAGGCCCCCTACAACTCAAATTCCTTATGACACAAAAATCTTTTTACTCGAAATATTAACTTGTAATATATTGGTTAATTCTTCAACAAATTCTGTAGAAAAATAAATATACGAGAGATACAGTTGCTCTTTCAATCAGTTCCCCTCAACTGCGACGTAACCACTGCAAGGTGAATGACAACTAAAAAGCTGAAAATATTACGAGTCAGTGCATCCGTAATTAATCTCAACAACCGTTCACTATTTTTATAAATTACTTCAAGAATATTTGCAGAGGATATTTTGATATATTAATACCAATTAGATGATATTTTTAACTAAAATTATATTGACTAATCACAAATGAAAAAGCTTACTACAAATCAGCGACACCAAATATTTAAATATTTTCTTAATTCAATAAACAGCGTAAATATTTTTCAAAATTTGTAAAGTTAAAACTGGGTAGTTAAAACTTATATTACAAAAATGCGCTCATGTTATATTCAACTATTTTTTCCAGATATCACCCATAAGAATTGAAATAAATTTACCACCTTGTCAACACCATAAGTAAATACCTACCTCAGTATTTAAAAATGCATTATTTTAAACTGAAAGTAATTTGTATTTGTTTCAAATCGAATTAATTAAACTTTAAATCAGCCAATATTCGCCAAATATTTCAGAAAGGAACATTTTATTTTTGAAAGATGTTTTAATAAGAATTACTATCTTGATAGAAAACTAAAATGGCTCTAAAATCGGTGATTATTAGCGATTTAATGAATTCCTTTTAGTTTCAAAATACAGTTTATATTTTGCTCATTGGAAATGCTAATTATTTTAAAATTTAAACAAAAAATCGCTTAAGATGTTAATTTGTAAAATTTCATATTAAATTTTGGGTATTGTGAATTTATGGCGATACCGACTTCTGAGGGAAGAAGAAAAAATGATTGGCCTTCATATTTATGAAGTGCTGATTAACTAAATTATGAAAAACTTACGACGAGAAATACACATAAATATGAATTTTATTTGTGAATCCAAGTAAAATTCTTGTTGGCCTTCTACGTTGGTGTTTGAATAAAATAATATCTAGGCGAAGATCGATAAAAAATAACTCAGTTGTTGCATCCGTAGGGGAAAGGAATTGTGCAGTTTGATGACATTGAGTATCCACGTTAAAAAAAGAGAAAAGTATTGTCAGTGGTCAGGAACTAAAACATTACCGACCTAATTGCACAGGTTTGTCTAATAGCATTTAAAATAACAGCTAAAAATTACGTCTTGTATTGCCCCGAAAATGGAATGGCGGGTTGATATTCTTGTGGGTAAAAAAAAAAAAAAAAAAAAAATAGCACAGTATGAATAAAAAAAACTCCATACTTAATAAAAACGAAATTTTTCCATTGAAATGTTTCTGTTATTATCAAGGAGAAAGATCAAATTATTTTCTAATTATTTAAAAAATATTTTCTTTATCTCTTCTAACACGTTAGAAATTTTGTTAAAAATCTGGTTTTGATTTGAATTAGCTGGTAACCAAATTGTTAGTTTACAATGGAAAAGGTAACATTACATAACTGTTTTTTGATAAGATCAATTTCGCAGCTGATTTAAAAAATGACCTTCTTGATATCATCTATTTTCCCCTCAATATCTATTTATTCATGATATCATAGTAAATCTGATGTATTTGATAAGATAAAATTGGCTGCTGATTTCAAAGACGGCCTTTCTGATATCATCAATTCCCAATGCATCATCTATTGCCTCCTGTCTTAAATATAAATCTGATCGATTTGATAAGGTCAAATTGGCAACTAATTTTAAGAATGACCTTCTTGATATCAACAGATCTCAGCTCAGTGTCTATTTACTCCTGTGTTAATAGTCAATCTGATTTGATAAGGTGAGATTAGCAGCTGATTTGAAAAATGACATTCTTCATATAATCAGTTCACATCTCATCATCTATTTACTACTGTCTAAATAGTAAATATGATTGATTTGATGAAGTCAAATGAACAAATGACTTAAAAAATGACCTTGATGTTATCAGTTTTCAACTTGCTATCTATTTACTCCTGTCTTAACAGTAAATCTGATTGATGACATCAAATTGGTATTTATCTAATTTCTTTCTTAATAGTAAATGTAATTGTTTTGCTAAGTTCAATTTGGTAGCTGATTTCTAAAATGACTATATTGATGTCATCAATGCTCAACTCCTTATCAATTTACACCTGAATTTATAGTAAATCTGATCAATCTGGTACATAATTGTCAGTTGATTTAAAAAATGATTTCCTTGATATCCTCAGTTCTTGAAATTGGTATCTATTTATTCATGTCCTAATTGGTAAGTTCAAATTGGCAACTGGGATATAAAATGACCTTCTTGATATGATCAATTTGCAACTCTCTGTGTATTTACTCCTGCCTTATTTGTAAAACTGATCAATTCTCAACTTGCTGTCTATTTACTCCTGTCGTAATTGGTAAGTTCAAATTGGCAACTGGGATATAAAATGACCTTCTTGATATGATCAATTTGCAACTCTCTGTGTATTTACTCCTGCCTTATTTGTAAAACTGATCAATTCTCAACTTGCTGTCTATTTACTCCTGTCCTAATTGGTAAGTTCAAATTGGCAACTGGGATATAAAATGACCTTCTTGATATGATCAATTTGCAACTCTCTATGTATTTACTCCTGCCTTATTTGTAAAACTGATCAATTCTCAACTTGCTGTCTATTTACTCCTGTCCTAATTGGTAAGTTCAAATTGGCAACTGGGATATAAAATGACCTTCTTGATATGATCGTTTTGCAACTCTCTGTGTATTTACTCCTGCCTTATTTGTAAAACTGATCAATTCTCAACTTGCTGTCTCTTTACTCCTGTCGTAATCGTAAATCTGATCGATATAATGAGTTTAAATTGGTAGTGAATTTTCCAAAAAATGAGCTAGATATCATCAATTCTCGACTCAGTATTTATTTTCCTCCCATCTTAATAGTTAATCTGATCAATTAAATAAGATCAAATTAGCAGCTGAATTTAAAGATGAACTTTCTGATATCATCAATTCTCAACACAGTTCCTATTTACTCCTGTCTTAATAGTAAAGCTGATCGATCTGATAAGGTCAAATTGGCAGTTGATTTTTAAAAAAATGACCTTCTTGATATCATCAGTTCTGAAGAACGTATCTATTTACTCCTGTTTTAAGAGTAAATCTGATTGATTTGATAAGATCAAAATGGAAGCTGTTTTAAAAAATGACCTACATGATAGCATCAATTCTTAACTCAGTATTTATTTGCTCCTATCTTAATAATTAATTTGATAGATTTGACAAAGTCAAACTGGCAGCAGATTTCAAAAACAACTTTCTTGATATCGACAATTCTCAACTCTGTATTTATTTACTGCTTTGTGAAAAGTAAATGACTTGATAAAATCAAATTGGCCACTGGTTTAATTGGAGTAGATAGACTAAACTATCGCCCGGTTCACACTCCACCCACGTCTATTGAACAGGTGAAAGGCTCATCCCTTGTTTCCTGTTTAGTATGCGGTTTCCGGTTTTCTCTTTTCCAATCTTTTCACTCCTATATAGCCCCCTGAACATCAGTGGCGTTACCGCCTTGCTCGGGGTGATGTGTTTAAAAAAAAAAAAAGGTTTAAAAAATTACCTTCTTGATATCATCAATTCTCAAATCAGTATGTATTTACTCCTATTTTATAATAAATCTGAGAGATTTGATAGGGTCAAATTGGCAGCTGATTTCCAAAATTATACTCTATATATTATCAATTCTCAGTGTATGTATTTATGCCTGAAATAAAAGCAAATCTAATTGATTTGATACGAGCAAATTAGCATCAGATTACAGAAGTGTCCTTGATAGCATCATTCCTCAAATCGGTCACTATTTACTCCTGTCGTAATAGTAAATCTGATCAATTCGTTAAGATTAAATTGGCAGCTGATTACAAAATGTCCCTGAAATGTGTGTGTGTTTGTGGGGGCCTCTTTTACTTGTCTATTTGTGTGAGTGGGTGCTTTTTATTGTGTCTATATGTATGCGTGTTTCTGTGTGTTTTTCTGTGTGTGTGTTAGTTGGATTGTGTTCTGTGAGTGTGTGTCTCTGTCTGTTTGCGTGTGTGGGTGTTTTTTATTTATTTCTTTTGTATGAATTGGATTTGCTTTTGAGATTGGTGTGCGTGTATATTTTTTTTCTGGTTTGTCTATCTATGTGTATATGTATGCGTGTTTCTGTATGTTTTTCAACAGTGTGTGTGTTTTTTATGTTGTTTTGGTGAGCGAAGGTTTGCATTTTTTTATGAATCTTTCTTCCTGCATGAGTAAAATCTCATAATTAGTATTTTGATAAATTGGTTGGACGAAAAAAATGCCGTCACTGCATTCATGTCTAAGACGTGCCAGATCACATGGCAGCTTCCCGTATGTGGATAGGGGTAGCAGGTTCGAATCCTGTCGAATGACACACATTTTCGTAAAAAAAGTTTATCGTAAATAATCAAGCCAGTACATATCAATATATAATACTGTTTAATTAAAAACAGAATATCAACTTAAATACGAGTATCGATATCAAATAATGTTCAAACAAATCATTTCATATATATTTTTAAGGAAGTTAATTAGTTTCATTTTCTAGCTTATAATTAAATATTTTTGTAAACTAGTATATAACAATAAATTAAATATGAATTTTATTTAGGATATAAATAAAAAAAAAAAATCATATCAGACCTGAGGAGATTAAGATATCGTGTAAAAAAAAAAAAATGAAAAAGATAAGGATAATAAACGTAGATTAGAAACGAAAAGTTCAAGAATAAGAAATATTTTAATTGCCTTCTATCAAATTCAATCGTAAAAAATAAATTTGGCGGTAACGGTATTTATTTTTTTAAATGTTTATCAACATATTTTGCAAACTGTCGTCATTTAAGTTTCTACGAAATATCATTTTTTTTGTTTCACTAATGAAGTTGTTAAGATATTTTAATTTTACTTCAGGTTGAGAAAATGGCAGGATTATTATTTTTGTTAAAATGTCATGAAATGCTTTTTTTTTACATCATGGCCTTGTGTCAGGAAAACTAAGGAAGTTTAATTTCTAAGAGACGATGTTGAAATTACTACGAACGGAAATTCAAAACGGTTCCCTATTGCCTAGTATGGATGTCAAAAAGGATACAATTACTTTTCTAATGTCCATGTCAACATTTTTTTAACCATTGTAGTAAAAGTTTAAAACAAACTTTGCTAGGGTCATGCTACAATGGAAACACTGGTTCATCATTAGTACTGTACTGGTTTAAAAAAAAAAAAAAAAGAAATCGGTGAATATGTGCATTGATCTTTGTGATGCTCATAGGCATCCATAGATCCGAAAGTAACTGTCTCGTAAAACTATTTGAAATTTCGTCTTGTTGGCATTTTTTATTCGTATTTAAAAGTTATCCACAAATTTCAATGCAGAGTTGAAAAAATATTTTTTTAAATAACTGAGGAATTATAGGTCTAAATGAAGTTTATTTGAATGAAAGACCAAATTAAAATTCAAAGAAAATGTTTCACAAGGAACAATTAAGTGGGGGCGAAGGAAACGAAAATTTAGGCGATTTTTAGGGTTTCAATTTAACATTTTACAGCATCAGCATATTGTATTTCTAATTAAAAAGAAAAAAAAAATCAAAACTTACCGGCCTAGAAATTGGTTGGTAAATGAGATTTGTTGAAATGTGCTTCGTTTGTACAACTTTTTTCTAGGAACCGGGGCAACAAACGTTTGCGATATTTTCACAAAAAAAAAAAAAAAAAAATAATATTTCTATGATTTTCATAAATTAATGATAAATTACGAATTAAGACATTTCTCATTGTGATTTGTTAATTTATCTTCGATTTCCCGAAATGTGCTAAGTAGTGAACGTTCCGTTGCACGTCATTGTTTCGAGCTGGTCTCGAACGCATTCAAACCAAATTATTTCCAACCAACTTCGAAAGGAGTAAATAAAAAAAAACGTTTTTTACTTCATTAATTGGAAAATGTAACTTCATTTATTCAAACTATTTTCTTCAGTAGGTACCCTGTTTAATAACAGTAGATACCCTGTTTAAACCATTAAAAAGATATTTCTTGAAAGGGTGGTTACATAATTGTCAAGGTTTTGTTTACATCTTTGGTCGTGTTTTTATTTCCTGGATAGGAAATAAAAATCCCGATTTTCAAATATGAAGAAAAACAACCTTTAAATTAAAATGGTGAAAGCGTGTCTTATGTCTTAAGAAAATGCAATGTTAAAAAAATAAAATAAAATTTTGCTATTTAACCCTTAGGTGCATAGTACATGGAAGGTTCTCAGTATACGTGGAGGGGACGAAAACCCACCCCAATATGCAATAAATGTGGTCGAGGTTAGAAATTTTCCTCACATTTTCAACGTCTCTTCGGCAATGAAGAAGAGTCAATGAAATTGAAATAAAAAGTAATAAAAAAAAAGTTACAAAGATTTATTTTGCATTCACCTGTGAAAATCTATTAAATTTGACACAAATAACAGAAGATAAATACAAATACAACAAAACGAGATTGATATTTAAAATAATTTTTTTTATTAACACCTGCTTCTAGGGTAAGAGAAAGTTTGCTCAGACAAATAGAAAAATATAATTAAAAAAATGTCATGTGATTCCGAGTGAAAGAC
Organism: Ascarosepion bandense; assembly: GCA_037127315.1. Classification (NCBI taxonomy): domain Eukaryota; kingdom Metazoa; phylum Mollusca; class Cephalopoda; order Sepiida; family Sepiidae; genus Ascarosepion; species Ascarosepion bandense. The sequence continues at coordinate 143,723 of JBBBDQ010029244.1, forward strand.
AATATTTCAGCGGTCTCCGTAACTGTCCACGTTCCTGTTGGCCGTGTGTTTTTAGTTAGGCCAGAAGATAAATGAACTTCTTCACACTTCGACATTGATTTGTTCTTCAGAATCATCAGAAGACTGGCCAGGACTTCTGGGTGATCTGGGGCGAAACGATTCTAGCTGTTCAATAGCTATCTCAACATTCTCATCACGGAGGTGTACTCGAGATGGTCTCTTCACTAATTTGTGAAGGTCCTTAGGCGACATCCTACGCCTCTCTTCCCATATAACAAAGACACCTAAAAATAAAAAGAAAAAAATTAAGTCAGTTAGACAACAACAGTTAAAAATAGTTAAAATAAAAACAGATTAGCACAAAGAATTCTTTAAATAAAATAAATAAAATGGCTGGTGTGTGAAAAGAAAGAAACCGTTGCAGTTTTCTGATTGGCAGAAGGTTTCGCGCCAAAATGACGTCATAACATCGCCATACATGACAGATGATTTGCTCCTACGCTAAAACATGTCTACGGCCCCAAGTGTGTGCGTGTGTAAGAAATATTTCAGGAACACCGGTCGAAAATTTAGTTGTAGTAAACGAATTACGATACCTCCATGTTAACGAATGAGATAAACGGGAAACCTTCAGAAACGAAATATAACAAAAAGCTAGCTAGGACATTTTCATTTTAGATATCCAAGGGTGTGGACTGTGTAGCTAAATAAAAAAAATTGGAAAAGAAAAAAAATATGATAGAAATTTGAAAATATTTCTTACCATTTGGGCCTGAAGCTAGTTCGGCTTCTAATTTTCGCTTCTTTGCTTCTAAAGTTACATGCCTTTGTTTTTCTTTCAAATACGAAAGAAAAACAGGCTTTTCCTTCTTGAGGTATTTTGTTGCCTCGTCGATGATTTTCTTCTGGGAGGCCTTTTTATCGTCCCTTACAGCAGGGACCAATTCTCGAAGACCTTCCAAAAGCATTGTCATCCCTTTCCTTCGTTCTCTTTCTTGGTGGTTGCGTTGTGCCTTCTCGACCTGGCTCATACATTTACGTTTTTTTTTTCTTTCGAATGTCTTCTCGACTGAAGGCACTATAAATGGATAAATAAAAAAAAAGTTAAAATTAAAAAAATATAGGAGCGGTTATCATATCTATGATGATATAACCCCTGAAAAAAACGGAACCTTAATATCCCTATTTATTGTATTTAATTTTAACATAGAGTGTAAAATAAATTAACTAATTTCCTTAGGACTAAAAATAAAATAAGTAAATAAAAGTTACGTACCACATTTTCGACTGGATTCAGCAGCGGGAATGAGTTCGTTCTTTGGTGGCCGACCTCTTTTCCTGGGTCCTTGTCGAGGGGTGGCCGGAACGGGCTGTTCGGTTTGGATTTCCGGCATCAGCGAACCAAAATCAGATTCGATTACTAAGCCCCCGAACAGCTCCAGTTGGGGGTCAGAATAATGGTCAAGAGTGTTAAGGCTCATGGCCAACGTGTCAGGAAAAAGTTCCCTGAGAGGATTTCTTTCTTCCTCATTTTTATCTTCCACAAAAAATTGAGAACCACATGTTTGAAAGAAGTCAGGAAGATATTCGTTATCCATGTGGCTTCTTTCAAGGAATATTTATGAATCGTCTCATCTCGCCCGCAAGCTTTATTTATATAAAGTGGGCGGAGCCAGCAGAAAATAGACCAACCAATAGAATTGAACCTAAATAACGGGAAATTTTTGTTTTGCCCTTTTTCCCCCCAAATCTTTTCAAAACATCATTTCTGTGCAAATGTATCTGCTGAACTCAAATCATTTTACTTCCATTTTGCGATTAATGCACGGAAAATGAGTTCCGAAACGCAACAAATCGCGGAGTGATCGCTACAAAGGGAACAAACAAGACGGATTCAGTATCCTACGCCGAGAGAGAGAGAGAGTATTTTTAAATATTCAAATGCATGAAAGTAAAAATAAAAAAAAATACCTTAAACGTAATAAAAACGAACTTTTCCCGTCAAAATATTTCTGTTATTATCAAGAGAAAAGATTAAAGTATTTTTTTAATTATTTAAAAATATTTTTTTAATCTTTTTTAACACGTTAGAAATTTTGATTTTTAGTTAATTGCTTTATTTATTTATTTATTTTAATTTTCTTACCATTTTGATATTAAAATTTTGGGTGCTTGGTAATCCCTTCACCTTTTCAATATTTTGTGTCTACTGTTTAATTGTACTGTTCATAATTAATAGCACTTTTTATTTATTCCGATTTTAAAATTTATTAAACGAAAAGAAAGAGTACAAAAAAGGCTGGAGGAAATTGATAACGATTCATTGCATCTACACTATTAATTGGCACTGACTAAATTATTTCTTTATTTTAACTTATTTAAAGAAATTTAAACAAAAAAATAAAAATGTAACGATCAAACAATTAACGTTATTTATGTTAAGAATAGAGAAAAGTATTGCCAGTGGTCAGGAAGAAAAACATTACTGACCTAATTGCACGGATATGTCACAAGTTTAGGATAATGGCTGAAAGTTACCTGCTTCTATAGCCCCGCAAATTCGGCCTTGTGCCACAAAATTTATTAAACGAAAAGAAACACTACAAAAAGGCTGGAGGAAATTGATAACGTTTCATTGCATCTACACTATTAATTGGCAGTGACAAAATTATTTCTTTTTTTAACTTCTGTACAAAAAATAATCTAACATTTGTAAAAAACGAAAAACAAATGCTTAAACAAAATAAAAAAAAAATGTAAATGGCCGCAAAAATTGAAAAATAAAAATTGAAAAATTTTAGAATCTAATCAGTATAATTTATTTGTTTAATATACACCAGAGTATTTTGTTTACTGGAAATAGTAAATTTAACCATTTTCCTTTCCATTAATATATATATATATATAATAAAACCTTCAAGAAATCATTATTTTTCAAAAGTCAATTTACAAAGTTTACGAAAATGAGTGGAGGTACATTTCGCAAAGGCAGAGAAAATTTGTTAAAAACATTTAGGAGGCAATTATGCCTTTTAGTTTGTTCAGTATTTAATTGCTAATTTTGTTTAAAGAATTCCCAATTAATAAAAGTTTATATAATCTAAATTTAATTCTTCTTGGCCATCAAATGCAATGCATTTGCGGAAATAATCTTCGATTTAAAGATTTAATAAGTTAAGTGAAGACTTCTCCAATTTAATCTTGATTAAAATATTCCTGATGACAAACATCCCCCAAAAGTGGTTTCGAGGCTGTTTGGGTGGAGTGAACCGAAAGGGTTAAAAAAAAGTTTTATTTTTTCAATTTTCAGAATATCATTTTTAAAATTGAATGTAATCACATTCATTAAGTAAAAATGACACCCTATCTATGTAATCTGCTGTTTGAATTGACAGCCTACAATTTCAAATTAGTCTTCTTACTTATCAATTATATTTTTCAATAATTTCGAAAAATCATTTCGTTTGTCGATTAACACATTCAAATTTCGAGTAAGAGGCATTTTTATACTATTTTCTGTTTTAAAACTAATCATAAATTGACAGAAAAGATTTTTATTAATGAATAACGAGTATATAGATATTAAAAGTTTACTTTAAAAGATTATTTCTGTCCGAAGAGGAAAATTGTTTAAAAAAATTATAGTAATTTACAACCCAAAACGAGATTAAAATGAAAAGCTAAGGGGAGATAACTCAAGATCTATTTTTGCTAGACACAAATTTACCAGTTCTCTCTTTTATTGCATCTTTAAGTATTTTTAATAAACAAATTAAAAATTAAATTAAATAAAATAATATAATAATTAGGCTTGGAATTTCTAAAAATATTTAATGTGAACCCATAATACCGATTACTTCAAAAGTATTTTATTCAAATGCTTATTAGAATTTTTGCTATGTAAAAATGTCACTTTTTAGAGAAGAAGAAAAAATGATTGGCCTTCGTATTTATGAAGTGCTGATTAACGAAATTATGAAAAACTTACGACGAGAAATACACATAAATATGAATTTTATTTGTGAATTCAAGTAAAATTCCTTTTGGCCTTCTACGTTGGTGTTTGAATTAAAAAAAAAAAATACTATACTAAATACTACAAATGAAAGAAAATAGTGGAGAACAATGATCGCCAACGTCCAGTAGAGACACGGCACAAAGAAGAAGAGATCGAAATTATTTTAAGAGTTAAAATCTTAAGCTTTACAAACTGAGTTTCAAAACTGTGAGATCATTTCAAATTTGAAAAATTGGCGCCAATTTTATAATACTTTAAGCCGAGAGAAACAAGGAAAACTCATTATCTCTAACTGTATAAATTTATATGGTAAATAAGGAGGCATTTTAGCTTCGTCATGGTGCAAAGCTATAAAGACCAGGTTTCACTTAAAATCTCTCCATAGAGTAGCAATGACGTCGAATTGGGCTAGTTCACTAGCTATTTTTCTAGACAAGGCATCTCTTATCTTAATCTGTCTTATATATATATATAGAGAGAGAGAGAGATATACTGATAGATAGATATTTTTCTACACCTAAATTTAAATTTTAATTTTAAAAATAAATAACTTATCTTCAAGCTTTAAAATTAGCTTTAATTGAAAGCCAGGAGATTAAATTTTAATTCCCGAAAAAAAAAATACACTGGTATTTTTTAAACCGAAATTATATTGATTTTAATCTAATTTTTATTGAAATCGGACAAATTCAAGTTAAATTTCCTACCATTTTTGATTGATCGACACATTCTGTCAACACTATGTAAACAGTAGCCAAATTTTCTGTGTTTAAAAATCTTGCAAAAATAAAATACACCTAGCTGACATGTCATTTAAGTCAATTTTTAAAATTGAAACTTACCTTTATCTGTTTTCAATCAAGTCATAATTCCTTTCTGCCAGAAATTTACAATAAAAACAACCTACCTAAAAACTACGGTAGCCCTACCTGTCATCACAACGATTACGAAGAGGTTTTAAAAGATTTATGAGATCAGACGGAAAGTATGGCGACAATACGGGCCAAAAAAAAACTTAACATTTTAATTTTCTTTTTTTTTTGGTTTTTAACTAAATAGTAAAATTTAGAATAATAATTTCAGCAATTATATAATATTTAATAGAATGTTAGTTTAGATTTATAGCCAGATATTTGAATATGCTTTCTGAATAAAAATTTAAATTTCTTTTAAAATAACTTTAATTTAATAAGAATGAAATTAAAATAACCAAACAAAGTTATTCCATGTTATTTACTAACATTTTTATGTATATTTCATATGATTAATTTATCACTAAGTTTGAAGGTAAAAATATCGAATTTAATTTTTATAGTACTGTAGATGTAATTATGGAAACATGTTATGACTCCTATGGAACATCGTACTTACTCAAAAATGGAACGTAAATGAACATATTTACACACAAATTTTTTTTTTATTTAATTAATTTTAAATATTTGGGTAAAACGATTTTTATTAAACTTTTCAATTTTAGATAGACAATATGTTAATCAGCTCTTAACTAAAAAGTCTACTCGCCGTCAATTCTTTGGAAATTTTAAAAAATATTTTTAAAAGCTTATACATTATTAAATTATTTAATAATAAAAAATTTTTAAAAAATGAAAACAATTTTTTAAAAATTTTATTATTAATTGATAAAAAAATTTTTTTTTTTTTTTTAGTATAATGTCCTTAATAGTTATTATTTATTCCAGTAATTAAAAGATTATCAAATTTAATTATATCAGAGTTTTATTGCATTTTTTATTTTACTCTTCGGAGAAGGTTTTCGGATAGTGATTGCAAACTTAAGATGAAAAAAATAGATGATTTATATTCCCGAATGAGTCCTGCGTTGAACTAATAAAAAAAAGTTTGACAACTGCGGAAAGTTTAACATTTCATGGATTTACGTGAAGTGGGGGTAACAGAGGTAAAAAAAAAAAAAATTATCAAAATTTAAAAAAAATAATAATTTCAAAAGTAATTTCATTCATTTGTGAATGAATACTGAAAGTTTTATTAAAATCCAACAATTATTTGATTTTTGAGAGAATTCCCAAATTAATGTGTTTTTAACCTAAAAAAAAGTGGCAAATGCAATCATTTGGTGTCCATTGTAAAACAGGAGTAAAACGTTTCTTAGCCGACAAATCAATCAAAACTTTTCAAAACAAAACATTTTGGCGAAATTTCGAAAATGTTAGAAAGGATTCAAAATTTTTTTTAAATAATTAAAAACTACTTTGATCTTTCCTCTTAAAAATAATATAAACATTTTGAGGGAAAAAGTTTGTTTTTTATGTTTGGGATCTTTTTTAATCATACTATGCTGTTTTTTTTTTTTTGTTTTTTTTTTTTTGTTTTTTTCAATGACGTACTGGAGGTACATATATCAGATAAATAGATAGAAAGAATTGACGAAGAGAATGAAAAAAGTAGCTAGTTAGCGAGCTAACCAGTATTTACAAGCATAAATACCTAGATACGTCTATTTTAATCATGCTTCTCTCGATAAAAGGAGGAATAAAATGTAATTTTACTGCATAGACTTGTTAACCATTTTAACAATTAGATGCGTAGAGATACAATGACAAAGAGAGAGAGAGAGAGTAAGAAAGAGCGTGAAAGATAATGAGAATTAAAGTGAGAGTGAGAGGAAAAAGAAAGTGTGTCGGGAGGAGAAGAAATCCGAACCAGTAATAAAAAATAATATTTGCCGCTCTTCGAACGAAAGTAATGGAGAAAGGCTACAAACGAGCAGAACGCATTAAATAAAAGGCGGAGACGACAAGAGCAGAAAGTGGGAGGAATAAGTTAGCAGTCGTGAAAATAGTCAGGGCTTGCTTCCGACCTGAGGTAGTGGCGTCTTTCCGACTGCCGCCCATTGGTCCGTGTTCAATTTCAGGTCAACGCCAAGATAATAAAAATTGATTTTCACAAATAACACACTCAGAATTTAGAAATATATATTTTTATCTTTTTTTTTGTTTTTTTTTTTGCTTACAAAAGCAACGTCATCTTTCTTCACACGTTGACTCGCAGCACAAATCAAATCAGAATTAAAGAAAATAAAACTTCTAACATTAATAGATCTGGTATCCCTTTAAGAGTAACGAAATACTTTTATAAAAATAGAAAGAAAACCTTAGGCACTCTTTCAAATTAACGAAATCTAATTAATTTCACCTTATTTATTTATTTTTTGATGTCTGGTACTCAGACATGTTTATTAAATGTTAATAGCCGAAACTTCAAATAGCAGTACAACTTTTTTTTAGGCATTTAATAACACTTTAAATTTACAGTATTTTACATTGTTCGGAGTGTTGTCCTCATCTTTATTGTCATATTCACAACGTTTCGGCTGTTGTTAACTCCAGCCTTCTTCAGGTGCTTGGAACTTCGAACTAAACACTTTATTTCGATCATAATTCCAAGTATCCGAGGAAAGCCGAAGCATATAACGGCCGAAACGTCAAATAAAAGTGAGGAAATTCTTCTAGTGCTACTTTTACACCCCATTGGTGGGTGACTTGTAGATGACAGTCATAAACCAATGATTATTCACAGTAGAGGACCTCTAGATGATATGAATGAAGTTAGTTTTGATGTAGCTAAGGACTTTCTAATGTCTGCGTTGGTAGTAGTTCGAATCCATGTAAATAATGAACATCATAATGCTACCATTAATTCCCTTATGTCGAACAAAGAGAAAATCCATCAAGACAATTGTAGGCGTCCTAAAAATGTTTTAATGATAAAAATCAAATTGGTATGGATTTAAAAAGATTGAGGTTGTTGTACACACACAAACACACACACACACATATATATATATATATATATATATATATAATTGGAGTAGATAGACTAAACTATCGCCTGGTTCATACTCCACCCACGTCTATTGAACAGGTGAAGAGGCTCATCCCTTTTTCCCTGATTAGGATGTGGTTTCCGGTTTTTCTCTTTTCCAATCTTTTCACTCCTACGTAACCCCCTGCACATCAGTGGCATTACCACCTTGCTCGGGGTGATATATATAAAAAAAAAAAAAAAAATAAGGAACTCCGACAATTTTAAAATTATTTTTTCAAAAATTACTTTCAGTAGATACTGTTTTTTTTGTTTTTTTTTATAATTAAACAGTATATTTGTTTATAACAACCGGCGTGAATATTAGAGAAATCGTGTCAGGAAAATTTGCGTCCACCGGCAGAAAGCGAACCTCCGTCCCTTCAGGAAAACCGCAAATTAACAAGATTTTTCGATTATTATATTGGTAGATGATCGTCCAAAGATCGCTCAATATCTATTTTTGCTAGATACAAATTTACCAGTTCTCTCTTTTCTTGCATCTTTAAGTATTTTTAATACACAAAATAAAAATAAAATAAAATAAAATAATATAATAATTAGGTTTGGAATTTCTAAAAATATTTAATGTGAACTCATAATACCGATTACTTCAAAATTATTTTATTCAAATGCTTATTAGACTTTTTGCTATGTAAAAATGTCACTTTTTAGAGAAGAAGAAAAAATGATTGCCCTTCGTATTTATGAAGCGCTGATTAACGAAATTATGAAAAACTTACGACGAGAAATACACATAAATATGAATTTTAGTTGTGAATCCAAGTAAAATTCTTGTTGGCCTTCTACGTTGGTGTTTGAATGAATAATATCTGGGCAAAAATCGAAAAAAAAAACCCCAGTTGTTGCATCCGTAGGGGAAAGGAATTGTGCAGTTTGGTAACATTTGAGTATTCATGTTAGAATAAATAGAGAAATGTATTGTCAGTGGTCAGGAAGTAAAACATTACCGACCTAATTGCACAGATTTGTAACGAGTCTAATAGAATTTAAAATAACAGCTAAAAATTACCTGCCTTGTATAGCCTCGAAAATGGAAAATGAAATGGCGGGTTGATGATGTTCTTGTGGGTATCTCCACCAAATCGGTAAAAAAAATAACACAGTATGAATGAAAACTGCCCCAAACTTAATAAACAGGTGAAGAGGCTCATCCCTTGTTTCCTGTTTAGGTTGTGGTTTCCGGTTTTTCTTTTTGTCAGTCTTTTCACTCTTTTTATTTTTATTGTTTATTCTTTTTAATTGGAGTAGATAGACTAAACTATCGCCCGGTTCACACTCCACCCACGTCTATTGAACAGGTGAAGAGGCTCATCCCTTGTTTCCTGTTTAGGTTGTGGTTTCCGGTTTTACTCTTTTCCAATCTTTTCACTCTTACGTAGCCCCCTGCGCATCAGTGGCGTTTTCGCCTTGCTTGGGGTGATATGATTAAAAAAATAAAAATAAACAAACTTTCTCCATCGAAATGTTCCTGTTATTATCAAGAGGAAAGATCAAATTATTTTCTAATTATTTAAAAAATATTTTCTTAATCTCTTCTAACCCATTAGAAATTTTGTTAAAAATCTGGTTTTGATTTGAATTAGCTGGTAACCAAATTGTTAGGAGAGTTTACAATGGAAAAGGTAACATTACGTAACTGCTTTTTTATAACTTGATAACATCAATTTTGCAGCTGATTTAAAAAATGATCTTGATATCATATATTCTCAACTTGGTAACTATTTACTCTTGTAAATCTGATCGATTTGATAAGGTCAAATTGGCAACTAATTTTAAGAATGACCTTCTTGATATCAACAGATCTCAGCTCGGTGTCTTTTTACTCCTGTGTTAATAGTCAATCTGATTTGATAAGGTGAGATTAGCAGCTGATTTGATATCCTCAGTTCTCGAAATTGGTATCTATTTATTCCTGTCTTAATTGGTAAGTTCAGTTCAAATCGGCAACTGTGATAAAAATGATCTTCTTCATATGATCAATTTAAAAAAAGTTAAATTTGGCAGCTGATTTCAAAAATGAACTTTTTGATGTTCTCAATTCTCAACATGGTATCTATTTACTCCTGTCCTAATTGGTAAGTTCAAATTGGCAACTGGGATATAAAATGACCTTCTTGATATGATCAATTTGCAACTCTCTATGTATTTACTCCTGCCTTATTTGTAAAACTGATCAATTCTCAACTTGCTGTCTATTTATTCCTATCATAATTGTAAACCTGATCGATATAATGAGTTTAAATTGGCAGTGGATTTAAAAGAAAATGAGCTAGATATCATCAATTCTCAACTCGGTATTTATTTACTCCCGTCTTAGTAGTAAATCTGATCAATTAAACAGGATCAAATTGGCTGCTGAATTCAAAGATGAACTTTTTGATATCATCAATTCTCAACACAGTTCCTATTTACTCCTGTCTTAATAGTAAAGCTGATCGATTTGATGTCAAATTGGCAGTTGATTTTTAAAAAAATGACCTTTTTGATATCATCAGTTCTGAAGAAAGTATCTATTTACTCCTGTTTTAAGAGTAAATCTGATTGATTTCATAAGATCAAAACGGAAGCTGTTTTCAAAAATGACCTACATGATAGCCTTAACAATTAATTTGATAGATTTGACAAAGTCAAACTGGCAACAGATTTCAAAAACAACTTTCTTGATATCATCAATTCTCAGTTCTGTATCTCTTTATTCCTTTGTTAAAAGTAAATCTGATTGACTTGATAAGGTCATTTTGGTCACTGATTTAAAACATTACCTTCTTAATATCATCAATTCTCAAATCAGTATGTATTTACTCCTATTTTATAATAAATCTGAATGATTTGATAAGGTCAAATTGGAAGCTTAATTAAAAAAATAACTCTTGATATCAAAAATTCTAAACTTGGTATCAATTTACTCCTTTCTTAAACGGAAATCTGGTCAATTCAATAGTCATATTGGCAGCTGATTTCCAAAATTGTATTCTTCATATCAATTCTCAATGTATGCATTTACGCCTGAATTAAAAGCTGATCTGATTGATTTGATAGGAGCAAATTAGCATCTGTTTTTACAAGTGACCTTCTTGATAGCAACATTCCTCAAATCAGTGACTATTTACTCCTGTCTTAATAGTAAGTCTGATCAATTTGATAGCTCAAATCATCAGCTGATTTCAAAAATGATCTTGCTGTCATCAGTTCACACCTCTGTATTTATCTACTCCTGTTTTAACAGTAAATCTTCTTGATTTGATAAGAAGAAATTGGCAGCTGATTTCCAAAATGCCTTTTTTGCTATCGTCAGTACTCAACTCAGTGCCTATTCAATTCATAATAATTCTGATTGATTTGATAAGATCACTGCAGCTGTTTCCAAAAGTTACCTATTTGATATCATCAGTGCTCAACACAATGTATTTTAATAATATAACTGACCAATTTGATTAGATTATATTGACAGCTGATTTCAAGAATGACTTTCTTGATATCATCAGTTGACAACTCAGGAACTGTTTACTGTCTTAATAGTAAATACGTTTGATTTGATGAGAGAAAATTGGAACTGATATCAAAAATGCTCTTTTTGATATCGTCAATTTTCAACATGGTAACTATTTACTCCTTTGTTAAAAGTAAATCTGATTGACTTGATAAAGTCAAATTGGCAGCTGATTTTAAAAAAATCACTCTATTGATATAAATTCTCAACTTGATATTAATTTACTCCTGACTTAATTGGTAATCTCATGGACAAGCTCTAATTAGCAGCTAATTCTATAAATGAACTTCTTGATATCATCAGTTGTCAACTCTGTTTGTATTTTCTCCGGTACTAATAGTAAATCTGATAGATTCGATGAGGTCAAATTAGCAGCTGATTTCAAAAATGATGTCAAGAATTTTCATCAAAGTGAGAGAAGCAATACAAATAAAACAAAAAACAACCACAAGACAAAAAATCCCAAAAAGCAAAAAAACAATTTGGCAGCACATTTGATATTAGATAAAAAAAATGCAAAACTTTCATATTTTTACTCTTAGGTGCAAAATAAAAGAGTGAATTATAATTTTTTTACCCAATATGCAATAAATGTGTTTGCGGTTCAAAATTTGCCTCACAGTTTAATGAAACCTCCCTAATGTCTGTTAGGCACCAAAGAAAAACCAATAAAATTGAAATAGTTAAAAGTAGTATTCAAGTTAAGAGGAATTTTAATTCGCCTCTAAGAATTCATTTAATTCAATACAAATGATGACAGGACAGGCAAATAAAGCGAAGGAGATTTTGGACGTTTTTAAGCTTCGTCCATTTCTTGATGGAAGCAGAACATTGAAATGAAAATGAAAGTGCTATGAAATTAAAAAATGAAACTTTAGAATTCATCACTTCAGTTATATTATTCACTGAATGACCAAATGTCACTTGTAGGATAAGAATCTCCATTACTGAGATTCTCTCTCTATACATATATATCTATACATATCATTATGAATTAATTGTACATTGCAACATGTAAATTTCTATGTTTCGAGATAGATTCTCTTCATCAGGCAATGCTTGATAATGGTTGTACAGATGATTTACATTTAAATACAAAAACCTTCAGTTTGCTGTTTCTTTCAACTAATCAGAGTGAAGACTCATTTTGGAATTTGGCCCCAAAGAATACATACTTTTTCTCTTTTTTTTCTCTTCCCTTATCTTTTCTTTCTTCTTTTCCCTCCTTTATGGTCAAGATGTCAACTTGCCTTTAACTTAATCTTATCACTTTACTTTTTCATTTTTGCTTAGTTTTGTCTTTGATGTGATATGCCCATTTAGTACCAAGGCTGTCCTTTTCATTTTCTTATCATTTTTGGTCTCCTAGTTGTAATTTTCTCGAAATCTTTGATTTATAAGTAAAAATATTTTTAACTTAATTTCTGCTATCCTTATACCATCTTTCTAATATCTATTTATTTTTGTAAAGCTTTTTTTATAAATAGAATTTTTTTTTTATATATAAATAATTTTATGTTTTAATTTATTTTATTTTGATAGTTTGTCAGTAATTATTTTCCTTAAGCCTTTGTTGATTATATGCATGTTATTTCATTTAGATTTTATCCATTTTCTAATGTGAATATTTTGCAATGTCTACATATGACATTTATCTCTTTGCATTTATTTAATAGATTTTTATTCTCAAGTGATTTAATAATATATAGTTTTTTGTATAAACATAATGAACTTTTAGAATTTTCCACTTCAGTGTGGGTGTTTTTGTTTCCTTTAGATACCAATGATATTTTGATAGGAATGTTCTATTTTTGTATTTGTAATTATTAAATGAAGAGGTGTGCTGGTAAATGCACTGTTTTAGAGTATTCTTAGTACTACCTATATAAATTTATATTAAGCTCTATAATATTCATTATATTGAGCACTGTTCATAATAAAATAAATGCCACGGCACTCAAAATAGTTAAACCTTGAGTCCTCTTCACCTGGAATTATATATATATATATATATATAGAAAGAGAGAGAGAGATTTGCTCAATATTTATCTTTTTCTGTTATAACAAAGATTATTCTTATCCAACATCTCCAGCCCAATATTTCAGTTGCTTCTATATTCACAATAGAGAACTTTTGTATTTTCAGACAAATAGTTTTAAAAAAAAGTTAATCTCTTTGGTCCAATAGATTTCCTTGGACACTCAGCTTGATGTTCTCTTCACAATCATCAGAGGACTAAGACTTCTGATTGATCTCTGAGATGATTTGAGTAGTCGAATAGCTTCATCAATTTTCTCATTTCCTATATTTTCTTGATATTGATTTCTCACAACTTTGTGAAGGTCCTTGGCAGACATCCCACACCTCTCTTCCCAGACAACCAGAACTCCTAAAATTAAGCATAAAAAGTTTAGTTAAACATCAAATTTCAAGAAATTTTTAAAAAAACCATCTTGATACGAGTACAGAACATTTGAACAGAAAGTTATTTTCTTCATTTTTCTGATTTGTTTCATGCCAAAATGACAGACGATTGCAACTTTGCTGAACATGTCCTCAGCGTAGATGATATGATGTGTTATATTGGAATGATGCTTTGCGTCAAAATTGGTGTTTTTTCAGTAGTTTATTGGTAGAAAGTAATGAAGAAATTTGAATGTATTGATCGACAAACAAAAAAAAAAAATACTATCCAAATTCCAAATTATTGAAAATTATATTGATAGAAGACTAATTTGAAATTGTAGGCTGTCAATTCAAACAGCAGATTACATAGATAGGGTGTCATTTTTACTTACTGTGATTACATTCAATTTTAAAAAATGATATTCTGAAAATTGAAAAAAAAAACTTTTTTAACCCTTCCGGTTCACTCCACCCAAACAGCCTCGAGACCACTTTTGGGGGATGTTTGTCACCAGGAATATTTTAATCAAGATTAAATTGGAGAAGTCTTCACTTAATTTGTCAAATCTTTAAATCGAAGATTCTTTTCGAAAATGCATTGCATTTGATGGTCAAGAAGAATTAAATTTATATTATATAAGTTTTTATTAGTTGGGAATTCTTTAAACAAAATTAGCAATTAAAAACTGAAACAACTAAAAGGCATAATTGCCTCCTAAATGTTTTTAACAAATTTTCTCTGCCTTTGCGAAATGTACCTCCACTCATTTTCGGAAACTAATTTGTACATTAAGTTTTTAAAATTAAAGTTTCTTGAAGATTTATTATTATATATATATATATATATATAATTTTTATGGAAAGTAAAATGATTAAATTTACTATTTCCAGTAAGCATATTGTGGACTGGACATCTGGGGTACCATTTGTTGTGGTTCGAACGTCGTGGTAGTAATTTTAAAGGTGGAAAGTAGGTTGGTTGTCCAAACCACTACATTTATCGATAAAATTAACTCAAAGCACAATGTAACAAAAATAACATTGTATTAAGCAAGGTTACAGGATTGATTAATTCGTGCATGCAAAATGTCGTGAAGAAAGTTCACTCTGAGATATTGAAGAAATGTATTAATGTTCATGCTGGAAGAGTTCCTGAAAAAGGAAATAATGTTTGTACTGGTCAGTAACTGAATTTATAATTTATAAATAGTGAAGTATGCTTATAAGAGAGAAACATTTTGATGTAGCTAATTGCTGAATGCAATTAGCGCAGTATGTGAGTTGGAAAGGAACTAACGACATTCGGATTGTTAGCTCCGAAAGCAGGAACCAACTGTGTAAGCACGTGTGGAAATCAGTTTATATATTTCTTAATAGAGCGCGGGAAAAAAATTTCACGTGCGGTCCTCACGTAAGAATATGTGGGTATATGTGTATGAACGTGTGTCCATGGCGATATGTATGTATGTACGTGCATGTAGAAGTAATTGTACAATATAGTGGGTTATCCGTTCTAGTGAAACGTAGGTGTGTGTTGAAACAGATTAACTGAATTTGGCCTCGTTAATAGATAGCCCACTATAAGGGAGGGTAAAAATAAGAAAATCAAATTGTGTATAGAAACAACATTTATATATACACATGTATCAATTAAGGTTTTTTTTACAAATAAAAGTAATGTCTTTTGGATGGGTTCAAAGGACGTTAAAATGTTCATAGCAATAAATGCCGAAAAGAGAGTTTGTGTATATGTATGTGTGAGCGTTTGTCAGTTAGGAATGTCAGTTAGGAATGTCTCCGCTCCGTTGGTCGGGTAAGTAGCTCAGGGGACAGTGAAGAAGGTGAGAGAGAAAGGAGAGGCGAGTATAGTATGATCGATTGACGAGGTCAAGGGACGTGCTAATTATGATCGTACTTTCTCAACTGGCGTTGCTTTCTGTGTCGGCTATTTATTTCGTCTTTGTGGGTCCCAACAGGTCAATTGGGAATTCACACCCGTATTTAATTCTGGCTTCCCATTGGACAATAAACAAAATTCGCATAGGCTCGTGAAAATGAATTTGATATTTGTTAATTTTTGGTTTTCTGGAACATCTGCGTGGATCCGGGTGCGCAAAGACCAGTTTTGGTCATTTGCTTTCTGGACTTCTGAGGGCAAACAACTGGTTCCTCGCTTTGCTCGGTATCACCACAAGCAAAATACTCTGGTGTATATTAAACAAATAAATTATACTGATTAGATTCTAAAATTTTTCAATTTTTTTTATTTTTCAATTTTTGCGGCAATTTACATATTTTTTTTTTTAGTTTAAGAATTTCTTTTTCGTTTTTTACAAATGTTAGATTATTTTTTGTACGGAAGTTAAAAAAAGAAATAATTTTGTCACTGCTAAATAACAGTATAAATTCAATAAATCGTTAACAATTTGCTCCCGCATTTTTTGTTAGTGTTTTCTTTCGTTTAATAAATTTTAAAATCGGAAGAATTAAAAAGTGCTATTAAACGGTACACACAAAATATTGAAAAGTTGAAGGGATTACCAAGCACCCACAATTTAAATATCAACCCTGTAAAAAAATTTTAAAAAATAAATAAATGATAGCAATTCATTTCAACTGAAGCGGTGGAATACAAAATAAAATAAACACTAAATAAAATAAAAGTACAAAATAAAATAAACATAAAAATCTCCCTGGAGTCCTGACAGGAAAAACAATTTATGCATGTGCAAAAAGAGAGGCTTCCTCGCGCCAAAAAAAAACTCTCTCGCTTTTTCTGTTGGACTTTGACTGGTAAAGACGTGCCGACTGTTCGGGAAGGAACTTCCTCAACAAGAGGTCATTGGAATAAAAAAAAAATCAGGGTCCAAACTGTCCTTCTAGTATCTCTGTATCTTTCTTTTTCTCTTTGCATTTTTATTTCAGCGACGAAAGCCATTCAACAAATCTTGGATGTTTAGGTGAAAGAACCAACCCAGCAGTAATAGCCATAACATCCATACAACTTGAAAGTTGAAATAATTAGCTTTTTAACCTTTTGATATTTTAAATTGTGGGAACTTCGGTTGTGTTTGGCACAAGGCCAATTTGACAAACATAGCCGAGGCCCCTACAACTTTAATTCCTTAGATGATATCAATTTTTCTACTTGAAATATTAACTTGTAATATATTGGTTAATTCTTCTACAAATTCTGTATAAAATTAAATATACGCGAGATACAATACATTTGCTCCTTCTATCAGTTCCCCTCAGCTGCGACGAAGCCATCTCAAAGGGAATGACAACTGAAAAGCTGAAAATATTACGAGTCAGTGCATCCGTAGTTAATCTCAACAGCCGTTCACTATTTTGGTAAATTACTTTAAGAATATTTGCAGGGGATATTTTCAAAATATGTGCATATTTATTAAAGGAGAATTGTTAAAAATAAAATCCATTTTTTGATCTTTTTTAAATTTTATTTAGAATAATTTATAAAGTTTTAAATCTTTTAAATATCTGTATTAATACCAATTAGGTGATATTGTTAACTAAAAACTATATTTACTAATCACAAATGAAAAAGCTTACTACAATTCAGCGACACCAAATATTTAAAAAAAACTTTATTTTATTTTAATTTCAATAAACACAAGATTAGCGTTAATATTTTCCAAAAATTGTAAATCTACTGGGAAGTTAAAAATTATTATATAAAAAAAATGCAGTCATATTATATTCAAGTATTTTTCAGATATCCCCATAAAAAATTTAAATAACTTACCACTTTGTCAACACTATAAATAAATACCTACCACTGTATTAAAAAATGCAATATTTCAAACTGAAAGTAATTAATATTTGTTTCAAATTGGATTAATTCAACTTTAAATCAGGTAATATTCGCTAAATATAGAACCACATTGCAAATTTGTAAACTGCGTTTGTTATTTTTGGTAACTATTGCCGTTGCCTAGCGGAGTTTTATGTCAACACAAAATAAAATCGTCGGTGATGGTGGATGTTATTGTGTTACTGTCTTAATAACCTCTCTGAAGATGGCTCATGTGAGCCGAAAGCTTAGAACCAAATTAATAAATTCTCCAAATGTTGGAGAATTTGTCTTTATTTTCAATTGAAATTAAAGCCAAAATACAACGTTTAGAACGACTCAAGATTAAACATAATAGACATTCATTGTCTCTTATATTTAGCAGTATATGTTTAGAAAATATATATATTCGCTCCCGGTTAGCGATTTGAAAAAAAACAACGTAGTTTACAAATTCAAGCGCTTTTTGGGAGATTGTATCTCCAACACATTAAACAATATTTATGTTGGTCACACTACAAACTTGCTCTCACGATGTTTGACACTACATTTAAATGACAATTCTAACATCATTAGACATCTAAAACAACATACCAGCCCACATACACAATTCCGCAAAATCCTTCTTAAAAACACAAATATACTTAAACATGAAAACAATAAACAAAAACTAAAAATACTCGAAGCCATATACATAAAACAGTTGAAACCTAACCTGAACAAACCAAAATTAACTACAAAATCTCCACAAATATTCTCAAATGCCTATAATAGATAACAAAAGTGATTGGTTATACCAATGGCTTTCCATACTTAATACTTCTCGCCCCCACCCTCGTGTGGTCATGTGAGATGCCACAAGCTGTAGTGAGATTTTTCGCTTCCAGCATGCAGGCACGTGTTCGTCAATCTTCCATACAATCAAAATAGATGGCTGCTACTATCTTTATCCTAACTGCTCATTACAACCAATACAATTATCATCTTTGATAATGGCTAATATAAGCCAAAAGGTCAGAAAGTATTAAATAAAAACAGGTATCAATATTGTTATTTTCTTTCAATGATAATGCTATTAAGCTTATCAGACTATATGAAAAAATTTTACATAAAATAAATCGACAAAACTTGTCTATATTATATTAATGAAATATACATCAATATATATATATATATATATATAATCTCAGTAATAGTGATTCTTATGCTACAAGTGACATTCGGTCATTCAGTGAATACTACAAAACAACTGAAGTCGTGAATTTTAAAGTTTCATTTTTTAGTTTCTAAACACTTTCATTTTCATTTCAATGTTCTGCTTTCATCAAGAAAGAAATGGTGGAAACTTAGAAAAAGTCCAAAATCTCCTTCACTCAGTTTGCCTGTCCTTGTGTATCTGTCTCCCTTACCAAGGTTTCTTTTTTCATTTCATCTGACTTTTTACTTTAGCTTCGGGCAAGAATTTTATTCTAAACCTGTGATTTTTTTTTTTTTACGCAGAAGTCTTTCAACGCCCGGATGTTCTTTATTCTGGGAACTAATTTAACGCCCATCACCCAGCCACTTCCGATCATTTCTTCGTTGGTGTCTGCAAAAAATAAAAATTTTGGAAAGACAAAAAAATCTGATAGCAAATTAAACCCTAAGACAAAAGTGGATTTCTTTTTGCTTTTTATTCAGTCTTTCACTCTGCCTTGCCTTTCACTTAAAAAAAAAAAATCAAGTCAATGAGATTCTAACTCTATTTTCTATACATCTTTCACACACCCTAAAAAGCAGTTAATAAAGATTTTATTTTAAAAATAAATCTTACTTTGTCGTATTTAAATTTAATTTACCTGTCATCATTTGTACTGAAGTTAATAGCTTCTCAAAGGTGAATGCAAAATAAATTTCTCTTAACTTGAATACAACTTTTAACTGTTTTAATTTCATTGGTTTTTCTTTGGTGCCTAACAGACATTAGGGAGTTTTCTTTAAACTGTGAGAAAAATTTCGAACCTCAAACACATTTATTGCATACTGGGTGAAAAAAATTATAATGCACTCTTTTATTCTGTACTTAAGAGTAAAATATAAAAGTTTTGCATTTTTATTTGATGTCAAATGTCATATCCATGAGATTACTAATTAAGAAAGGAGTAAATTAATACCAAGTTGAGAACTTATGATATCAAGAGAGGGATTGAGTGTTGAGAACTGTTGATATGATTTTTGGAAACAGCTGCCAATTTCATCATAGTACAAAATCTGATTGATTTGTTAAGACAGGATTAAATAGATACATAGTTGACAAATGATTTCAAGAACATTTTGTAATCAGCTGCCAATTTAGTCTTAATGAATTGATCAGATTTACTATTACGACAAGTAAATAGTCACTGATTTGAGGAATGATGCTATCAATGTCATTTTTAAAATCTGATGCTAATTTGCTCGTATCAAATCAGATTTGCTTTTAATTCAGTCGTAAATACATACATTGAGAATTGATGATATGAAGAATACAATTTTTGAAATCAGCTGCCAATATGACTATTGAATCAACCAGATTTCCATTTAAGACAGGAGTAAATTGATACCAAGTTTAGAATTTTTGATATCAAGAGTCATTTTTTAATTAAGCTATCAATTCGACCTTATCAAATCATTCAGATTTATTATAAAATAGGAGGAAATACATACTGATTTGAGAATTGATGATATCAAGAAGGTAATTTTTTAAATCAGTGGCCAATTTGACTTTATCAAGTCAATCAAATTTGTTTTTAACAAAGGAGTAAATAGAGAACTGAGAATTGATGATATCAAGAAAGTCATTTTTTAAATCAGCTGCCAAATTGAATTTTTCAAATTGATTAGTTTTACAAATAAAGCAGGAGTAAATAGATGATGAGTAGAGAATTGATGATATCAAGGTTATTTTTCATCACAGCTTCCAATTTGAACTTAGCAAAATCAATTAGATTTACTATTAAAACAGGAGTAACTAGATACTGAGCTCAGAATTGATGACAACAAGAGGGATATATTTGAAATCAACTACCAATTTGAAGTTATCAAATCGATCAGATTTATTATTAAGAAAAAAGTCGATAAATACCAAGATGATAACTGATGATATCAAGAGGGTGGTCACTGCTATTAGATTCGTTACAAATCCGTGCAATTTGTTTGGTAATGTTTGACTTTTTGACCAATGACAATACTTTTCTCTATTCTTAACGGGAATACTCAATGGCGACAATCTGCACAATTCCTTTCTCCCACGGATACAATAACTGAATCATTTTTTATCGATCTTTGCTCAGATGTTAATCATTCAAAAACCGAACTTAGAAGACCAGGAATTTTTCTTGGATTTACAAATTATTAAATCCATATTTTATGTGTATTTCTCATCATAAGATAATAATTTACTAATTTAACCCTGTAAGAAACGCGATCCTTTTCTTTTACTCCTAAAAATGTGACCTTTTGCCAGGCATAGAAAATGGTAAAAATTCCAGTAAGCATTTGAATAAAATCATTTTTGAAGTAATCCGTATTATAGGGAATTTAAATTCATTAAATGGTTTTAGAAATTCAAAATCTTATAGCTAAATATTTTTGTTTATTAAAAATATGTAAAAATGAAGTAAGGGAGAGAACTGATAAAGGCATGTGTTGTATTACAAAAAATATTGAGTTACTTCCCCTTAGCTGTTTATTTTAGTTTCTATTTTATTTACTTTTTTATAATCTTTTTGTTTTCGAAAAAAAATACTTCTTTGAATTAAACTTGTAATATCTTTATTCATTAGGAAAAATCATTTTAGTCAGTTCATAATTAGTAGCAAAAGAGGTAGGAAATATTATGGAAGGACCTTTTACTCGAAACTTGAATGAATCAATAATGATCAATAAAAAATACCTTTTCCAAATTATTGAAAATTATATTGATAATTTAAAAGACAAATTTGAAATTGTAGGCTGTCAATTCAAACAGAAGATTACATAGCGTGTCATTTTTACTTAATGACTGCAATTGCATTCCATTCAACCTTAAATTATTCTGAAAATTGAAAAATAAAACAAAATCAAACTTTCTTAACCGTTCCGATCCACCCCAGCCAAGCAGCCTCAAAAACCACCTTTTACGGATGTTTGTCATCAGGAATATTTTAACAAATTTTCTCTGCTTCTGTGTCATTGCGTTTCAAAATCAGAAAATAAAACTGGATTCGAGTTACTACGTTTTGCAAATAATAAAAAAATGAAATTTGTTTGCAAAAAATTTTTGGCTCCAAACAAAGTAAGATTTCAAAAGAAATATTGCGAACGGAAATTAATAAACTAAGGAAAGGAGACTTTTCACAAGTCATTTCGGAAAATGAAACAAACACGCTTCACATTGAAGAAATTAGCCAAATAAAAATAAATGAATAAATAAATAAATAATAACATTTAATATTCAACTGATTTTTTTTTTTTTTACTTTGAAGATTTAAAACGAATTTTCTACATTCTGACCAGATGGATTTCTCTCCTTCTGTGTAGCGAAGTCGAGCTGCCTTAGAATCCCATTCTTGATCTTGTGCCAGACAACGCTAAATCAAAACTTATTTACACCTGCATCAGTAACAAGAAACTGAAAAGGAAAAAAATCTTATTTTCCTTTTCTTTTTTTTTTTTTAATGAAACGGTAAATAAATGGCGAGAAATCTTATTTCATCGATAGAAAATCAGCAACTGATTGAGAGAAATCTTTTTTGTTTTTTGCGAAGAAAGTAGAATCTTTTGTTTTCTTTTTCTTAACTGAATCTTGCTTTAAAAATCCGTTCAACACGCGCTGAAATTACAACAGAAATAATAAAAATAAGAGTTTAAAATAAAAGCAACAAATGGCCTTTTTTTAAAAAAATGTTAAGATTTACAATTAAGTCTTTTTCAAACCTCGTCTCAATTGCCTGGGCGGTCATTAAGTAAAACGAATTTCATGATAAACAAATAATCAGACAGTTCATCAACATTCAAAAAACTGCCAATAAGCATAACGCGACACTTGTTTTTAATCTGTTTCACATTAAAATGCTTGTAAAATATAATTTCATAAATTATTTTTGAGTTTACAAGTAGTTTATCTCACGATATTTATTGATCTCTCACAAAAGAAAAAAAAGCTGTAGTTTGATTTTTGTGTAAAATAGTAAGAGGAAGAACACACGATATGAAACGTGTCAAAAAGTTTCATTGACAATAATTGTTTGAATTAAGTTTGAATTACTACGGATTTATAAAAATAATCTATTCCTCGTAATAAAAACAAAATTATTTTAATAATAATTACTTTTTTCATCAAATGAAGCATTGTCAACCATTTATTAATTTATTTTTGCTTATAATTAATATTTTTTTTCTTTAATTCTCGTACTTTTTCATCGTAACTCTTCTCACCATATCAATGTGTAAAAAATTAACGTAGATCAAAAGAATACTATTGGCAAGATACCACAACCAGGTGGACGGAAAATCGTACAAGCAGGATATGGGTTCGAGTTCAGCATAAACCTGTTTCTTTATTCCCTATCTGCGTTTTATTGATGAAGTGAAAGGTTATGAAGAAAAGCAATGAAAATAAAAGAAAGAAATTCTAGTCAAAAAACTTTATAGATCCTTTACAAAAGCAACCCAAATAGACGTGTTATGAGGTTCAATTCGATTGGTTGGTCTATTTTCTGCCGGCTCCGCCCACTTCATATAAATAAAGCTTGCGGGCGACATGAGACGATTCATGAATATTACCTTGAAGAAGCCACATGGATAACGAATATCTTCCTGACTTATTTCAAACATATGGTTCTCAATTTTTTGTGGAAGACAAAAATGAGAAAGAAAGAAATCCTCTCATGGAACTTTTTCCTGACAAGTTGGCCATGAGCCTTAACACTCTTGACCATTATTATTCTGACCCCCAACAGGAGCTGTTCGGGGGCTTAGTAATCGAATCTGATTTTGGTTCGGCGATGCCGGAAATCCAAACCGAACAGCCGGTTCCGGCCACCCCTCGACAAGGACCCAGGAAAAGAGGTCGGCCACCAAAGAACGAACTCATTCCCGCTGCTGAATCCAGTCGAAAATGTGGTACGTAACTTTTATTTACTTATTTTATTTTTAGTCCTAAGGAAATTAGTTTATTTATTTTACACTCTCTGTTAAAATTAAATACAATAAATAGGGATATTAAGGTTCCGTTTTTTTCAGGGGTTATATCATCATCATCATCATAGATATGATAACCGGTCCGATAACTTTTTTTATTTATTCATTTACAGTCGAACGAAAGAAAAAACATATGAGCCAGGCCGAAAAGGCAATGCACAACCACCAAGAAAGAGAACGAAGGAAAGGGATGACAATGCTTTTCGAAGGTCTTCGAGAATTGGTCCCTGCTGTAAGGGACGATAAAAAGGCCTCCCAGAAGAAAATCGTCGACGAGGCAACAAAATACCTCAAGAAGGAAAAGTCTGTTTTTCTTTCGTATTTGAAAGAAAAACAAAGGCATGTAACTTTAGAAGCAAAGAAGCGAAAATTAGAAGCCGAACTAGCTTCAGGCCCAAATGGTAAGAAATATTTTCAAATTTCTATCATATTTTTTTTTTTTCCAATTTTTTTATTTAGCTACAGTGTAGCTAAATAAAAAAATTGGAAAAAAAAAATAGGTACCTCCATTACGTCACAAAAATCCATCATAAAAAAAAGTTTAAAAAGGTTAAAAACTTAATAAAGGAAATTTTTCTATCCAAAACGTTTATAATATTATGAAGAGGAAAGATCAAAGTAAATTTTAATTATTTTATAAAATTTTTTAATCGCTTTTAACATTTTCGAAATTTTGTCAGAAAATTTTGTTTTTGATTTGGAGTTAGCGTGGTTAAAAATATTACGTCTATGTTATAATTGATTACGTCATTTTTTTTTCTTCACTCACTTTTTTCGTTTCTGAACACATTAATTAGGAAATTCTCGCAAAAATCAAATATTTGTCGGATTTTAATGAAACTTTCAGTACTCATTAACAAATGAATAAAATTATTTTTGAAATTATTACCTTAAAATTTTGAAGAAAACAATTTTTTTTAAGTCTGTTACCCCCCCCCCCCCCCCACTTCAAGTAAATTCATGAAATTTTAATGAATTTTAATTTTCTGGAATTTTTTGTTTTATTAGTTAAACGCAGAACTCATCGGGAAATATAAATCGTGTATTTTTTTTATTTAAAATTATGAGACACGATACCAAAATCTGCTCCGAATAGAAATATAAAAAATGCAATAAAATTTTGATATAATTTAATTTGATAAGCTTTTAATTGCTGGAATAAATAATAAAAATTCAGAACATTATAGTCTGAAAAAAAAAATTTTTTTGATTACTAATAAAATAAAAGAATTGTTTTCATTTTATTATTTTTTTTATTATAAATAATGTATAAAGTTTTAAAAATATTTTTAAAATCTTTTAAAGAACTGTATCTGTTTGTCCTTTTAGTTAAGAATTGATGATTATACTGTCTATAAAACCAAAAAAAAAAATTAATAAAAAATTTTCACCAAAAATATTTTTAAACAGAAAAAAATGAATTAATTATTTGTGCAAATACGTTCAAAGTTATAAAGTGCGATGTTCAAATCTTATAAAGTACGGTGTTCCATATGGGTCAAAATGATTCTATAAGTTAGCAAGCGTTCTGGCAAAACATAACGCAATTTCAATCTTACGTTTCTAAAATTTAACAGCCTGTTTGCAAGTAATTCCATCAACATTTAAAAGTATCTTTTTATTTTAAAATCTTTAATTTTTTAATTAATTGTGACCGTAGGTGCATTAAGTAATTCATGATAATTAAAAAAAAAAGATATGTATTGAACACTACAGTACAGTTCAAGAAAATAAAAACATTTTCATAACTGAACTTAAAAAAATATTCACGATAAAAGTTTGTTTTAATTAAATTTGAAGAATTATCATAAATGGTAACTTTTTATACGTTTGGGAATTACCTAACTAACCATTATAAAAATTTCTACTTGATATTTTTTTTTTTTTTTTGAGATTTTTAGACAAACTTGTCAAATATTTGTTCGCACTTTTGTCTAAAATACCCCCTCACAAAAAAAATAATTAACAAGTAAGTCTTCTGATTTTGTTATACCTAAATTTTTTAAAAAATGAAAAGGCATTCATTTCAAAATTCAGAATAATTTAAGATTGTGACAATTTTTTTTATTAAATTTGGGGAATTTTCTTTCTTTTTCCCCCCCACTTACATGTTCTTTCAATTTTTTTTTTTAAATGGACAAACCAAACGACAATGAAAAATCTGGTTACATTTTATTTACACTTACCAAAATAAATTTGTTTTAAAATCTCATTGTTTCTTATTAAATTACAATTATTTTAAAAGAAATTTAAATTTTTAAAATTTTTATTTATTCAGAAAGCATATTCAAATGTCTGGCTATAAATCTAAACTAAAATTCTATAAAATATATAAGTGCTGAAATTGTTAAATTTTTAATTTCACTATTTGTTAAAAACCAAAAAAAAAAAAATTTAAATTTTTTAGCACGATTGGTCACCATACACTGCGTATCTATCAACATCCGGTAGCTGTCATCTTTCGACACCTCTATGAGTTACATAACAAAAAAAGGACTACCGTAATTAATTTTTTTTTCTTTTTTTGTAAATTTCTGGCAGTAAGCAATTATTAATTGATTGAAAATAGATAAAGGTAAGTTTTAATATTAAAATTTGACTTTAATAACCTGTCAGCGCGTTTTTTTTTTTTGTTTTTTTTTTCAAGATTTTTAAAAACAGAAATTAGGCTACTGTTTAATTAATGAGTCATTCAATCAGAAATGGCGGTATATTTAAAAAAAAATTAAAATTTTAGATTTAAATCAATATAATTTAGGTTAAAAATTACACCAGTATGTTTTGCTTACTAGAATTATTAAATTTAATCTCTTGGCTGTTAATTAAAGCTAATTTTAAAGCTTGAAGATAACTTATTTATTTTTAAAATTTCAATTTAATTTTAAGTGTAGATAAAAAAAATGGACTCCAGTGGAGGTACCTTACACAGTCCACACCTTTGGATATCTAAAATGAAAATGTCCTAGCTAGCTTTTTGTTATATTTCGTTTCTGAAGGTTTCCCGTTTATCTCATTCGTTAACATGGAGGTATTGTAATTCGTTTACTACAACTAAATTTTCGACCGGTGTTCCTGAAATATTTCTTACACACGCACACACTTGGGGCCGTAGACATGTTTTAGCGTAGGAGCAAATCATCTGTCATGTATGGCGATGTTATGACGTCATTTTGGCGCGAAACCTTCTGCCAATCAGAAAACTGCAACGGTTTCTTTCTTTTCACACACCAGCCATTTTATTTATTTTATTTAAAGAATTCTTTGTGCTAATCTGTTTTTATTTTAACTATTTTTAACTGTTGTTGTCTAACTGACTTCATTTTTTTTCTTTTTAGGTGTCCTTGTTATATGGGAAGAGAGGCGTGGGATGTCGCCTCCGTGATGAGAATGTTGAGATAGCTATTGAACACCTAGAATAGTTTCGCCCCAGATCACCCAGAAGTCCTGGCCAGTCTTCTGATGATTCTGAAGAAGTTCATTTAGACAAGGCCGAATTTGCGGGGCTATAGAAGCAGGTAACTTTCAGCCATTGTCCTAAACTTCTGACATATCCGTGCAATTAGGTCAGTAATGTTTTTCTTCCTGACTACTGGCAATACTTTTCTCTATTCTTAACATAAATAACGTTAATTGTTTGATCGTTACATTTTTATTTTTTTGTTTAAATTTCTTTAAATAAGTTAAAATAAAGAAATAATTTAGTCAGTGCCAATTAAGTGTAGATGCAATGAATCGTTATCAATTTCCTCCAGCCTTTTTTGTACTCTTTCTTTTCGTTTAATAAATTTTAAAATCAGAATAAAAAGTGCTATTAATTATGAACAGTACAATTAAACAGTAGACACAAAATATTGAAAAGGTGAAGGGATTACCAAGCACCCAAAATTTTAATATCAAAATGGTAAGAAAATTAAAATAAATGAAGCAATTAACTAAAAATCAAAATTTCTAACGTGTTAAAAAAGATTAAAAAAATATTTTTAAATAATTAAAAAATACTTTAATCTTTTCTCTTGATAATAACAGAAATATTTTGACGGGAAAAGTTCGTTTTTATTACGTTTAAGGCATTTTTTTTTTACTTTCAGGCGTTTGAATAGTTAAAAACACCTTAACTAGCTTTTCAAGATACATACACTCTCTCTCTCTCTCTCTCTCTCTCTCTCTCTCTCTCTCTCTCTCTCGTTTTGTTCTCCGAAAGCCTGTACCCCTACATCCTTATTTCCGTGCAACTGTATATGCGGAAGTCAAATCGATAATTGTGTATAGAAGAAAAGTAACTTTTTTTTTTTTTCCCCCATGTTATCGACCAGAAATAAATCGGACTATATCTCACCCCTTTACCACTGTTCGTATTTCTGATTCACCGCTGAATGACCTGAGGCGTAGGATGCCTTAATCCGTCTTGTTTACTCCCTTTGGTAGCGATCACTCTGCGATTTGTTGTGTTTCGGAACTCATTTTCCGCGCATTAATCGCAAAATGGAAATAAAAAGATTTGAGTTCAGCAGATACATTTGCACGGAAATAGTGATGTTTTGAAAAGATTTGAAGATGTAAAGGGCTTCAGGGAACAGAACAAAAATTTACCCTTATTAGGTTCAATTCTATTTAGGTACATCGACTTTTTAGTATAAATTTTCGATACCTGATTTTAAAATGAAATTTTTAAAATAAGTTATATTTCAGCTTTAAAATTAGCTTTAATTGAAAGTCAAGAGATTAAATTTAGTAATTCCAGTAAACAAAATACACTGGCGTAATTTTAAAGCGAAATTATATTGATTGGAATCTAAAAATTTTCAGATTAAAAAAAAAAAAAAAAATTAAAAATACAGCCATTTTTTTTTTTATTGATTTGACACATTTCTAAACAGTAGCCACATTCCTGTTTTAAAAACCTGGCAAAAATAAAATATACGTCGCTGACACGTTATTAAAGTCAATTTTTTAAGTTAAAAACTTATCTTTATCTGTTTTAAAACAAATGTACTTGCTTACTCTCTGAAATATTTGCTATATCATTTTATCAGCTAAGGTAATCCGATATACGCTGGCTATCTCAAGTGCCGAGTAACATGACAACTGGAAGTTATAAACAAGGCTAAAGTAGGGAGGCCGAAGGCGACAAAATTATACGAATGTAATTTTTTATGTAATGGAAGACAACCCTTTAATCACGTGACCTTTTAATGATAAATATCACGTACGGCCATCCGTACAAATGAAGATACGGCAATCAAAATGCACACAATTAAAATGTTTTTAATTATTTTAGAAATTGACGGGGTCGATTATTTGTATTAAGCTTTTAAATTTTCGATTAGTAATTGTAGTCTTCATGCATTAATTACATACCCTAGCCGGCCCATTAGAGGAAGAAATTTAACAATAATTTTAAAACTTTTTATATATAATTAATAAAATGAAAAAAAAAATGAAAATAACTATTGTAAAAATTCATTATTGATTAATTTGTTTTTTTCTTTTGACACTATGATATGCTTAATTTTATCCACATAAAAATTGGCATAGTTATTGTATTTTCGCAATTCGGACCTACTTTTTAGAAAGACGGACTATTGAAAAAAAAAAAACAGTGAATCAGCATTCCCAAAAGACTCCTGAATTTTTTTATATTAGTTTTAGAGTGGCCTATAGTCGAATTGTTACATATTTTTGGAATTTAATGGGTGGGGGGTAACATTTTTACCAATATTTTCTAAAACTAATGCAATCAAAATTGATTTCATTCAATTATAAATAAGTCCTGAGGTTTTCATCAAAATCCAACCATTATTTGATTTATGCAAGAATTTCCAAATTAATGTGTCTTTCACGGCCAAAAAAGTGCATTGCGTAACAATTAAGTTTGTTTATTTAATAAAATAGCGGCAATTTGGATATCGCACTTACGTAATAAAAAAAAAGACTTTCTACAACAATTTCGAACGTGTTAGAAATAGTTAAAAAATTTTAAAAATATTTAAAAAACGCTTTGTTCTATCCTCTTAATTTAATGGTAATATAAACTTTTTGCCAATAGAACTTTTTTTTAGTTTGGGACCTTTTCCCTTCTGACTATGCTGTTTTTTCAGCGATTTTGTGGAGGTACCTAATTCTATTGGTTTGTCTATTTTCTGCTTGCTCCGCCCACTTTATATAAATAAAGCTTGCGTGCGAGATTAGACGATTCATGAATATGCATAAGAGAAGCAACATGGATAGTGAATATCTTTCTGACTTCTTTCAAACATACGATTATCAATTTTTTGTTGAATTGAAAAATGAGGAAGAAAAATCCTCTCATGGAACTTTTCCAAGACAAGTTGGCCATGAGCCTTCTGACCCCCAACAGGAGCTGTTCGGGGGCTTAGTAATCGAATCTGATTTGGGTTCGCTGATGCCGGAAATCCAAACCGAACAGCCCGTTCCGGCCAGCCCTCGACAAGGACCCAAGAAAAGAGGTCGGCCACGAAAGAACGAACTCATTCCCGCTGCTGAATCCAGTCGAAAATGTGGTAAGTAATTTTATTTACTTATTTTATTTTATTTTATTTTTAGTCCTAAGGAAATTAATTAATTTTACACTCTCTGTTAAAATTAAATACAATAGGGATATTGAGGTTCCGTTTTTTTCAGGGGTTATATCATCATCATAGATATGATAACCGGTCCGATAACTTTTTTTATTTATTCATTTACAGTCGAACGAAAGAAAAAAACATATGAGCCAGGCCGAAAAGGCACAGCACAACCACCAAGAAGAGAACGAAGGAAAGGGATGACAATGCTTTTGGAAGGTCTTCGAGAATTGGTCCCTGCTGTAAGGGACGATAAAAAGGCCTCCCAGAAGAAAATCGTCGACGAGGCAACAAAATACCTCAAGAAGGAAAAGCCTGTTTTACTTTCGCCGAACTAGCTTCAGGCTCAAATGGTAAGAAATATTTTCAAATTTCTATCATTTTTTTTTTTTCTTTTCCAATTTTTTTTTTATTTAGCTACACAGTCCACAACCTTGGATATCTAAAATGAAAATGTCCTAGCTAGCTTTTTGTTATATTTCGTTTCTGAAGGTTTCCCGTTTATCTCATTCGTTAACATGGAGGTATCGTAATTCGTTTACTACAACTAAATTTTCGACCGGTGTTCCTGAAATATTTCTTACACACGCACACACTTGGGGCCGTAGACATGTTTTAGCGTAGGAGCAAATCATCTGTCATGTATGGCGATGTTATGACGTCATTTTGGCGCGAAACCTTCTGCCAATCAGAAAACTGCAACGGTTTCTTTCTTTTCACACACCAGCCATTTTATTTATTTTATTTAAAGAATTCTTTGTGCTAATCTGTTTTTATTTTAACTATTTTTAACTGTTGTTGTCTAACTGACTTTATTTTCTTTTTTTTTTTTTTGTTTAGGTGTCCTTGTTATATGGGAAGAGCGGCGTGCGATGTCTCCGAAGGACATTCACAAATTAGTGAAAAGGCCATCTCAAGTACACCTCCGTGATGAGAATGATGTCGAAGTGTGAAGAAGTTCATTTAGATCTTCTGGCCTAACTAAACACACGACCAACATCAACATGTTTTGTTGCTAAGATCGTCTCGGTAGCAATTCTGTTGCTTTTCCAGTGTTTTTTCTTCAGAAATGTCTGAAAGAATATCCCTTCTGGAACTCTATGGAAGTTGCCCCGGCTTTTAAGCCGCGAGTATCAGGAAATCTCCTATTGAACCAAGGAGATCGATTTTTTTCCAACTATTCGTTTGGAAATTGGAAAGTTCCCTATCGTGAATACGGGGACAGTTACGGAGACCGTTGAAATATTGTCTTTCACTCGGAATCACATGACATTTTTTTAATTCTATTTTTCTATTTGTCTGAACAATCTTTCTCTTACCTTAGAAGCAGGTCTTAATAAAAAAAATTATTTTAAATATAAATCTCGTTTTGTTGTATTTGAATTTATCTTCTGTTATTTGTGTCAAATTTAATAGATTTTCACAGGTGAATGCAAAATAAATCTAACTTTTTATTTCAATTTCATTGACTCTTCTTCGTTGCCGAAGAGACGTTGAAATTGTGAGGAAAATTTCTAACCTCGACCACATTTATTGCATATTGGGGTGGGTTTTCGACCCCTCCACGAATACTGAGAACCTTCCATGTACTATGCATCTAAGGGTTAAATAGTAAAATTTTATTTCATTTTTTTTTTTAACATTGCATTTTCTTAAGACATAAGACACGCTTTCATCATTTTAATTTAAAGGTTGTTTTTCTTCATATTTGAAAATCGGGATTTTTATTTCCTATCCAGGAAATAAAAATACGACCTAACAAAACCATGACAATTATGTAACCACCCTTTCAAGAAATATCTTTTTAATGGTTTAATAACAGGGTATCTACTGAAGAAAATAGTTTGAATAAATGACGAGTTACATTTTCCAATTAATGAAGTAAAAAACGTTTTTATTTACTCCTTTCGAAGTTGGTTGGAAATAATTTGGTTTGAATGCGTTCGAGACCAGCTCGAAACAATGACGTGCAACGGAACGTTCACTACTTAGCACATTTCGGGAAATCGAAGATAAATTAACAAATCACAATGAGAAATGTCTTAATTCGTAATTTCTCATTAATTTATGAAAATCATAGAAATATTTTTTTTTTTTTTTTGTGAAAATGTCAAAAACGTTTGTTGCCCCGGTTCCTCGAAAAAAGTTGTACAAACGAAGCACATTTCAACAAATCTCATTTACCAACCAATTTCTAGGCCGGTAAGTTTTGATTTGGGTTTTTTCTTTTTAATTAGAAATAAATACAATATGCTGAGGCTGTAAAATGTTAAATTGAAACCCTAAAAATCGCCTAAATTTTCGTTTCCTTCGCCCCCACTTAATTGTTCCTTGTGAAATATTTTCTTTGAATTTTAATTTGGTCTTTCATTCAAATAAACTTCATTTAGACCTATAATTCCTCAGTTATTTAAAAAAAATATTTTCTTTCAACTGCATCGAAATTTGTGGATAACTTAAATACGAATCAAAAATGCCAACAAGACGAAATTTCAAATAGTTTTACGAGACAGTTACTTTCGGATCTATGGATGCCTATGAGCATCACAAAGGTCAATGCACATGTTCACCGATACCATGGCTTGGAAACCTTTTTTTCCGGTACAGTACTACTGACGGTCCAGTGTTTCCATTGTAGCATGACCCTAGCCTTGCAAAGTTTGTTTTAAACTTTTTACTACAATATTTTAAAAAAATGTTGACATGTACATTAGAAAAGTAATTGTATCCTTTTTGACATCCATACTCATCGTCTCTTAGAAATGAAACTTCCTTAGTTTTCCTGACCCAAGGCCATGATGTAGAAAAAAAGTATTTCATGTCATTTTAACAAAAATAATAATCCTGCCATTTTCTCAACCTGAAATAAAATTAAAATATCTTAACAACTTCATCAGTGAAACAAAAAGATGATATTTCTTGGAAACTTAAATGATGTCTGTTTGCAAAATATGTGATATTCTGCATCAATGTTGAGACGTGAAGTTCATTTTGATCTTCTGGCCTGAACACACACGACCAACAGCAACACGTTCTCGTGAACTGGTCCCTGCAGTGAGTGATGACAAAGGATCTTCAAAGTTGTGAGAGACCAATATCAAGAATATATAGGAGATGAGAAATTTGAAGCTATTCACTTCAATTGTCGAATTGTCTCCTCAGAGATCACTCAGAAGTCCTGGCCAGTCCTCTGATGATTGTAAAGAGAAAATCGATGTTGAGACCTGAAGTTCATTTTGATCTTCTGGCCTGAACACACACGACCAACAGCAACACGTTCTCGTGAACTGGTCCCTGCAGTGAGTAATGACAAAAAAGCCTCTCAAAAGAAAATAGTGAATGAAACAACGAAGTATCTCAAAAGAGAAAAAAAAAGCTGTTTTTCTTTCATATCCGAAAGAAAAGTAAAGAAATATAAATTTGGAAAGAAAGATACGGAAACTGGAAGCCGAACTCGTTTCAGGTATCAAAAGGTAAAAAGAAATACTTTGATTTTTATTTTACATTCATGCCTTTGGATATTTAAAAATATCTTAACTAGCATATAAGAGCTTTTTTCAGTCATGCCAAAAACTTTGAAACTTCATTTTTAATTGAATTTTTTATGCTTAATGTTAGGATTTCTGTCTGTCTGGAAAGAGAGGCATGGGATGTCTGACAAGGATTTTCACAAAGTTGTGAGAGACCAATATCAAGAAAATATACAAGATGAGAAAATTGATGAAGTGATTCGACTACTCGAACTGTCTCCTCAGAGATCACTTAAAAGTCCTGGCCAGTCCTGTGATGATTGTGAAGAGAACATCAAACTAAGTGTCTGAGGAAATCTATGGGACCAAGGAGATTGTCTTTTTTTAACTACTTGTCTGAAAACACGAATGTAATCTACTGTGAATATGGAAGCCACTGAAATATTAGGCTGGAGATGTTGGATAAGAACAATCTATGCTATAACAGAAAAAGATAAATATTGATCAAATCTCTCTCTCTCTTTCTCTGTACGTATATATATATATATATATATATATATATATATATATATATATATATTAAAAAAGGATTAATTCAGATATATTTGCTCTGTAATATTTTATTACATGGAGCTCTCTTCCTGTATCATTTTTTAATATTAAAATAAAATGTTTAATATTAATTAGGATCGGGTTTTTGGAATTTACCTTCCTGCTTTTTTCCCTTGGATTGAAGTATCTGAATTAAAATAAATATATATATATATAAAATTCCAGTTGAAGAGGACTCAAGGTTTTGAATATTATAGAGCATATTATAATTTTATAGTTATGAATTAATTGTACATTACGACACGGAAATTTCTATGTTTCGAGATAGATTCTCTGCGGAAACCTACGGAATCTTCAAATCTGGTAGGATTATTAATACTACATAATCTCACAGCCTAGAAGGAAGCAGAAACTAAAGACATTGGATTATACAGAGATGTTGGACTTAGGATAATAAGAAATGCCACAAATTTTAAAATAGATAAAATTTGAAAGATGATACATAAAGAATTTAAAAATCTTAATTTAAAAGTAACAAAACAAACAAAGATTTCCTCGATGAAACTTCTAGAGAAAAATATACACTAACCATACAAAAAAACAAATACCAATCTTTTATACATCCACCCAAAGTCTAACCACCCTCCATCTGTGATGAAACATGTACCCTCATCAATAGAATACAGAATTAGTAGAAATTCACCAAATGAAGAAGTATTAAATAAGCAAAACAACTTTTACAAGACTGCCTTAAAAATTAGTGGATATAAAAAACTAAATATGTAAATGAGAAAAGTAACCCCCGAAGAAAAAATAAGAATAGAAATATTATCTGGTACAGACCCCCTTTCAACCAAATGATAAGTAGAAAACTGATTTGCCAATCGTCGAGTGGATTGAAAATGCTGAGTTGGTCTGCGAACTCTGTGCTATGGATAAAGTTGAGCGGATTCTACCGTTACGTCTTCAAGGCGGTGCTCTTGCTGTATACAGGCAGCTGAGCAAGGAGCAGAAAGCGGACGCGGAGCAGATTACACGGGCCCTCATGAACGCGTATGCAACAGATGCATTCGATCAATTCGTTACTCGGCAACTTCACACGGGTGAAACGGTAGACGAGTTTCTGACTGAACTACATCGTTTAACTCGGCTGGCTGAGGGATCGTTGCCCGAACGGTGGATGATATGTGCGTTTGTTTCGGGGTTGACACAATGTGTTAGGCAACTACATCGTGCCTCGTCCAGAATGGAGATCATGAAATTGGAGCAGCTTTTGACTCGAGCACGGGCTATCATGACCGACAACGGAAGCTGTAAGGAGTCGGTCGCTGCATCCACTGGCAAAACACATTCGGATGCAGAGTTGCTCCCTGATAACTCACGCAGTGAGACCTTTCCTTGCTACAAGTGTTCTGGGCCCAACCACATGGCGAAGGATTGTATGCAGGGACGCCAAATGAGGACAGACGGTCGAGTGCCGAAGTCTCGTCGTGAAACCCGATGTTTTAGATGCAATAAATCTATGTCCAAACATATATCATCAAGATGCCAGGGAAACGCCCAAGGGAAGGAGACGTCAGCGCCAGTCTCCTCCCCGAGCAAGTGAAAATCAAGAAATTGCCCACCGTAAAAGTACTCGTGGATGAGCGAGAGTCCACAGCTCTAGTCGATTCCGGCTGCTCGCAGACGCTGGTGAGCAAAGCTGTGTGTTGCCATTGGAAATGGGCAAGTGGTCGCTCGCCCAGCGAGCCGACGAAAGACCATGCTCGGGATGCGTACGAGAAAGGACTATTGCTATGGCAGCCTAACGGATGGTTGTTGCCATATCCCAAGGAGGAACTTGATCCACCCAAGGGTCTAATTCCCTTGATGGCAGTAGTGCAAGAACACAAGCAAAAGGTCCGGTCGGTACTCGACTACCGAAAATTAAACGGATTTGTAGAAGCATTCACTGCCGACGCCTTAGTGTGCGCGCAAAAGCTCAGAGAATGGCGAAAACAAGGAGTTGATGTGTCGCTTTTAGATCTGCGACATGCCTATTTACAAATCCACATTGACAAGAAGCTGTGGCCATTCCAAACGGTCATTTTCAAGGGCAAGCGGTTCTGCCTTACACGATTGGGTTTTGGCCTAAATGTGGCACCACTCATCATGAAATCTGTCGTCGACGCTATAATGTCCCAAGATCGTGTGATGAGAAGTGCCACATCGGCTTACGTTGACAACATTTTTATCAATGAGAGCCTGGTTTCTGCAATGCGCGTTCGACAGCACTTTTCAACTTACGGTCTTGTCTGTAAAGACCCAAAACGGCTAGGAGACGGAACTAGGTCCTCGGTCTGCAGGTGTGGGGAGAGGACGGTACTCTCCGATGGAAGCGGGGTGGACAGATCCCGGAAATTCCCGACGTGGTGACTCGTCGACGTGTATTTTCTATTTGTGGGAAACTCGTGGGCCACTTCCCGGTGTGTGGCTGGTTGAGGGTGGCAACTGCATTCATCAACCGTCGAGCAAGTGCGGTGAGCAAGAGATGGGACGATGAAATGGACCCTGTTGGGGGATACTGGTGCATTGATGGCAACGAGATGAAGGTCTGGGTGGATGCAAGTTCTGTAGCTACAGGGGTGGCATTAGAGGCGAATGGAAGCATTGTCAAGGATGCTTGTTGGTTGCGCCCGATGATACTAGGCATATCAATCTGGCTGAACTAGATGCAGCAGTCAAAGGCATCAACCTGGCCCTTCAATGGCAGGCCACAGTGTTGCATCTGGTCACCGATTCAGCATGTGTACATCGGTGGATATCCGACACCTTGACTGGGAAGGCACGTGTGAACACAAAGGCGGCTAGTGAAATGCTAGTCAAACGGCGCTTGGAAACACTGTGAGCATTGGCGGAAGAATATGGATTGACCAGGGATGTCACACTGGAGAAATCCTGTCAAAACCACGCAGATTGCCTCACCAGAGTGCCACGCAAGTGGTTGGATCTACACAAGGAGGGAAAAGTGCCAGTCCCGGAAAGTTGCGCTGCAATGGGGAGCTGACTGAATGAAAGTCAGGTGGCTGACGTCCACCAACAAAGTGGACATGCGGGCGTGAAACGAACATTATACTTCGCCAGACTTATCGACCCACTAGTGTCGAAAGAAATCGTGCGATCGGTTGTCGAAGCCTGTCAATAGATCCAGCGCCAGTTCATTGGAAGAAAGGAAAATTGAGCGTGAAAAACAACTGGAGTAGATTAGCAATGGACATAACCCATTACAATGACGAGTATTTTCTAACGCTCATTGATTGCGGTCCCTCCAGGTTTGCAATTTGGCGGACATTGCGTCGGCAAGATGCACATAGTGTCATTCACCAGTTGAAAATGATATTCTTTGAACGGGGCCCACCAACCGAAATATTAACTGACAACGACCCCGACTTCACTTGCAGACACTTCAATGAGTTTGCGAACAGCTGGGGTGTGCAGTTGAGGTTCCAGTGCGCATCTTCACCGGCAGGGTAATGGAATTGTAGCAGGCAGTCACAGAAGCATTAAGAGCATCGCAGCAAGGAAAGGTTGTTCCTCGTTGGAGGCCGTTTATTGGTATAAATGTCACGCCAAAGGACGACATTTCACCTTCCACGGCACCGGCAGATGTGTTTCATAATTACCACATCCGAGTAAAAGACATTGAAGCCAAACGCCAATCAGAATCACAAATGATTGGAGGGGGATATGAAGAAGGTGACGTTGTCGGGTTCAAAACTCCGCACGGCAAATGCACAACCAAGTTCAAGACCGGGCGGGTAACCGAAATTGTCAGCCCGCACACAATGCGAATTGATAGGGCATCACGCCATGTCAAAGACCTGCGGCCATTTTCAAGATCATATACATCGTCGAGCGATGAAACCGACACAGAAGAGATTGAGCGGCTTATTTACTTGGGGGTCAGGTCAACCAAGTGATGGTTTCGATAGTCTACTAACAGCGGACGCTGACGTGCATAACGAAACCTCAGATGACAGCCCGTCTGGGGACGAACCTTGTGTCGTTCCCCTTTGAAGGAGCACCCGCCAAAGAAGACCCACTCCCGAATGCACTTTTTGTGATGATGAGATCGTGGGGGGGGGGGGGGGTGAAGACTTACCTCGCCGAAGCAAGAGAAGGCGGTTTGTCTGCACATACGTTCGTACACATCATGGAACAGCGAGGCGAGCTCATGCAAGGCAGTTTTTGGAATGACACGGCGCATGCGTCATTGGCGAAAGCGAGGCTTTCACATGCGAGAAATTACGATTTCTTGCTCGAGACCAAAAACAGATAAAAAGAGCCAACTTCTGTTTCGGAGGCAGTCGGGTGTTGACGATTATACGAGAGTTCTTTAGACTTCTTGTACACAGTGTTACACCTGGATTTTTGTTACCTGGAATTTTTGTTACTGTGAGTACGTCATTTTGTTTGAATATTATTGTTTGTCTTTGTTGCTCTTCGGTAATATTTCTGGACTTCTGTGACAATTTCTTTTGTTTTGGGGGGGGGGGGGCGAGTCCAAATATAACTTCGTCTCCCCAACCGTCTACTTCTTCGGCGGGTATGCCGACGGTGACTTCTCCACCGTCGGCATGGAACAACGTTCCTTCGAAAAAGGATGCTACATACTACCAGAGTTTACAGAAAAAGTTTGAGGAATACATTGTGGGAAACAAACTAATCATCATTCCTGCAGTTAGTAATGTAATATCTGTAAAAACGATCTCCCTGCTGACGTCGGACCCAAAACCGCGTAAGTTTGTGGGCGTCAGAAGAGTCCCTGAAATGCCTTAAAATTGTCCCCAAAGTGCTGGCACGACGGTCTCGTGCGATGTGGGACGTTCTCCTTAGTGCGGAAGTGGAGGCCAAAACCGTCACCCAACAAGGTGAAGCCCCAGAAAGAGGTAAAAACTCATCAACAGCCGCAGAAACATCATCATCAACAACAACAGAGACAAGAAGATCAAGAAAAGCAGCAGCAGCAACAACAAGAAATCAGTACGGAGGAGAAGATGGTGGTGGAGATGCCTCCCTCTCGTGCCACATCATTAAAGAGAGGAAGGGAAGAGGATGAGGAAGTATTCATAAAAAAAGGAAAAAAGGATTTAACTGAACGTGTCAGGTCGGAATGGGTCACGGTTACTGCCAGGGACCAATCCGCCCCTACATCACCAGCTAAAGACATAACCAAAAAAGGGGAGGTGTCATTCCGCCTCTCCAGTAAGGCTTGTGCCTTCTCCCATACCATCTTCCCAACCAATAACACCTTCCCCCTAATATTCTACTCTACATGAAACGCCCTCTGTACAGCCTGAACATCCCTTCTCCCCTTTGGAAACACCCTCCCCTAGCAACAACCAATCTACACATAAGAAAAAGAAAAGGGCCAAACCCTTCAAAAGGGAGGACATTTGCTCTATAGATAGGACGGCTTTATAGAGGGACCTTTCTTCTCAGAGGAAGGCCCTCCTAAGACCTCTTTTTAAATTGACTCACATAGAAGGAAAGTCGGTTGAGGACGCTGCAAATTTCCCAGGCGCCCCCGGGGTGATGACTTTGATAAGAAATACCGGGGGCAGTCTCAAGGTCTGGGAATTTTTGAAGGCTGCTGTGGATGTATATCCCAAAATCAAAATGTCAGCTAATTAACTTAGTGCAGCGGGCATTAACTGGGGGAGTCATCGGGAATAAGTGGTGGGAGAACCTTAAAAATAGTATTAGGTCTTTCACCACCAAGTTCAGCAAACGGCTCAAACTAGATAAGGCTGACAAGGTGAAGACATATAGAACTATGTGCGTTGTGGCGCAGTGGATATCGACTCGGAATGAGAAATCGGAGAGCAGAGTTCGAATTCCAGTTGAATTCCTTGCATTCACTTACGCGCAAATACCCTTGGGAAATTAATCCGTCTATTCCTTCCAGTTATGGGTTAAATAGCAGGACAGATTGGGTTCTATAGCCTTAGTCGGCAACCAGTCTACCGCAGAAAGCAATGGCAACCTACAGCGGGATAATCTTCTGCCCAGTCAGTCATGTCTCTTTCGAGACATGATCGCCAAGCGTGTATCACGTATGGCAATTAACTGACTGCCTGACTCCCGGGCGGTGGCTAGTGGGGATCCCCTAGAGATAGCCATTGCTAAGGAGGCCGTGGAACGGTCGAATAGCGATTGTTACATGAGCCAGGTAGTTAGACATAAGTTAAGCAAGATGCCTTCCGAAGCTGTGAACATGGGCGCAGAACTGCGCAAGGAAGAGATTCGCCGAGGAGGCGACTGGTTGAAAGACATACTCTTCGGTCGACTGACTACATGTGCGAGGCGTTTCGAGATCCTGTTTACTAAGGAGCCTGGTCTCCGTGATTAGGAGTTTCGCAACTATTTGGCTGACTTCTCCCGGCTTTTGCAGCTAGATGCGAGGGAGAGATTACGGAGGCCGAAGTCTACGCGGCTTTGAAGAAGGTCGGCAGAGGCAAATCGCCGGGTCTCGATGGTTTGCCCTATGAATTGTACTTGAGGCTGTCGCACATCTTTGTTCCGATTTTGACTGTCATGTTCAACAACTGGTTCCGGCAGGGGTCCATCCACAACCGGTTCACCAGGGGTGTGATTGTGGGAATTTGTGTCTTCTCGGAGTGTAGTTCGTAGACGAATTAATCACCACTTGGATCTGTTCTCCCAGCTGCTTCTCGTAGAACACTGCTTCACTAGGGACTCTGTTTCCTGCGCACTGTAAGCAAAACGCTGTCTCCCGAACACCGGTGTAGCCTTCTCTAGTCTTCATTATTTATTGTACTAAACGTACAAATGTGGCACAAGGCCTAATACGGGGATGGGGAAGGCTGGTCTTCAGCTGTCCTAATTTAACTTAGCTATTCATTTTCGTTGACCCTGACACACTTACAATAAACCTTTTACCATAATACCACATTTTTACTTACCATTCTTTCCACGTCCACCATAATACCTCAGATTCTCTATGTAGTCCTACTTAACTCCCATATGTACAATTTTCAGTGGAGGGCATGGGCAGAAAATAACAACATTTAAAATTCCCCAATGATTTTATACAATGAAAATAAGATATATACAAGAAACTAAACAAAATCATATTAGTAATAAAAGCCCCCCACTACTCTAATATTGTGACAGCAAAATCACTTCCCCGGACGAAATATAATGCGTGGCTTTAGAAATATAATAATACCATATATCCGATGAACAATCACTCACACAATCACTCACACATTTAAACACCAAAACAAAAAACGAAAGTCGCCACGCATCCACCGGAGAACTAACATTGTTGAACACCTAAGGTGGGAAGGGATGGGGGATTAAACTAAAGGAAAACTGTGGACAAAAAGAAAAAGGGGGCCAATGAGCAATCATAACCTAGCTAAGTTAACATTGAAGCAAAAAAAACAGAAAAATCAAACTTTCCCTACACTAACCTTACAGGGACGGGGTGCACATGTTCTGCCCAGCACACCCAATATCCTGATACCTAACCAGCATCAAACAACCACTCCAGGTCAGCACCTTTCACTTGACAGAAACGCGCAAGACTCAACAACCTTTTGCCAAATTCAGATGGAGTGAGTCGTTTCCTTTCCGTCCTGATCTTGACTTTAAGCTGATGCTTAAAGAACAAGATCAGTTGGGAAGAGGTAACTTCCCATCACCATGGAATTCCTTCTGTCGCGTCGTCCAAATCACGACTCGCATAACACCTAGTAAGCAAAAGAGCACAGTGCTCAGCCCTAGATAACGGAGGCACGACATTGCTACAAACAGAACTAGCCTCAAGGACAAAGAACTTTCCACGCAGCATACGAACCATGAGGCCTTCAAGAAACTTACACAACGGAGCAACAACACTGCAGTGGAAGAAGGCATGATCGACGGTTTCCGTCGACAGCCCACAACGCACGCAGGTTGCTTTCGGAATGAAGCCCGCTGCATGAAGCCTCTTGCCTACCCAGAGAGCATTTCGAATCATCAGCCAGGTGAGTGATGCCTCATCGTTAGTGAGACATTTCAACCCAGGCGCCCAAGGCCATATGGAGCGAGCCTCCTGCTTCGTAAGCCCGAGCTCGCCAATCAGTTTATCTTGAACGGCCCTCCTAACTAAAACCCGATATAATGCCCTAAGAGACAAGATTGGGCGTTGGAGAGGCCATCCGTAACCCGCAAGAGAAACTGGAGAGCCAAACGACATTCTTTATAGAAGGAGCACTCGCCACGAGGAGTACGGCCGGCCTCCTCCTCCGACAAATGCACACTTCTCAAGGATGGAAAGTTTTTATGGACGTCCTCTTGAACGAGAGCGCCGTTCTCATCCTCCAGCATACACATTCGATCCAGGAATCTAATGCGAAGCGTGTGTTGACGAATCTCAACGCTAGGCATGCCCAGACCGCCCTCAGACGGATGAAGGTAACAGATCTTGCGACGCACCTTGGGAGACTTGCCTTCTCCCCAAAGGAAGGAGAACAAGAGCTGAATTAAACCCAAACGACTGGCACACGGGATAGGAAGTACCGAGAGTCGGTAAAGGAGAATCGGGTAGATGTGCGAGGCACATACTTCCGCCCTCCCCTTTAAGGAGAGCTTCCTCCGAGTCCACAGACGAACTGCGCACTCGACCTTCTCTCGAACCTCCGACCAATTCATTTCCAACTGGAGATCAGGACCGAAGAAGACGCCGAGAATCATGATCGGCCCGTCCGTCCAGAGGAAAGGTCCGGGAAGAGAAACTCCCTTCCACGCACCCAATCGCAAGCCAACAGACTTATCGCGATTGATCTTGGCCCCTGTCACCGTCTCATAACATCTGATTTCTTTGCTGACTTCGTCAATCTCGGCTTTGCTCGACACAAAAACCGAAACGTCGTCAGCATAGGCGGAGTACCTGGCCGAGGTGGTAGCACCAGGTACGGAAATTCCGCGAAGGACCGGATTCGCCTTTAACTTGCGAAGGAATGGCTCCAACGCAAGAACGTACAGCAAAGGCGAAAGTGGACAACCTTGACGAATGGAGCGAGATAAAGTGAAGGTCTTCGATCTTACCCCATTCACTTCCACCAGCGCACCGGGGGACTCATACAGCAGTCGGATCCAGGAGCGAAAGTACGGCCCGAAACCGGCGGCGGAAAGGACAGACTCCAAGAAGCGATGGTCAACCCTATCGAATGCCTTGGACTGATCCAAATTGATCAGCGCGGCTTCGGTGTCGGTTTTCTCGATGATCAGGCGTACCAAATGAAGGTTGTCCTGAATAGTCCTGCCCTTCACAGCACAAGTCTGCTCGGGGCCAATCAGACTAGAGAGGACAGCCTGCAAACGGCCGGCCAAGATCTTGGCAAAAATCTTTAAGTCAGTATTTAACATCGTTAAAGGCCGATAATTATCTATGCCACCCCCACCGCTCTTGCTCTTGCGAAGCAACTTGATTACACCCCTGGTGAAGCGTCAAGGTATAGACCCCTGCTCCATCCAGTTGTTATAAACAAGAGCCAGCAGAGGAACAAGAACGGACGACTGCCTCAAGTACAGTTCGTAGGGAAGACCATCCAATCCTGGAGTTTTGTCCCGGCCAACCAATTTCAGCGCATTCCAGATTTCCGATTCTGTTATGGGCCCCTCGCACCTAGCTGCTTCAGCCGCCTCGAGGCGGGGAAAGTCAGCCAAATAGGTGTCGAACTGAGCAGAGCTCAGACCGGGCTCCCTGGTGAAAAGATCCTGGAAGTAATCCCGAAAAGCCCCACAAATACCCACGTCTGTAGTCACGGTACGTCCAACCGGCAATGTGATTTCCTTGATATGCCGATTGGCTGCTTGCCTAGCTTCCTCTGCACGCAATTCTGCGGCCATATTCGTTGCCTCAGAAGACATTTTTAACCTAGCCCTAACTACCAGAGCTTGATCCTTCTTGATAAGCAAGGAGGCCAGCTCGGCCCTAGCTAAGGCTACGTCCCCACTATTACGGGATTTAACTGCCCGATCAACTTTTTTCTCTATCGCCGTTTGCGCCGCTAAATTAGCTAAGTTGAACCGACGGCTATAGTCGGCAGCAAACGACCTAATTTTGGATTTAAGTGTGTCCCACCACTTATTCTCAACCAAAGCCCCCGTCAGTTCCCGCTTTAGTGTTAGTAAAAGCTGAT
Organism: Ascarosepion bandense; assembly: GCA_037127315.1. Lineage (NCBI taxonomy): Eukaryota > Metazoa > Mollusca > Cephalopoda > Sepiida > Sepiidae > Ascarosepion > Ascarosepion bandense. Next base: position 188,319 of record JBBBDQ010029244.1, read on the forward strand.
CCTGGAAATCTTGGCTATCAAATAATGATGCGTTCAATTTCCAATAGCCAGCCAACTTAACCTTAGGCTTATCTAAGTTTACACGAACCCGGACGAGCCTATGATCCGTGTAAACTATCGAATGGAAACTTGGACAACCTAAGAGCCCTACGTCGACTCTCCTAACTAGGACTCGGTCGATGTAGCTTGCGCGTACCTTCGAATCCGAGCTGCCCCTATTAGTCCAAGTCCACACTACCTCCCGGGGGTGTTCATTTCGGTACTTATCGACAAGATCATTCCTGTCGAGAAATTCCCGAAATGGTTTCACACCCGGGTTGTTAGTACCCGATCTTTCTCCTATACGATCCTTCTCAGGGTCAAGGACGGCATTCCAATCCCCCGCTAAAATTACCCGTCTCGATGTACCAAAGAACGACTCGAGCTGCCGAAACAAAGCAGGACGCTCCGTATGGACATTGGGCGCATAAACCCCAATGAGCCGAAAAGACTTCTTTATGGTAATATCCAGCACACAAATCCTGCCCGCTGGATCCGCGAAGACAAGCGCACACGCCGCACCCAAAGACTTGCTCACTAGCCAGGAAACACCTCTAGAACGACCATCAAAACATGCCGAATAGAGATCGTAATCCCTAGACAGTATGCCCTCATAGTCGCCAGCAAAAAACCGGGTCTCCTGTACACAACAAACATCCACCCCGAGGCGCTGGAGATCATGAAGGAGTCTCACCCTTCGAGACTCGGACCTCAGCCCCCGGGCATTCACGCTTGCTAACCATAGAGCCATTGTGATGCGTAATTAGGGTTGGGGTCCTGGACAGAACATGGACGGGGAAAGGATGCCGACAGCCTCTCCCATTGACCCATGGCCCATCTCATTCTTGATGGTGCCGTCAGAGGAGACGCCGCCAACATTCCAGGGAAAGGTTAGTTTTAGCGCCCTATAGAGGGAGGGGTGAACTAAAACCGGGACCCGTCCTGAACAAAATTTTTCTAAGTTGGTGATCCTTTCCGATTTTGTAGTGATGATTGGTGGAGTCATTTTTATTTCTTTAGCCGCCTCCTCGACCATGCCCCACGCCTGCCGCGCCCCCGACCCCGTGCGGATAACTGTCAATATCCTCTGTGCAGTTGGGAAGTTTTGCGGCACTTCTACGTCTTTGTCTCCGCACTTCTTCATCGCCAAGAGCGCGTTGAGCTGTTTGATCCTGTTTCCAAAGTTCTTGGCCCTTTCGGCCTGGGCCGGGGAAATACGGCAGATGTCCTCCCCTTGCCTGTAAGGCACTTTTGCAGGTTTTTTTCGTGTTTCCTTGTCTTCAGATGAAGAACTCCTTTGCCTTTTTTATGGAGGCGGCATCTGTTTTGGAGGAGAGGGACAGGGAGAGAGGCAGGGAGAAACTTTAAAATAGTTTATGATTGGGCTGGGGTCTCGACTTCGAGGGGATGGTTTTCGGGGTGTACGCTGTGATGAATGAATCTTTTTGTTGTTGCTGGAGTTTTTCTTTTTAGGGGAGGACGGGGCAGAGGCCGAGGGGCGAGCTGGACGGTTTTTGAGCTGTTGCTTCAGGTCTTCTGAAGGCCGAAATGGCCGTTTTTCGAGTTGTTTTTTTAACTCTTTGATTTTTTCCATTTTTTTGTAGCCTGGATCGTATGCTCTTCTCAGTTCTTCCAGTTTGGGGGCTGACCAGGCCGAGGCATCGCCCTTCTTGCTGATGGAGGGAGTGGGGCTGTTCGTGCCTTTAGTCTTTGGGGTCTCCAGGGACCGAGGTTCCGCAGCTTGGTGCTTCCCCCTGGCCCTGCCAGCAACCAGCCACTCCCCCTTATCCTTCTCAGTGGCTGCACTTGCAGCTGGCGACGGTTTTTCGGGGGGTGAGGGGACTTTTTTGTTCCCAACCGAGGGAACTACCGCACCGGTCCCGGGTGTTGGCATGCCCACTACAGGCGAGACGGATGTTACAGAAGCGGCCAGAGGGGGATTTTGGTCAACTGGGGCCTGGCTTCCAGAGGCCTTCTTCTCTGGGCAGGAGGAGGAGAGGTGACCAGTCTCCCCACACCTCCAGCATTTTGGCTTGCGGCCGGACACGATCACCGGCAAGCTCAGGCCCCCTACGTCAAGACAGTTGGGGATGGTCAGGAAGGCATATCGTTCGATCATTATTTCGAAAGACCATCCCCCAGTCAGGTCATCGCAAATTTGGCCAAACTGCGAAAAGTAGGCAGCCAGATGCTCCCCGATAACCTGAGGAGGAACCTCATATACAGCTACGTTGATCCTTCTTTTGCCATCGTACTCGGTTCTAAATATATAATCGTTAGTGATTAGATCTTCGGTCGCCATCTTAAGACAATCTTCTGGCGTGGGTAGCAGTATGTCCCACATGAAGAAGCCCGCACCTTTAACTATTCTTAAGGGCTTATACCCCTTTGACTGCAGTGCTTTCAACACTGTGTCTTTCGTGCTGCGACAAATTTTGCGCGTACGCTTGTCCACCACGAAGACTGACACTATTTTTTCAATCTTCTTTAATTCTTGGGGATCTTCCAAGAGCCCACCTTCTACGACAAGGTGTGCGTAGCTCTTAGCTCTCTCCAAGAACTCCGCCAGATTGATCGTGCATTTCGGAGGGGACTTCCAGCCACAGGGCGATTCCCCGGCCTCAGCATCTTTCGTTGTCTTGTCTTTTTTCTCTTTTCCTGTCTCTTCAACGTTTTTCTGGCCATTCTCGGTCATTGTTGATTTCATTAACTTTCCTTTTTTCATTTTCTTTATCATGCTCTTCTCCCGGAAGAGGGGGAAATGCCTCATCGGTTTTTTCCGGTGGGCCCTTCCAAGGGGGGTCGAAGTTTAATTTTTTCTTTATTGACCGACTAGTGTCGGTCATTTTTAAGTTTCGTAACTCCACGCAACACTTTTGTTTTTCCACCAATCTAAATCAAACTTATATGGAGGGGTGGGAAAAGGCGGGAGTAAAAATGGGAAAAAAATATAAAGAAAATAAATAAAAACAAACTAAACAAGCAACAAAGAAAGACAAGAAAACGGTTTTAAAATAAAAACAACAAACCCCGAAGGATTTTAAAATAAATACAAAATAAGTTTAGCCAATAACGGCCAAAACACTAGCCTTTAGCGGCCAATAACAGACTAAGAAATTGCCTTAAAAAGGCAAAAAGATAAGCCCCTAGAGAGGTTTACCAAAATAAAAGAAAACAAACGTGAACAATGAATAAACTTTACAAGTTTACAATAAAAAGAAATAAAACAAAACAGAAAAAAGGAGTTGCCTAAAAAGGCTACTCTCGTTAAAAAAATAGGAGGAGGGGTTAAAAATAAACTTTACTGGGATTAAATAAAGATTACAAAAATGGAATCAACGAAATAAATTTGTACAACGAATAAACTTTACAAAAATAAAACAAACTACACAAAGAAAATAAATACGAAAGTCAAACAAAAAGCGAAGAGTCACCTAAGGCAACCTCCGTAAATGAAATATGGGGAGGGGTTAAAAAAGAAACGTGGAAAAAAAGTTAATTAAACGGTTGTTTGGTCAAAAAATTCAAATGAAAATTACTATTAAAAGAAAAGTTTTTAACCAAAAATAAATATGGCACTTAAGGCCAAACGGATACTGAAAAAAAAGAAACAAAAAATAAATTCAAGACGGCCGACCTAAACAAAAACAAATATGGCCGCCAAAAAATACGAAACTAAAATAAAAAAAAGCTAGAAAATAAAATTAAAAAAACAAAGCAAGAAAACGAAAAGATAAATAAAAATAAACTTAGCTAAACCAAAGAGGGGTCTTTTCTGTAAAATAAATTTAGTCCAAATGGGTTATCAATTTGCAATCAAAAAGTCTGACGCTCGCCAAAGAAGTCGGAAAATGACAAAACAAGTCAAGAACTACCCTTCTCGAGTCTTCGACGGAAAAGTGCCTCCGAAACAGAAGTAGGCTCTTTTTATGTGTTTTTTGGTCTCGCAATTTCTCACTCTTGAAGAGCCTCGCTTTCACCAATGACGCATGCGCCGTGTCATTCCAAAAACTGCCTTGCATGAGCTCGCCTCGCGGTTCCATTACGTCTACGAACGCACGTGCAGACAAACTGCCTTCTCTTGCTTCGGCGAGGTAAGTCTCCACCACAGTGATCACGCCTGTTGAGGAAAGGCAAGGATGTGGGGAGGGAGTTAGAGGGTTACCGGCCCATAACTCTGCTAAACACAGAGTTAAAGATTTTGGCCAAGATCTTGCAAAATCATTTGCAATTAGTTGCCGAGTCTCTGTTGGGACCTGAGCAGACTTGTGCTGTGAAGGGCCGAACAATTCAGAGCAACCTGCATCTGATACGCACGATCATAGAGGGGATAAAAGACGACGAACAAGCCGGACTGATCCATTTAGATTAGTCCAAGGCATTTGATAGGGTTGACCATCGTTACCTGGCGGCTGTCCTGCAGGCAGCTGGATTCGAAACCAACTTCCGCCGCTGGATTAGCCCCCTATATCAATCACCCACGACTGTGGTACAGGTGAACGGAAAGTTGTCGGGCGTTCTGGCGCTGTCTAGATCGGTCAGACAGGGTTGTCCACTGTCGCCCCTACTTCATGCTTTGGCGTTGGAAACCCTCCTTCGCCGGCTTAGGGACAGGGTGTGCAGTCCAGCCCTACGTGGAATCGCTGTCCCTGGTGGTGCTCGAGCCAGGGTTTCCGCGTACGCCGATGATGTCACTACTTTCGTGTCCTCCCGGAGTGACATTGAGGTGGTACAGAAAGCGCTTGAACGGTACGAACAAGTGACAGGGGCCAAGATTAACCGCAACAAGTCGTCCGGCTTGCGGTTAGGTGCCTGGAAGGGTGTTACCCTCCCGGGGTCCTTCGACTGGACGGACGGCCCGGTCTGCATTCTTGGTGTGTGGTTCGGGCCCGACCTTCAGTTGGAGAAAAATTGGTTTGAAGTACTGGCAAAGGTAGACGCGTCGGCCAAGACTTGGCGTCGAAGGAATTTGTCCTTAAAGGCTATGGCTGAGGCGTGTGTTACATACGTCTTTCCCATTATTCTTTACCGTTGTCAGTACTTCCACTTTGTAAACGACATAGGAAGGCGATCGAGCGTTTGCTATTCTCCATTCTGTGGAGAGGACGCAAACAGTACGTCGACAAACGTGTCTGTTACCAACGTCCGTGTCATGGGGGTCTGGGAATGCCGTACCTGATGGGCCACAAGGTTGCGTCTAGGTTGGTTTTTCTCAGGCGAGCAATTTTCGAAGACTCATTGCTTAGGAGGATACTGAGGGACATGTTCCTTAGCCTTACTATCACTCTCCACATCTCGAGGCGGTGCCGTAAGCCTCGAGGGCGATCGAGTTTTCTCCTCGAATGTCTGGCGGCCCTGCGGGCCATTCCACGGTCCAGTGACCTTTCACGGTCTAGGAGAGTCTTCTATCGTGGGCCAGTGGAGGGCGTCGCGAATGATTCATTACGTGATGTGCTGCGCTTGTCGGAGGATGAGTTTCGCTCGTTCTGGTCTTGGGCGCCAGGTAGTGATTATCTCAGCAACTCTGAGTTTTCACTCACCTGGCGATTGGCTCGGAATCGCTTGCCTCTCAATGACAAGGCCTTCATATGGGGCCTGGCGGATTTGCCAGATTGTGAACGCTGCAACCTTGGCTTGGAAGAAACGGCTTCGCACGCCTTCTACCATTGTTCGCGGGCCCGCCCTCTATGGGACCGGGTCGGCGAGTTGACTGCTCGTATCGCGCCGCGAGAGCTTGTGCTCATTGATCGTGCATTCGTCTGCGACAATGTGTCGCCCCCGTTTTCTGGGATGAAGCGTATGGTGTTTCTGTCGCTGCTAGCCACGGCTAGAATGGTGATTTGGACGATACGGAAGGAAGAAGTCTTGCGAGATCAGCGTCTTTCACATCAGGATCTGATCCGATATTTTGAGCATCAGCTCAAAATAAGGATTAGAACTGATTGGAAACGTTTGACTTCGACAGACTTCAGCGAAAGGTGGATAACTGTAGCAAGTCTGGTTCGCTTGAACGGGGCTAGTCTTGATTTTCTCTTTTAGATCTGCTGGTTACATCGGGGTGGATTCCTGTGGAACCCTCCCCTGGTTAAGGTAGCTCTCTTTTGTGTACATAGTTAAAGTGAATGAATTTGTTCCTAGCCTGTACCTGGCTTTCTCTTTTGTTATGATCCAAGCCGAGATTCCCAACCTCCCCAGTTTGTTTTGGTCTCCTTTTATCTCGGCCTTTTACTGTCCCATTCCATTAATTTTTTACCCCCCTCCCCATTCCCGTAGCGAGTGTACTTCTTGATTTCGCCGTTTGGTGGAATACAGCGGCCACTCTTTTTCTGGGATGGACGGGTCTTACTAACATTGTTTATTATTTTTATTTCAAATATTTGTTGTATTTTTAGTTTTGTTTTTGGGTTCATTCTCCTTCCATCATTTCATATTTCATTAAATGTTTTAAATTATATATTATATTGTAGATAAATACATTTTTATTGTCATGGGTTATTTGCCCACTTTTTTAGGTGTCCTGTGTGAGTTTGTGGTATTGTGGTGTATGTAGGATCGGGAGCTGATGGATGGGTTCTTTTGCTGTATGCAAATTGTAATGAGTGAATAGGTCGTGATAGTGTTTAGCTAGGTATAGGATAGTTAAGTGAGAACCAACCTCTTCTCCTCTCCTTTTCGGTTTTGTGCCACAATTTTTGTAACTTTTACAAAAATAAATATTATTCGGTGTTGGTGATTCGTGAAGGCTACACCAGTGTTCGAGAGACAGTGTTTTGTTTACGGTGCGCCGTAAACGGAGTCCCGAGTAAAGCAGCGTTGACTTATTTTCAGAACCAAACATGCCTTCCCCTTGTGTGGTACCAAATTGCAAAAGAAATTATAAAAATGGACCGAAAGTTCATTGTTTTTCGTTTCCAAAAATAAACATTTATTTGATCAATGGAAACATGCCATTAAAAGGGAGAATTTTACCCCAAGTCCATTTAGCAAAGTGAGTAGTTAAAATTTTAATCACCATTTATTTCAACAGTCGCTAAACTCAAAATTTGTTAAAAAATTAGTTTTGCCGTAGCACAAGAAAGAAAGCACTTTGTTTATATCTTTTAAATTAATAAAATAAAATAAGATATTATTTTTATTTTTTTGAATAAAATTGAAATAAAAATTATCTTAAAAAATATCAGAATTAAAAAGAATAAAATTTAAATATGGCTATTCGTTCGTAAGTTTTTTTAATGTTTTAAAACCTAAACTGAAGCCAAAACAAGTTGTTAAACATTATATTTTCTAAAAATATTTGAATTAATTTTTTATTGATATTTTATATAAGAAAATAGTGTTTTCTTTTCAATGAAATGTTTAATAAATTCTTAGAAAACGAAAGTAAAAACTTAACTTTTCTATACTTGCAACTTTATGAATCATTTTTAAACATGAGGGGTTTTTTAATCCTTAAAAATTAATTAGTAAGTAAACATTAACCAAAAAAAGAGTTTTGCAAAAAAAATGATTTTTTTACAAAACAGTTTAACATCATAAATGAAATAGAAACATTAATTTTTACTTTTTTTTTTTTACTATTAAAATATTTTAAAAATGTAATTGAATTCCCAAATATCCTAGAATTTTTTAAGTGTATCTTTTTTTGAAAGGCAAAAATATCTTTTCATTTCATCCAGTAGGATTAACAATGGATTCAAAATATTATTTTAAAATTCGAACTCCGTTGTTCTTTAGCAGAATTTCTCTAAAGACATTTGGTATTCTTAATAAATCTATTGGATTAAAAGTTCTCAAGACTTTTTTAAAAATCTATTTCAGATTTAGCTATCCTATCATTAATTCGTTCGATTCATAATTTTTTTACCCGCTGTAACATAAAACTGGCAATAAAATGTATAAAACTACTACTAATAATAAAGCATTTTTTCTTGATTCTATTCATTAAATATTGTTTTTCTAATAAATGAATATATATTTTAACTTAAATTAAAATAGGGAAATTCATTTGATTCAGTGAATAGGCAGACTTTGGAATCGTAATACGAAATTTCCGTTTGCGTTCACATTTGGACTAATATCCTTGGGAAATAATTCACATATTCCCTTCATCTATGGATGGATGCTTTCGCTGCCGATGATATTCAAAATCTGTGTATTGACAAAAACGTTTTGTTTTCGGCATTAAATGATCTAAAATGGTTGATATCCAGTAAATATATATATATATATCAATTATGTTTTAGAACATGTACATTATTTTTTAATATATGTCTTCGACAATCATATGTTTGTTTCAACGTTGGGTGCCCAAAGAGTTTTGCTTTTACCTCCCGAAGAAACGTTGGGCACCCCACGTTGAAACAAACATATGATTGTCGAGGACATATATTAAAAAATAATGTACATGTTCTAAAACATAATTTATAATAAATATTCACAGCTCTATACATCATATATCGAGCACTGTTTTAAATTAATGTTTTGGACGGAAAAAAAATTCTTTCTTCGTTCTGTACCCACTCGGATACATATATATATATATATATATATATATATATATATATATATATATATAGTCTCTAATACTGATTTCTCAACAAGTTACAAAGCATTAATTTAGTCCTAGGTGATAATATCATAGTAACGATGGATGTTACGTCTCTGTACACGAACATTCCACATGTTGAAGGAGTAGCAGCTTGCCATGAGTTCCTTAAAAGCAAATTACCTAACAACCAAATCACAGATTTATGCCAATTCATAAATTTCATCTTAACACACAATAATTTTAAATTCAACAACAAACACTATTTACAGATTAGTGGCACAGCAATGGGCACGAAAATGGCACCTAGTTATGCCAATATCTTTATGCATATTTTAGAAAAAAAGATACTAGACAGTTCACAATACAAACCATCACATTATTTTAGATACATTGATGATATTTTCTTAATATGGACTCATGGATTAGAAAAATTAAAAAACTTCTTCACTTTCTGCAACAACTTCCACAATACAATCAAATTTACCATGGAGTACTCATACACATCCGTCCTTTTCTTGATTCTATTCATTAAATATTGTTTTTCTAATAAATGAATATATATTTTAACTTAAATTAAAATAGGGAAATTCATTTGATTCAATGAATAGGCAGACTTTGGAATCGTAATACGAAATTTCCGTTTGCGTTCACATTTGGACTAATATCCTTGGGAAATAATTCACATATTCCCTTCATCTATGGATGGATGCTTTCGCTGCCGATGATATTCAAAATCTGTGTATTGACAAAAACGTTTTGTTTTCGGCATTAAATGATCTAAAATGGTTGATATCCAGTAAATATATATATATATCAATTATGTTTTAGAACATGTACATTATTTTTTAATATATGTCTTCGACAATCATATGTTTGTTTCAACGTTGGGTGCCCAAAGAGTTTTGCTTTTACCTCCCGAAGAAACGTTGGGCACCCCACGTTGAAACAAACATATGATTGTCGAGGACATATATTAAAAAATAATGTACATGTTCTAAAACATAATTTATAATAAATATTCACAGCTCTATACATCATATATCGAGCACTGTTTTAAATTAATGTTTTGGACGGAAAAAAAATTCTTTCTTCGTTCTGTACCCACTCGGATACATATATATATATATATATAGTCTCTAATACTGATTTCTCAAGAAGTTACAAAGCATTAATTTAGTCCTAGGTGATAATATCATAGTAACGATGGATGTTACGTCTCTGTACACGAACATTCCACATGTTGAAGGAGTAGCAGCTTGCCATGAGTTCCTTAAAAGCAAATTACCTAACAACCAAATCACAGATTTATGCCGATTAATAAATTTCATCTTAACACACAATAATTTTAAATTCAACAACAAACACTATTTACAGATTAGTGGCACAGCAATGGGCACGAAAATGGCACCTAGTTATGCCAATATCTTTATGCATATTTTAGAAAAAAAGATACTAGACAGTTCACAATACAAACCATCACATTATTTTAGATACATTGATGATATTTTCTTAATATGGACTCATGGATTAGAAAAATTAAAAAACTTCTTCACTTTCTGCAACAACTTCCACAATACAATCAAATTTACCATGGAGTACTCATACATATCCGTCCCTTTCTTAGACGTCATGGTAAAATTAAATAAACATACACTTTCCACCAGTCTATACAACAAACCCACAAACCAACTTAAATTCCTACACTTTAACAGCTGTCATCCCCTCAAATTAAAAAAATCTATCGTATACAGCTCATTTATTAGAATAAAACGCATTTGTTCAGACCATCCAGACTTTCTAAACAACATTAACAACCTAACAAAACAGTTTCTAAAATGTAAATATCCAATAAAAATAATAAAGGAAGCACTACATAAAACCATCCACATAGATCGTAGCACACTTCTCACATACAAAAAACGAAAAGATAACAACCGAATTCCCATGGTTTTTAACCATAATCAATATTCCTACACACTTATCAAAAATTTTAAAAATGATTACAGGAACCTCCAATCAAACAAAAACATCAAAGACATTTTCGATAAACCACCCATAAATGCAAAGAAACAAACACCCAACCTATCAACTATCATCACTTCTAACAAATATTTAAATAATACAAACCTATCAGGGAATTTAAAATGTGGAAAGCCTCGCTGTTTAATTTGTAAACATTTAATAACAGACAAAACATTCTCTGTACCCAACACCAAAATAAAATTACACCCACCAAACCTTACTTGTGACAGCAAAAACATCATATACTTTATCTTCTGCTCAATTTGTCCCAACAGTGGATATATCGGCGAATCCGGTAATAGCTTTAGATTTCGCTTCAATAATCACAAACTAAATATACGACAAAAAAATGTATACTCCCCAATTGCAGCCCATTTTAATCAACCTGATCATACTTTAGAAAATTGCAAATGTTTACTAATAGACTCCAATTTTAGTTCTACATACACACGCAGAAAGAAAGAAAAATACTGGATTTTAAAATTAAATACACACAAGCTAGGGTTAAATAGGGACTTAAGTGTGTTGAATCTTAACAAATATTTCAATAGGTAAAAAACATTTTTTCAGATATTCCAAAAATTTTTTATCTAAAACAAACAGACTTTCTCTACGGACGTGCCGCATGTTGTGAACAAACACACCACGTGATGTAAACAAAAAATACTCGGACGCTATCGTGAAATACGTTTCTAATTCAAATTTAAAAATCACTTGTTTCTGATGAAGGACCGAGGACGGTCTGAAATATAAAATATAATAAAAATTACAAATACTGTTCAAAAAAAGTACATTTTTAAATTCAAAACTTTTTATTAATATTCTTTCCTATATATATATATATATATATATATATACATATACATATACATATACATATACATATACATACATATACATATACATATATATACATATACATACATATACATATACATACATATACATATATATACATATACATATATATACATATACATATATATACATAACTAAGCAAAAAGTTAATTCATGAGTTTTTGATAGGCATATTTCTTTATTCTACTTAACCCCGATGACTATTTTTTACTATATATCCTTAGCGATTCGTTCATTCGTTTAACAATTAATAAGATTTAAAATATGTTGTGTTTTTCTTTTTAAACATTTTTCAGGTATGTGAACTTCATTTTCGACCCGAAGACATAAAAAGAGAATCGTCAGCATTTGATAAAATAAAATGGGTAAAACTATTACTGTTAAACATGAAAGACCATATCTTTATGATGGTGCTATACCTAGGATTCTTCCAAACTCGTCTCTCTTATTTATCTTCATCGACCTCCTTCAGAAAATCACCAAACTCGAAGAAAATCCAAAGGGAAAATTTTGATCTGAAAAGAGCTTTAGTTCAATGTATTGCAGATGACCTAGCATACAAAAAAAACAAAAAATGTTCCATAACATTAATGATATGGAAGATAAATTAAATTTTATCAACAGAAATGATTGGACCAAAATCGGAATCAATTACAATAGACAGGGTCATTTTAGGATATGGAGACTGGATGATATGACAAATAAGTTTATCCTGTTTCCTAATAAAGGAAACAGGATAAACTTATTTGTCATATCATCCAGTCTCCATATCCTAAAATGACCCTGTCTATTGTAATTGATTCCGATTTTGCAGCACACATGTTCTGTAATGATGTGGAAATTCACAGAATAGGGGAGTATAAGATTCCTAACTTTGTAACTGATGTGAATATTTTTGAAATTTTGATTTCAAACCTTCAAAAAATGGACATAGAAGAACAACAAAGCAAACCGCAAAATGTTATTTCAATATTAAAATTGATCATGTCATTTCTGTTATTATTGCAAGAGGAGTCAAATAAATATTATAGTGCAATTAAATTTATATATGAACAAATAAACCTAATGACACAAAATAAGTTCAGTTATTCAACAGAAATGATGATATTTTCTTCATTATTATATAACTGTTCTCCTACTGGATACAGACTGTTAAGAGATTCGAAAAATGTAATTTTACCAAGCTATTCAACCATTAGAAGACTTACCCTATCAACCTCTATGAATCCTGTTGTTGAGCAACATAACAACAATTTTCTAATGTATATAGAAAATAAGTTCAAGTTACTTGTGCAGAAAGATATCACAGTATCTTTACTTGTTGATGAAATTCATCTAAAACCTTATTTTGATTATAAAGGTGGCAATGTTGTTGGCTTAGCCAATAACACCGATGAGGCGGCAACAAGTGCATTTGCTTTTATGCTTAGTAGTGTGTTATCGAATTATAAGGATGTTATACATATAATGCCGACTAAATGTCTTAAAGAAGAAAATTTATTCAACATAATTAAACGCTTAATAATTGGGTTGGAAGAAATAGGCTTTAAAGTATTGTGTGTAATAATGGATAACAATGCAATAAATAAAAAAGCTGTGTCTTTATTTTGTACCCCAGAAAAACTTTCGATCGTATATCCACATCCAGTTCTGAAGTCTAGACCTCTTTTTTTTCATATTTGACTCAGTCCATATTTTAAAATGTATCAGAAACAACTGGTCTGGTCAAAAAGATGCAAGTAAATGCATGATATTTCCAAAGTTTTGTTTCAATGGAAATCATTAATTAAATAATGTCCAAAGTGCTCCATTTTGTACCTTACACAAACTTCATGCCCTGGAATCGCAATCACTTCTAAAACATTGTTACAAAATGACTGCCAAGACACTTTCTCCTAGTAATCTTGAAAGGCAAAATGTTAATTTAGTATTACAAATATTTAATGAATATACTATTCAGGGATTGCTAACTTTAGGAAAAGAAAAATGTTTGCCCAATTTTGCTGAAGTTGCGGAATTTATAAACATATTTTTTATTTGGTGGAATATAATGAATGTGAAAACACCAGTTAAAGGTTGGAATCTTCAAAATAAAAATTGCAATCCATTAAAATTAAATGAAGAAAATTATGCATTTCTAACAATATTTTGTAACTGGTTGGAATCTTGGGATAGCATTCCTGGAAAAAGTGGTAAATTAACAAAGGAAACTTTTACTGCTTTACACCATACCACTTATGCCATTTTAGAACTAACACAATATTGTACAGAAGAACTGAAAATGTTGTATATTACCTGGAAAACTTCAAACTGATCATCTGGAGGCAAGATTTGGCCAGTATCGACAACTTAGTGGTGATCAATATAAAATCTCTATCCGTTAATTATTTGAATGCGAAAAAAAAAAAACTAAGAATGTTGTCTGTTTTAAAACTTAGCCTGCCTTTTAATAATCAAAGTATGAATTTGAAGAATTTACAAGAGGTGAATTGGAATGAAATGACAAAGGAACAAAATTTAGATGTTTATAAATTTAACATAGATGTAACTGATAATGATGTTCATTATTAATATATTATAATATATTTAGCATTATAATATATTTATTATAATATATTTAGCAGGTTATTGTTGTTATGCCGTTTTTAAAAAAATGAAATGTTATATTATAGTTGTAAAAGTTTAGTATCAGGAAGAGATGATATGCTACCTGATATAAACAGTTATTTTCAAGGAATTAATAGAGGTTCTCTGTTATATCCCAATGATGTAACAACAAATTTAGTATTATGCAATTATATTGTTATTAATAAAATTGTAAAGAAGCCTTCTTTTCTTCATTCAATGAATAAAAAAAACAATGTCTGTGTACATAACATTGGATGTTTGCCTAATGATGAACTTCTTTTTCATGTTGACTCATGTGGTGAAGATCACAGCATTGAAAAAATAGAAAAAATGATTGCCTGGAGCTCTTCTTATGCATTATTAAATAATTTTTGTAGAAAGGAAAATGATAATATTACTTGTAAGAAGTTAAGTAAGAAAAGAAAACTTCAAACATTCAACTGAATTTTGAGACATAAAAAAACTTTTATAAGTTTGATTTTTAAAAAAACAGTAACTTAAACTTATTTAGTTTGAATTAATTTGCTTGAATTTAAATTGTTGCATTTTTTTAATATTTCTAATTAATAATTTTTGCTTATTGTTGCTTCTTGTTTGTTCCTAAATTCTAATGGCTTCTTGATTGCTATATTTGAGTGATTCTGATTTAAAAAGTCTTGGAATTAAAACAAAAGTGATTGTGATTTTTCATAATTAAATTAAAAATATGAAAATTTAAGCAGTGTTTGTTAAATTGTTTTTAGAATTTAGACGAATAAACGAAAAATGTTGTCTTTAAAACTGTGTTTATTTACAAACACGACCGACAGTCAGTAGTCAACAATGATGTTTATATATTCTTATTAATTATTGTTTCCTTAATTTTAATTAAAATTAATAAACCCAGTATAAATCAAAACATGTGTCTTTCCTTTCTTTTTTTTCTTGTTACATTTTAAAAAGTTTTAAAATCTTTATTAAAAACCGTTGTCATAAAACGAGAGACACAGTTGCTAAGCTGATTCATGGCTCGACTCCCGTGACGTCACATTTCATCGCGCAGACCTTGCTAATATAGCGGAGGTCGTGGCATATTACGTCATACAATAAAACTAAAAAAAATAAGGAAAGTGATAAGATTAAGTTAAAGGCAAGTTGACATCTTGATCATTAAGGAGGAAAAAGAAGAAAGGAGAAAAGTAAGATAAGGGAAAGGGGAAAAAAAGAAAATAAATTAGCATGTATTCTTTGGGGCCAAATTTCAAAATGAATCTTCGCTCTGATTAGTTGAAAGAAACACACAAGTCAATTTTATATCTTCCCACATACACAGCACATCAAACCGAAGGTTTCGTGTTTAAATGTAAATCATCTGTACAACCAATATCAAACATTGCCTGATGAAAAGAATCTTTCTCGGAACATAGAAATTTCCGTGTCGCAATGTACAATTGATTCATAACAAATATATATATATATTGTCATCCGCAGACAGATCTGTTTCGCTGTATCACAGCTCATCAGTACGGTTAGACTCCGATTGCTACATAACCCAGGCTCGAAACCCGACTGAATTGACTGAATTCATTACTTCAATATATATATAATCTCTTATCCTACAAGTGATATTCGATCTTTAAGTGAATATTATATTATAACTGAAGTAACGAATTTTTAAGTTTCATTTTTTACTTTCTAAACACTTTCATTTTCATTTCAATGTTCTGCTTTCATCAAGAAAGAAATGGTAAAAACTTAGAAAAAGTCCAAAATCTCCTTCACTCAGTTTGCCTGTCCTTGTGTATCTGTCTCCCTCACCAAGGTTTCTTTTTCCATTTCATCTTACTTTTTACTTTAGCTTCAGGCAAGAATTTTATTCTAAACCTGTTACTTTTTTTTTTTTTACACAGAAGACGATTTCAACGCCCGGATGTTCTTTATTCCAGGAATTAATTTTCACCCGTCACCCAGCCACTTCCGATCATTTCTGTGTTGGTGTCTGCAAAAGAAAAAAAACTTTTGGAAAGACAAAAAAATCTGATAGCAAATTAAACCCTAAGACAAAAGTGGTTTTCTTTCTGCTTTTTATTCAGTCTTTCACTCTGCCTTGTCTTTTACTTAGAATCTCATTGACTTGATTTGTTTAATTCTATTTTCTATACATCTTTCACTCTGCCTTGTCTTTTACTTAGAATCTCATTGACTTGATTTGTTTAATTCTATTTTCTATGCATCATTCACTCTGCCTTGTCTTTTATTTAGAATCTCATTGACTAGATTTCTTTCATTCTATTTTCTATACATCTTTCACACTGCCTTGTCTTTTATTTAGAATCTCATTGACTTGATTTGTTTAATTCTATTTTCTATACATCTTTCACTCTGCCTTGTCTTTTACTTAGAATCTCATTGACTTGATTTGTTTCATTCTATTTTCTATACATCTTTCACTCTGCCTTGTCTTTTATTTAGAATCTCATTGACTTGATTTGTTTAATTCTATTTTCTATACATCTTTCACTCTGCCTTGTCTTTTATTTAGAATCTCATTGACTTGATTTGTTTAATTCTATTTTCTATACATCTTTCACTCTGCCTTGTCTTTTATTTAGAATCTCATTGACTTGATTTGTTTAATTCTATTTTCTATACATCTTTCACTCTGCCTTGTCTTTTATTTAGAATCTCATTGACTTGATTTGTTTCATTCTATTTTTTATACATCTTTCTCTCTGCCTTGTCTTTTACTTAGAATCTCATTGACTTGATTTGTTTAATTCTATTTTCTATACATATTTCACTCTGCCTTGTCTTTTATTTAGAATCTCATTGACTTGATTTGTTTAATTCTATTTTCTATACATCTTTCACTCTGCCTTGTCTTTTATTTAGAATCTCATTGACTTGATTTGTTTAATTCTATTTTCTATACATCTTTCACTCTGCCTTGTCTTTTACTTGGAATCTCATTGACTTGATTTGTTTAATTCTATTTTTTATACATCTTTCACTCTGCCTTGTCTTTTATTTAGAATCTCATTGACTTGATTTGTTTAATTCTATTTTCTATACATCTTTCACTCTGCCTTGTCTTTTATATAGAATCTCATTGACTTGATTTGTTTAATTCTAATTTCTATACATCTTTCACTCTGCCTTGTCTTTTACTTAGAATCTCATTGACTTGATTTGTTTAATTCTATTTTCTATACATCTTTCACTCTGCCTTGTCTTTTATTTAGAATCTCATTGACTTGATTTGATAATTCTATTTTCTATACATCTTTCACTCTGCCTTGTCTTTTACTTAGAATCTCATTGACTTGATTTGTTTAATTCTATTTTCTATACATCTTTCACTCTGCCTTGTCTTTTATTTAGAATCTCATTGACTTGATTTGTTTAATTCTATTTTCTATACATCTTTCACTCTGCCTTGTCTTTTACTTAGAATCTCATTGACTTGATTTGTTTAATTCTATTTTCTATACATCTTTCACTCTGCCTTGTCTTTTATTTAGAATCTCATTGACTTGATTTGATAATTCTATTTTCTATACATCTTTCACTCTGCCTTGTCTTTTACTTAGAATCTCATTGACTTGATTTGTTTAATTCTATTTTCTATACATCTTTCACTCTGCCTTGTCTTTTATTTAGAATCTCATTGACTTGATTTGATAATTCTATTTTCTATACATCTTTCACTCTGCCTTGTCTTTTACTTAGAATCTCATTGACTTGATTTGTTTAATTCTATTTTCTATACATCTTTCACTCTGCCTTGTCTTTTATTTAGAATCTCATTGACTTGATTTGTTTAATTCTATTTTCTATACATCTTTCACTCTGCCTTGTCTTTTATTTAGAATCTCATTGACTTGATTTGTTTCATTCTATTTTCTATACATCTTTCACTCTGCCTTGTCTTTTACTTAGAATCTCATTGACTTGATTTGTTTAATTCTATTTTCTATACATATTTCACTCTGCCTTGTCTTTTATTTAGAATCTCATTGACTTGATTTGTTTAATTCCATTTTCTATACATCTTTCACTCTGCCTTGTCTTTTATTTAGAATCTCATTGACTTGATTTGTTTAATTCTATTTTCTATACATCTTTCACTCTGCCTTGTCTTTTACTTGGAATCTCATTGACTTGATTTGTTTAATTCTATTTTTTATACATCTTTCACTCTGCCTTGTCTTTTATTTAGAATCTCATTGACTTGATTTGTTTAATTCTATTTTCTATACATCTTTCACTCTGCCTTGTCTTTTATATAGAATCTCATTGACTTGATTTGTTTAATTCTAATTACTATACATCTTTCACTCTGCCTTGTCTTTTACTTAGAATCTCATTGACTTGATTTGTTTAATTCTATTTTCTATACATCTTTCACTCTGCCTTGTCTTTTATTTAGAATCTCATTGACTTGATTTGATAATTCTATTTTCTATACATCTTTCACTCTGCCTTGTCTTTTACTTAGAATCTCATTGACTTGATTTGTTTAATTCTATTTTCTATACATCTTTCACTCTGCCTTGACTTTTATTTAGAATCTCATTGACTTGATTTGTTTAATTCTATTTTCTATACATCTTTCACTCTGCCTTGTCTTTTACTTAGAATCTCATTGACTTGATTTGTTTAATTCTATTTTCTATACATCTTTCACTCTGCCTTGTCTTTTATTTAGAATCTCATTGACTTGATTTGATAATTCTATTTTCTATACATCTTTCACTCTGCCTTGTCTTTTACTTAGAATCTCATTGACTTGATTTGTTTAATTCTATTTTCTATACATCTTTCACTCTGCCTTGTCTTTTATTTAGAATCTCATTGACTTGATTTGATAATTCTATTTTCTATACATCTTTCACTCTGCCTTGTCTTTTACTTAGAATCTCATTGACTTGATTTGTTTAATTCTATTTTCTATACATCTTTCACTCTGCCTTGTCTTTTATTTAGAATCTCATTGACTTGATTTGATAATTCTATTTTCTATACATCTTTCACTCTGCCTTGTCTTTTACTTAGAATCTCATTGACTTGATTTGTTTAATTCTATTTTCTATACATCTTTCACTCTGCCTTGTCTTTTATTTAGAATCTCATTGACTTGATTTGTTTAATTCTATTTTCTATACATCTTTCACTCTGCCTTGTCTTTTACTTAGAATCTCATTGACTTGATTTGTTTAATTCTATTTTCTATACATCTTTCACTCTGCCTTGTCTTTTATTTAGAATCTCATTGACTTGATTTGTTTAGTTCTATTTTCTATACATCTTTCACTCTGCCTTGTCTTTTATATAGAATCTCATTGACTTGATTTGTTTAATTCTAATTTCTATACATCTTTCACTCTGCCTTGTCTTTTACTTAGAATCTCATTGACTTGATTTGTTTCATTCTATTTTCTATCATCTTTCACTCGGCCTTGTCTTTTACTTAGAATCTCATTGACTTGATTTGTTTAATTCTATTTTCTATGCATCTTTCACTCTGCCTTGTCTTTTATTTAGAATCTCATTGACTTGATTTGTTTAATTCTATTTTCTATACATCTTTCACTCTGCCTTGTCTTTTATTTAGGATCTCATTGACTTGATTTGTTTAATTCTATTTTTTATACATCTTTCACTCTGCCTTGTCTTTTATTTAGAATCTCATTGACTTGATTTGTTTAATTCTATTTTCTATACATCTTTCACTCTGCCTTGTCTTTTATTTAGATTCTCATTGACTTGATTTGTTTAATTCTATTTTCTATACATCTTTCACTCTGACTTGTCTACTTAGAATCTCATTGACTTGATTTCCATTTAATTTATTTTTCTATACATCTTTCACTCTGCCTTGTCTTTTATTTAGAATCTCATTGACTTGATTTGTTTAATTCCTCCTATTTTCATACATCTTTCACTCTGCCTTTGTCTTTATATAGAATCTCATTGACTTGATTTGTTTAATTCTAATTTCTATACATCTTTCACTCTGCCTTTGTCTTTTATTTAGAATCTCATTGACTTGATTTGATAATCTTCATTTTCTATACATCTTTCACTCTGCCTTGCCTTACTTAGAATCTCATTGACTTGATTTGTTTAATTCTATTTTCTATACATCTTTCACTCTGCCTTGTCTTTTATTTAGAATCCATTGACTTGATTTGTTTAATTCTATTTTCTATACATCTTTCACTCTGCCTTGTCTTTTGTATTTAGAATCTCATTGACTTGATTTGTTTAATTCCTATTTTCTATACATCTTTCTGTTCTGCCTTGTCTTTATTTAGAATCTCATTGACTTGATTTGTTTAATTCTATTTTCTATACATCTTTCACTCTGCCTTGTCTTTTATTTAGAATCTCATTGACTTGATTTGTTTAATTCTATTTTTCTATACATCTTTCACTCTGCCTTGTCTTTTATTTAGAATCTCATTGACTTGATTTGTTTAATTATTTTTTTTATACATCTTTCACTCTGCCTTGTCTTTTATTTAGAATCTCATTGACTTGATTGTTTAATTCTATTTTCAATACATCTTTCACTCTGCCTTGTCTTTTATTTAGAATCTCATTGACTTGATTTGTTTAATTCTATTTTCTCTATACATCTTTCAGCTCTGCCTTGTCTTTTACTTAGAATCTCATTGACTTGATTTGTTTAATTCTATTTTCTATACATCTTTCACTCTGCCTTGTCTTTTACTTAGAATCTCATTGACTTGATTTGTTTAATTCTATTTTCTATACATCTTTCACTCTGCCTTGTCTTTACTTAGGTCTTCATTGACTTGATTTACTTAATTTTGCTTATACATCTTTCACTCTGCTTTGTCTTTTACTTAGAATCTCATTGACTTGATTTGTTTAATTCTATTTTCTATACATCTTTCACTCTGCCTTGTCTTTTATTTAGAATCTCATTGACTTGATTTGTTTAATTCTATTTTTTATACATCTTCACTCTGGCTCCTTATCTTTTATTTAGAATCTCATTGACTTGATTTGTTTAATTCTATTTTCAATACATCTTTCACTCTGCCTTGACTTATTTAGAATCTCATTGACATGATTTCTTTAATTCTATTTTCTATACATCTTTCACTCTGCCTTGTCTTTTACTTAGAATCTCATTGACTTGATTTGTTTAATTCTATTTTCTATACATCTTTCACTCTGCCTTGTCTTTTACTTAGAATCTCATTGACTTGATTTGTTTAATTCTATTTTCTATACATCTTTCACTCTGGCCTTGTCTTTTACTGAATCTCATTGACTTGATTTGTTTAATTCTATTTATATACATCTTTCACTCTGCTTTGTCTTTTACTTAGAATCTCATTGACTTGATTTATTTAATTCTATTTTCTATACATCTTTCACTCTGCCTTGTCTTCTTTATTTAGAATCCCAATGACTTGATTTGTTTAATTCTATTTTCTATACATCTTTCACTCTGCCTTGTCTTTTACTTAGAATCTCATTGACTTGATTTGTTTAATTCTATTTTCTATACATCTTTCACTCTGCCTTGTCTTTTACTTAGAATCTCATTGACTTGATTTTTTTAATTCTATTTTCTATACATCTTTCACTCTGCCTTGTCTTTTACTTAGAATCTCATTGACTTGATTTGTTTAATTCTATTTTCTAGACATCTTTCACTCTGCCTTGTCTTTTTTATTTAGAATCTCATTGACTTGATTTGTTTTTAATTCTATTTTCTATACATCTTTCACTCTGCCTTGTCTTTTATTTAGAATCTCATTGACTTGATTTGTTTAATTCTATTTTCTATACATCTTTCACTCTGCCTTGTCTTTTATTTAGAATCTCATTGACTTGATTTGTTTAATTCTATTTTCTATACATCTTTCACTCTGCCTTGTCTTTTATTTAGAATCTCATTGACTTGATTTGTTTAATTCTATTTTTTATACATCTTTCACTCTGCCTTGTCTTTTTATTTAGAATCTCATTGACTTGATTTGTTTAATTCTATTTTCAATACATCTTTCACTCTGCCTTGTCTTTTATTTAGAATCTCATTGACTTGATTTGTTTAATTCTATTTTCTATACATCTTTCACTCTGCCTTGTCTTTTACTTAGAATCTCATTGACTTGATTTGTTTAATTCTATTTTCTATACATCTTTCACTCTGCCTTGTCTTTTACTTAGAATCTCATTGACTTGATTTGTTTAATTCTATTTTCTATACATCTTTCACTCTGCCTTGTCTTTTACTTAGGAATCTCATTTGACTTGATTTGTTTAATTCTATTTTCTATACATCTTTCACTCTGCTTTGTCTTTTACTTAGAATCTCATTGACTTGATTTGTTTAATTCTATTTTCTACATCTTTCACTCTGCCTTGTCTTTTATTTAGAATCTCATTGACTTGATTTGTTTAATTCTATTTTTTATACATCTTTCACTCTGCCTTGTCTTTTATTTAGAATCTCATTGACTTGATTTGTTTAATTCTATTTTCAATACATCTTTCACTCTGCCTTGTCTTTTATTTAGAATCTCATTGACATGATTTCTTTAATTCTATTTTCTATACATCTTTCACTCTGCCTTGTCTTTTACTTAGAATCTCATTGACTTGATTTGTTTAATTCTATTTTCTATACATCTTTCACTCTGCCTTGTCTTTTACTTAGAATCTCATTGACTTGATTTGTTTAATTCTATTTTCTATACATCTTTCACTCTGCCTTGTCTTTTACTTAGAATCTCATTGACTTGATTTGTTTTTAATTCTATTTTATATACATCTTTCACTCTGCTTTGTCTTTTACTTAGAATCTCATTGACTTGATTTGTTTAATTCTATTTTCTATACATCTTTCACTCTGCCTTGTCTTTTATTTAGAATCCCAATGACTTGATTTGTTTAATTCTATTTTCTATACATCTTTCACTCTGCCTTGTCTTTTACTTAGAATCTCATTGACTTGATTTGTTTAATTCTATTTTCTATACATCTTTCACTCTGCCTTGTCTTTTACTTAGAATCTCATTGACTTGATTTTTTTAATTCTATTTTCTATACATCTTTCACTCTGCCTTGTCTTTTATTTAAAATCTCATTGACTTGATTTGTTTAATTCTATTTTCTATACATCTTTCACTCTGCCTTGCCTTTTATTTAGAATCTCATTGACTTGATTTGTTTAATTCTATTTTCTTTACATCTTTCACTCTGCCTTGTCTTTTATTTAGAATCTCATTGACTTGATTTGTTTAATTCTATTTTTTATACATCTTTCACTCTGCCTTGTCTTTTATTTAGAATCTCATTGACTTGATTTGTTTAATTCTATTTTCAATACATCTTTCACTCTGCCTTGTCTTTTATTTAGAATCTCATTGACTTGATTTGTTTAATTCTTTTTTCTATACATCTTTCACTCTGCCTTATCTTTTACTTAGAATCTCATTGACTTGATTTGTTTAATTCTATTTTCTATACATCTTTCACTCTGCCTTGTCTTTTATTTAGAATTTCATTGACTTGATTTGTTTAATTCTATTTTCTATACATCTTTCACTCTGCCTTGTCTTTTATTTAGAATCTCATTGACTTGATTTGTTTAATTCTATTTTCTATACATCTTTCACTCTGCCTTGTCTTTTACTTAGAATCTCATTGACTTGATTTGTTTAATTCTATTTTCTAGACATCTTTCACTCTGCCTTGTCTTTTATTTAGAATCTCATTGACTTGATTTGTTTAATTCTATTTTCTATACATCTTTCACTCTGCCTTGTCTTTTACTTAGAATCTCATTGACTTGATTTTTTTAATTCTATTTTCTAGACATCTTTCACTCTGCCTTGTCTTTTATTTAGAATCTCATTGACTTGATTTGTTTAATTCTATTTTCTATACATCTTTCACTCTGCCTTGTCTTTTATTTAGAATCTCATTGACTTGATTTGTTTAATTCTATTTTCTATACATCTTTCACTCTGCCTTGTCTTTTATTTAGAATCTCATTGACTTGATTTGTTTAATTCTATTTTCTATACATCTTTCACTCTGCCTTGTCTTTTATTTAGAATCTCATTGACTTGATTTGTTTAATTCTATTTTTTATACATCTTTCACTCTGCCTTGTCTTTTATTTAGAATCACATTGACTTGATTTGTTTAATTCTATTTTCAATACATCATTCACTCTGCCTTGTCTTTTATTTAGAATCTCATTGACTTGATTTGTTTAATTCTATTTTCTATACATCTTTCACTCTGCCTTGTCTTTTACTTAGAATCTCATTGACTTGATTTGTTTAATTCTATTTTTCATAGCACTTTTCACTCTGCCTTGTCTTTTACTTAGAATCTCATTGACTTGATTTGTTTAATTCTATTTTCTATACATCTTTCACTCTGCCTTGTCTTTTATTTAGAATCTCATTGACTTGATTTGTTTAATTCTATTTTCAATACATCATTCACTCTGCTCTATTCTTTATTTAGAATCTCATTGACTTGATTTGTTTAATTCTATTTTCTATACATCTTTCACTCTGCCTTGTATTTTACTTAGAATCTCATTGACTTGATTTGTTTAATTCTATTTTCTAGACATCTTCTACTCTGCCTTGTCTTTTATTTTTTGAATCTCATTGACTTGATTTGTTTAATTCTATTTTCTATACATCTTTCACTCTGCCTTGTCTTTTACTTAGAATCTCATTGACTTGATTTGTTTAATTCTATTTTCTATACATCTTTCACTCTGCTTTGTCTTTTACTTAGAATCTCAATAGACTTGATTTGTTTAATTCTATTTTCTATACATCTTTCACTCTGCCTTGTCTTTTATTTAGAATCTCATTGACTTGATTTGTTTAATTCTATTTTCTATACATCATTCACTCTGCCTTGTCTTTTATTTAGAATCATTGACTTGATTTGTTTAATTCTATTTTCTATACATCTTTCACTCTGCCTTGTCTTTTATTTAGAATCTCATTGACTTGATTTGTTTAATTCTATTTTCATACATCTTTTACCTGCCTTGTCTTTTATTTAGAATCTCATTGACTTGATTTGTTTAATTCTATTTTCTATACATCTTTCACTCTGCCTTGTATTTTACTTAGAATCTCATTGACTTGATTTGTTTAATTCTATTTTCTAGACATCTTTCACTCTGCCTTGTCTTTTATTTGAATCTCATTGACTTGATTTGTTTAATTCTATTTTCTATACATCTTTCACTCTGCCTTGTCTTTTATTTAGAATCTCATTGACTTGATTTGTTTAATTTTATTTTCTATACATCTTTCACTCTGCCTTGTTTTTTATTTAGAATCTCATTGACTTGATTTGTTTAATTCTATTTTCTATACATCTTTCACTCTTGCCTTGTCTTTTACTTAGAATCTCATTGACTTGATTTTTTAATTCTATTTTCAGACATCTTTCACTCTGCCTTGTCTTTTTATTTAGAATCTCATTGACTTGATTTGTTTAATTCTATTTTCTATACATCTTTCACTCTGCCTTGTCTTTTATTTAACTTCATTGACTTGATTTGTTTAATCTCTATTTTCTATACATCTTTCACTCTGCCTTGTCTTTTATTTAGAATCTCATTGACTTGATTTGTTTAATTCTATTTTCTATACATCTTCACTCTGCCTTGTCTTTACTTAGAATCTCATTGACTTGATTTGTTTAATTCTATTTTTCTATACATCTTTCACTCTGCCTTGTCTTTTATTTAGAATCTCATTGACTTGATTTGTTTAATTCTATTTTCTATACATCTTTCACTCTGCCTTGTATTTTACTTAGAATCTCATTGACCTGATTTGTTTAATTCTATTTTCTAGACATCTTTCACTCTGCCTTGTCTTTTATTTTGAATCTCATTGACTTGATTTTGTTTAATTCTATTTTCTATACATCTTTCACTCTGCATTGTCTTTTATTTAGAATCTCATTGACTTTGATTTGTTTAATTCTATTTTCTATACATCTTTTCACTCTGCCTTGTCTTTTATTTAGAATCTCATTGACTTGATTTGTTTAATTCTATTTTCTATACATCTTTCACTCTGCCTTGTCTTTTACTTAGAATCTCATTGACTTGATTTTTTAATTCTATTTTCTATACATCTTTCACTCTGCCTTGTCTTTTACTTAGAATCTCATTGACTTTGATTTGTTTAATTCTATTTTCTATACATCTTTCAATTTGCCCTTTTTTGTCTTCTTTATTTAGAATCCCAATGACTTTGATTTGTTTAATTCTATTTTCTATACATCTTTCACTCTGCCTTGTCTTTTATTTAGAATCTCATTGACTTGATTTGTTTAATTCTTTTTTCTATACATCTTTCACTCTGCCTTGTCTTTTACTTAGAATCTCATTGACTTGATTTGTTTAATTCTATTTTCTATACATCTTTCACTCTGCCTTGTCTTTTATTTAGAATCTCATTGACTTGATTTGTTTAATTCTATTTTCTATACATCTTTCACTCTGCCTTGTCTTTTATTTAGAATCTCATTGACTTGATTTGTTTAATTCTATTTTCTAGACATCTTTCACTCTGCCTTGTCTTTTATTTAGAATCTCATTGACTTGATTTGTTTAATTCTATTTTCTAGACATCTTTCACTCTGCCTTGTCTTTTATTTAGAATCTTATTGACTTGATTTGTTTAATTCTATTTTCTATACATCTTTCACACTGCCTTGTCTTTTATTTAGAATCTCATTGACTTGATTTGTTTAATTATTTTTTATACATCTTTCACTCTGCCTTGTCTTTTATTTAGAATCTCATTGACTTGATTTGTTTAATTCTATTTTCAATACATCTTTCACTCTGCCTTGTCTTTTATTTAGAATCTCATTGACTTGATTTGTTTAATTCTATTTTCTATACATCTTTCACTCTGCCTTGTCTTTTACTTAGAATCTGTCATTGACTTTCCAGTTTGTTTAATTCTAATTTCTATACATCTTTCACTCTGCCTTGTCTTTTTTATTTAGAATCTCATTGACTTGATTTTTTTAATTCTATTTTCTATACATCTTTCACTCTGCCTTGTCTTTTATTTAGAATCTCATTGACTTGATTTGTTTAATTCTATTTTCTACTACATCTTTCACTCTGCCTTGTCTTTTACTTAGAATCTCATTGACTTGATATGTTTAATTCTATTTTCTATACATCTTTCACTCTGCCTTGTCTTTTTTACTTAGAATCTCATTGACTTGATTTGTTTAATTCTATTTTCTATACATCTTTCACTCTGCCTTGTCTTTTATTTAGAATCTCAATGACTTGATTTGTTTAATTCTATTTTCTATACATCTTCACTCTGCTTTGTCTTTTACTTAGAATCTCATTGACTTGATTTGTTTAATTCTATTTTCTATACATCTTTCACTCTGCCTTGTCTTTTGCTTAGAATCTCATTGACTTGATTTGTTTAATTCCCTATTTTCTATACATCTTTCACTCTGCCTTGTCTTTTGCTTAGAATCTCATTGACTTGATTTGTTTAATTCTATTTTCTATACATCTTTCACTCTGCCTTGTCTTTTACTTAGAATCTCATTGACAGTTGTTTAATTCTAATTTCTATGCATCCTTTCACTCTGCCTTGTCTTTTATTTAGAATCTCATTGACTTGATTTTTTTAATTCTATTTTCACCTTACATCTTTCACTCTGCCTTGTCTTTTATTTAGAATCTCATTGACTTGATTTGTTTTAATTCTATTTTCTATACATCTTTCACTCTGCCTTGTCTTTTACTTAGAATCTCATTGACTTGATATGTTTAATTCTATTTTCTATACATCTTTCACTCTGCCTTGTCTTTTACTTAGAATCTCATTGACAGTTTGTTTAATTCTATTTTCTATACATCTTTCACTCTGCCTTGTCTTTTATTTAGAATCTCATTGACTTGATTTGTTTAATTCTATTTTCTACATCTTTTCACTCTGCTTTGTCTTTTACTTAGAATCTCATTGACTTGATTTGTTTAATTCTATTTTCTATGCATCTCACTCTCTTGTCTTTTACTTAGAATCTCATTGACTTGATTTGTTTAATTCTATTTTCTATACATCTTTCACTCTGCCTTGTCTTTTACTTAGAATCTCATTGACTTGATTTGTTATATAGCGACAAATAACAAACAAGCATGTATATAAAAATATAATAATATTTTTTATTGATGACGATGGACCGTGCCGCCTAGGGAACAGAGAGTGAGAGCGCTCTTCTAATGGGGGTTGACGGGGATGTCGTCGAATCTGTTGTGTGTCTCTCTGTCTGGTCCTCGTCTGACTGACTCTCTGTCGACTGCCCTGCTCTGTGAAATCCGTGCTCCGTGGTATTTTTATCTTCAAACCGGCACTTCCGATTTTTTGCCTCGCCTACGCACGCCCACGTAATTCTCAGAGACACCTGTTCTGTTTGCCTCTTGTAGCCATTTCCGCTACTGCCGGAAATAAGGTCAAACAAACATCCGTTCCTTTCAACGGCCGGAAAACGCCCCCGCTTCCTCACTTCCTCGGGTGAGCCTAGATTGTTATATTACAGATTTGTTTAATTCTATTTTCTATACATCTTTCACTCTGCCTTGTCTTTTATTTAGAATCTCATTGACTTGATTTGTTTAATTCTATTTTCTATACATCTTTCACTCTGCCTTGTCTTTTACTTAGAATCTCATTGACTTGATTTGTTTAATTCTATTTTCTATACATCTTTCACTCTGCCTTGTCTTTTACTTAGAATCTCATTGACTTGATTTGTTTAATTCTATTTTCTATACATCTTTCACTCTGCCTTGTCTCTTTTACTTAGAATCTTATTGACTTGATTTGTTTAATTCTATTTTCTATACATCTTTCACTCTGCCTTGTGTTTTACTTAGAATCTCATTGACTTGATTTGTTTAATTCTATTTTCTATACATCTTTCACTCTGCCTTGTCTTTTATTTAGAATCTCATTGACTTGATTTGTTTAATTCTATTTTCTATACATCTTCCACTCTGCCTTGTCTTTTACTTAGAATCTCATTGACTTGATTTGTTTAATTCCATTTTCTATACATCTTTCACTCTGCCTTGTCTTTTACTTAGAATCTCATTGACTTGATTTGTTTAATTCTATTTTCTATACATCTTTCACTCTGCCTTGTCTTTTATTTAGAATCTCATTGACTTGATTTGTTTAATTCTATTTTCTATACATCTTTCACTCTGCCTTGTCTTTTACTTAGAATCTCATTGACTTGATTTGTTTAATTCTATTTTCTATACATCTTTCACTCTGCCTTGTCTTTTACTTAGAATCTCATTGACTTGATTTGTTTAATTCTATTTTCTATACATCTTTCACTCTGCCTTGTCTTTTACTTAGAATCTCATTGACTTGATTTGTTTAATTCTATTTTCTATACATCTTTCACTCTGCCTTGTCTTTTACTTAGAATCTCATTGACTTGATTTGTTTAATTCTATTTTCTATACATCTTTCACTCTGCCTTGTCTTTTACTTAGAATCTCATTGACTTGATTTTTTTAATTCTATTTTCTATACATCTTTCACTCTGCCTTGTCTTTTACTTAGAATCTCATTGACTTGATTTGTTTAATTCTATTTTCTATACATCTTTCACTCTGCCTTGTCTTTTACTTAGAATCTCATTGACTTGATTTGTTTAATTCTATTTTCTATACATCTTTCACTCTGCCTTGTCTTTTACTTAGAATCTCATTGACTTGATTTGTTTAATTCTATTTTCTATACATCTTTCACTCTGCCTTGTCTTTTACTTAAAATCTCAGTGACATGATATTTTTAATTCTATTTTCTATACATCTTTCACTCTGCCTTGTCTTTTATTTAGAATCTCATTGACTTGATTTGTTTAATTCTATTTTCTATACATCTTTCACTCTGCCTTGTCTTTTATTTAGAATCTCATTGACTTGATTTGTTTAATTCTATTTTCTATACATCTTTCACTCTGCCTTGTCTTTTATTTAGAATCTCATTGACTTGATTTGTTTAATTCTATTTTCTATACATCTTTCACTCTGCCTTTTCTTTTACTTAGAATCTCATTGATTTGATTTGTTTAATTCTATTTTCTATACATCTTTCACTCTGCCTTGTCTTTTATTTAGAATCTCATTGACTTGATTTGTTTAATTCTATTTTCTATACATCTTTCACTCTGCCTTGTCTTTTATTTAGAATCTCATTGACTTGATTTGTTTAATTCTATTTTCTATACATCTTTCACTCTGCCTTGTCTTTTACTTAGAATCTCATTGACTTGATTTGTTTAATTCTATTTTCTACACATCTTCACACATCCTAAGAAATCAGTTGTTAATAAAGATTTTATTTTTAAAATAAATCTCACTTTGTTGTATTTAAATTTAATTTACCTGTTATCATTTGTATTGAATTTAAAAGCTTCTCAAAGGTGAATGCAAAATAAATTTCTTCTAACTTGAATACTACTTTAACTATTTAAATTTCATTGGTTTTTCTTTGGTGACTAACAGACATTAGGGAGGTTTCTTTCAAATATGAGGAAAATTTCAAACCTCAAACACATTTAATGCATATTGGGCAAAATAAAATTATAATTCACTCTTTTATTCTGCACCTAAGAGTAAAAATATGAAAGTTTTGCATTTTCTTATCTAATGTCAAATGTGCTGCCAACTTGGTTTTATTCATTTTTTTTTTTTTTTTTTTTCATGTAAATGTGTTTTTTTATTTCTGTATTGTTTCTCTCACTTTGATGAAAATTCTTGACATCAAAAACGTTATTTTTTAAATCAGCTGAATATTTGGCTTTATCAAATTGATCAGATTTACATTTATGACAGGCGTAAATACATAACATGCTGAGAAATGATGAAATCAAGAATGTAATTTTCAAAATCAGCTGCCAATTTGACCTCATCGAATCTATCAGATTTACTATAAGTACAGGAGAAAATACAAACTGAGTTGACAACTGATGATATCAAGAAGTTCATTTATGAAATTAGCTGCTAATTTGAGCTTATCATATCCATGAGATTAAGTCAGGAGTAAATTAATACTAAATTGAGAATTTATGATATCAAGAGAGTGATTTTTTTTTAAATCAGCAGCCATTTTGACTTTATCAAGTCAATCAGATTTACTTTTAACAAAGGAGTAAATAGTTACCATGTTGAGAATTGATTGACATCAAGAAGGTCGTTTTTTTTAAAAGGTTGCCAATTTGCACTTATCAAATCAGATTTACTTTTAATACAGGAGTAAATACCTTGATATCAAGAAGGTACTTAAAATTATATGCCAATTTGACCTTATCAAATTGATCAGATTTACAATTAAGATCAAAGCAAATGGACACTGAGTTGAAAATTGATGATATGATTTTTGGAAACAGCAGCCAATTTCATCTTATCCAATCAGATTTTCTATTTAGATCTGATTAAATAGATACATAGTTGACAAATGATGATTTCAAGGACATTTTCTCATCAGCTGCCAATTTAATCTTAACGAATTGATCAGATTTACTATTACGAGAGGAGTAAATTGTCACCGATTTGAGGAACGATGCTATGAAGGTCATTTTTAAAATCTGATGCTAATTTGCTTGTATCAAATCAATTAGATTTGCTTTTATTTCAGGCATAAATACATACATTGAGAATTGATAATATGAAGAATATAATTTTGGAAATCAGCTGCCAATTTGACCCTATCAAATCTCTCAGATTTATTATAAAATAGGAGTAAATTCATACTGATTTGAGAATTGATGATATCAAGAAGGTCATTGTTAAAATCAGTGGCCAATTTGATTTTATCAAATTAATCAGATTTACTTTTAACAAAGGAGTAAATAGATACAGAGCTGAGAATTGATGATATCAAGAAAGTTGTTTTTGAAATCTGCTATCAGTTTAAATTTATCAAATCTATCAGATTAATTATTAAGATAGAAGTACATAGGCACTGAGTTAAGAGTTTATGTTATCGTGTAGGTCATTTTTGAAAACAGCTTCCATTTTGATGTTATCAAATCAATCAGATTTACTCTTAAAACAGGAATAAATAGATACCTTTTTCAGAACGAATGATATCAAGGAGGTCATCTTTTTTTAATCAACTGCCAATTTGACCATATCACATCGATCAGCTTTTCTATTAAGACAGAAGTAAATAGGAACTGTGTTGAGAACTGCTGATATCAAGAAGTCCATTTTTTAATTCAGCAGCCAATTTGATTTTACTTAATTCATCAGATTTGCTATTAAGATGGGAATAAATAAATATTGAGTTGAGAATTGATCATATCAAGAAGGTCATATGTTTGGAAAATCCACTGCCAATTTGAATTTTTTATATTGATCAGATTTACAATTATGACAGGAGTAAATAGACAGCAAGTTGAGAATTGATCAGTTTTACAAATAAGGCAGGAGTAAATACATACAAAGTTGCAAATTTATCATATCAAGAAGATCATTTTTTTTAACACAGTTGCCAATTTGAACTTTCCAATTAAGACAGGATTAAATAAATCCCAAGTTGAGAACTGAGGATATCAAGGAAGTCATTTTTCAAATCAACTGCAAAGTATGTATCAAATTGATCAGATTTACTATTAAAACAGGAGTCAAAAGAAATAAGTTGAGAATTGATAACATCAAGAAGGTCATCTTTGAAATCAGGTGCCACTTTGATCACACCAAATGAATCAGATTTACAATTTATTCAGGTGGTGAATTGATAAAAAGTTGAACATTAATCACATCAAGAAAGTCATTTTAGAAATCAACTGCCAAATTGAACTTATCAAATCGATCAGTTTTACAAATAAAGCAGGAGTAAATAGATGATGAGTAGAGAATTGATGATATCAAGAAGGTTATTTTTCATCACAGCTGCCAATTTGAACTTAGCAAAATCAATTAGATTTACTATTGACTATTAAAACAGGAGTAACTAGATACTGAGTTCAGAATTGATGACAACAAGAAGGATATATCTGAAATCAGCTGCCAATTTGAACTTATCAAATTGATCAAATTTTCTATTAAGAAAAAAGTAAATAAATACCAAGTTGATAACTGATGAGATCAAGAAAGTCATTTTTTAACATTAGTTGCCAATTTGATTTTATCACATCACTCAGATTTACTATTAAGATAGGAGGAATGAATACCAAGTTGAGATCAAGTGACATCAAGTTTATTTTTGACATCGGCTCCCAATTTGATGTCATCAAATCAATCAGATTTACTGTTAAGACAGGAGTAAATAGATAGCAAGTTGAAAACTGATGACATCAAGGCCATTTTTTAAATCATTTTTCCACTTGACCTCATCAAATCGATCAGATTTACTATTTGGACAGTAGTAAACAGATGCCAAGTTGTTAACTGATTATATGAAGAATGTCATTTTTCAAATCAGCTGCTAATCTCACCTTATAAAATCAGATTGACTATTAACACAGGAGTAAATAGACACCGAGTTGAAAACTATTGATATCAAGAAAGTCATTTTTAAATGACGCATTGAGAATTGATGATATCAAGAAGGTCATTTTTGAAAACAGCTAACATTTTGATCTTATCAAATCAATCAGGTTTACTATGATGTCATGAGTAAACAGATACTGAGAGCAGAACGGATGATATCAAGAAGGATATTTTTCAAATCAGCTACAAAATTGATCTTATTTTTTTAAAAAAACAGTAAGTTATGTAATGTTACCTTTTCCATTGGAAAATCTCGTAATGATTTGTTTACCCACTAACTCAAATCAAAACCAGATTTTTAACAAAATTTTTAACGTGTTAGAAGAGATTAAGAAATTTTTTTATATATATAATTAAAAAATACCTTGATTTTATCTCTTGATAATAACAGAAACATTTCGATAAAAAAATTTCGTTTTTATTGAGTTTGGAGCATTTTTTATTCATACTGCACTATTTTTCAGCGATTTAGTGGAGATACTTGAATATTGTTGAATTCTGTTCTGGGTGAGCGATTATTTATTTATTTATTTTTTTTTTTTTTTTTTTTTTTTGATCTTTTGTTCGTTTTGCCTAATTTTTGCCTGATTTTAAAACTTTTCATGCTTAATTGAAGGATTGATTTTGTTTTCTTAGACATTTCATTGCCTGGACTTTAACTAAGTTGAAACTTAGCAATTCAAGGTTTTTTTCTTTTTTTCTCATCCTTTTTTCCTGTTTAGGATGCGGTTTCTGGTTTTCTCTTTTCCAATCTTTTCACTCTTTTCCTTTTTTATTTTTTTTTATTTTTATTTTTTTCAATTGGAGTAGATAGACTAAACTATCGCCCGGTTCACACTCCACCCACATCTATTGAACAGGTGAAGAGGCTCATCCCTTGTTTCCTGTTTAGGATGTGGTTTCCGGCTTTCTCTTTTCCATTCTTTTTACCCTTACGTAGCCCCCTGCGCATCAGTGGCGTTACCGCCTTGCTTGGGGTGATATGATTAAAAAAAAAAAAATACCTCCAAGAATATCATCAACCCGTCTTTCCATTTTCTTTTCACTGCCATTTGTGGAGCTATATAAGGGAGGTAGCTTTCAGTTATTATCCTAAATGCTATTAGACTCGTTACAAATCCATGCAATTAGGTCGGTAATGTTTTACTTCCTGACCACTGACAATACTTTTCTCTATTCTTCAGTTGAATAATCAATGTCGTCAAACTGCACATTTCTTTTCTCCTACAGATGCAACAACTGAGTCATTTTTTATGGATCTTCGCCAAGATATTAATCATTCAAACACCAAACTTAGAAGGCCAACAATAATTTTACTTACATTCATAAATAAAATTCATATTTTATGTGTATTTCACGCCGTACGTTTTTAATAATTTTGTTAATCAACCCTTCATAAATAGGAAGAGCAATCTTTTTTGTCTTCTTCCCTAAAAAAAAAGTGGTATTTTTACATTTTTTTTTTTTAAACACATCACCCCGAGCAAGGCGGTAACGCCACTGATGTGCAGGGGGCTACATATGAGTGAAAAGATTGGAAAAGAGAAAACCGGAAACCGCATACTAAACAGGAAACAAGGGTTGAGCACCTTCACCTGTTCAATAGACGTGGGTGGAGTGTGAACCGGGCGATAGTTTAGTCTATCTACTCCAATTGAAAAAAAAATAAATAAATAAAAAGAGTGAAAAGATTGAAAAAGAGAAAAACCGGAAACCACAACCTAAACAGGAAACAATAAGAGAGAGAACTGGTAAATTTGTGTCTAGCAAAAATAAATAGTTATCTCCCCTTAGCTATTCATTTTAAGCTCATTTTTTGTTTCGTTTGTAAACTATTTTTTAAACAATTTGCCTTTTCGAACAAAAATGCACTTTTAAATTGTACTTTTAATATCTTTATTCGTTATTCATTACGAAAAATCTTTTCTGCCAATTTACGATTAGTTTTAAAATATAAAATAGTATAAAAAGGCCTGTTAATCGAAATTTGAAAATTGAATGTGTTGATCGACAAACAAAATGCTTTTCCAAATTAGTGAAAAATTATATTGATAAGTTAAAAGGATAATTTGAAATTCTATGCTGTCGATTCAAACAGCAGATTACATAGATAGGGTGTCGTTTTTGCGTCATGACTGCGATTGAATTAAAATTTAAAAAATGATATTCTGAAAATTGAAGAAATTAAATAACATTTTAGGCGGACCTATCACCACGTTTTTTGTTGTTTTCCATTTTTTTTTTTTTTGTTTATCTACTTTTTTCAGCGCAGTCTTATCGATTACCCACTTAGCTTTACGATTGACAAAAACAAAATTTTGAAAAAATTCATTATTTAAACATTTTCGGGGTGGGGTCAGTTTCTCATACAACGTTATAGTAAATCGAGCCTCCATTTTGAAACCAGTCGCCGGTACGACATTGCCGCGACCTGTAAATTTTTTCATTATCAAATTTTTTGGACTTTTTTCAGTGGATTATTACCTTTTACATGTTAAACTTTACGAATGACAAAAAAAATTGCAAAAATTTCAATATTTAAACAATCTTAGGTGGTGGTGGGGGGGCTGTTTCTCCAGCAACCTTATAGTGATATGAAAATGGAGGATCGATTTACTTTAACGTTGTATGAGAAACTGACCCCCACAAATTTGTTTAAATATTGTAATTTAAAATAAAAATTATAACCGGAAAGTTTAAGTAACAATCGATAGAACTGTGCTGAAAAAAGTTAAAAAAATAAATGAAAAACAACGAAATTAACATAAACAAAGCGACCCCCCCCCCCCCCAACGCGAGTGGATTGAAAATGGAGGATCGATTTACTTTAATGTTGTATGAGAAACGGATCCCACCACAACCCGAAATTTGTTTAAATATGTAATTTTTCTAAATTTTCATTGATAATCGGAAAGTTTAAGTTACAATCGATAGGACTGAGCTGAAAAAAGTAAAAAAAAAAATTAAAAACAGCGAAATGAAACGTGGTGGTAGTCTGCTTCAGGTCCCCAAAATTTCTTACACCTTTCCGATTCCCCCCACCTGAACAGCTTCAAAACAACTTTTTGGGGATGTTTGTCATCAGGAATATTTCTAACCAAGATTAAATTGAAGTCTTCACTTAATTTGTCAAATCTTTAAATCAAAGATTCTTTCCGAAAATGCATTGATTTTGATGTCGAAGAAGAATTAAATTTAGATTATAAAAGTTTTTTATTAATTGGGAATTCTTTAAACAAAATCAGCAATTAAATACTGAACGAACTAAAAGGCATAATAATTTCCTCCTAAATGCTTTCAACAAATTTTCTCTTCCTTTCCAAAAGGTACCTCCACTCATTTTTTGTAAACTAATTTGTAAATTAAGTTTTTAAAAATAAAGATTTCTTGAAGGTTTTATTAAAGTTTTAATTGAAAGTTAAATGGTTAAATTTACTGTTTCAAGTAAGTAAAATACGCTGGTGTATTTCGAACAGAAATTTTACAGATTAGAATCTAAAATGTTTCAATTTTTTTCATAGTTTAATTTTTCGGCAATTTTTTATCGATCGTTACATTTTATTTTGTACGGAAGTTAAAAAAAGATAAATAATTTTCTCACTGCCATTTAATATTATAAATTCAATAAATCGTTATCAATTTCCTCTCGCCTTTTTTGTAGTGTTTTCTTTCGTTTAATAAATTTTAAAATCGGAATAATTAGAAAGTGCTATTAATTATAAACAGTACAATTAAACAGTACACACAATTGAAATTGGATTACCAAGCACCCAAAATTTTAACATCAAACTGGTAAGAATTTTTTTTTTTAAACAAATAAATAATAGTAATGAATTAAACTCAAAAGTTGAAATGAATTTGCTTATATTTATAGTCAATCTTGATAGGTTTGAGTAAATGGATGGCAGAGCGGGGGAGATATGGAAGGCCATGATTGCCTACTTTCTGAAGGAACACGACACATTGATGAAGAATAAAGTCAATAGTAGTAAGTTAAAAATAAAAGTGCATAATCTTGTTGCATATATATATACACGTGAAAAGATCACAAGATCGCCAAGACCTACCGCGGTTTCGCACAACGGCTCGTCAGGGCAATATTTATTATACGGAAAAGTATAAATTTGGCACAAGGCCTAAAAGGGGGTTGGGGAAGGGCTGGTCTTCATCTGTCCTATCGTTAACTTAACTAGCCTCTATCACTGACCCAAACATTCTTATAATATTTCTTTCACCAAAACGATCAGTCACACAAAACGATCAGTCACACAACACTAACTTACACAAGCACCACAAAGCCACACTCTCTCTAAGAGACCCTACCTAAACTAATTATGTACAATCTTGTGGGGCTGGGATGATAAAAACAAATCCCCAATGTCTTTGATGTTTCAAATAAAATTTACACAACTAAATAAAACTGATGTTAGTATGGGGTAGCCCTCACAGTCTAAATGTGGCAGTGAAAGCGGTTAACTGGACGAAAATACCGCGGGATTATAAAGTAAACATGAATCATTTGTACAATCTACAATTACTCACACATCCACTCACACATTTAGACACGATAACAATTACGAAATCACACACTCGAAACGAAAAGGCATCCCGCAGATACCAGAGAACCGCCATCACTGTCACCTAAATGGGGAGGGGGCAGGGAATATTAACCAAAGATAAAGGGGACAAAAATAAAAGTGGGGAGGGGCTATGACCATTCATACCCTAGCTAAGTTAAAATTAATTGTTCCAGAAACTAAAAGAAAACGGCCCTAAACTAACACTGGGCTGGGCTGATCAAGTTTAAAGCAGGTGACCAATCTCCTCTAGCCTAGGTCACCTCCAAGTGAAAATCTAAACTAGCCCCTTTCACACTCACCAAACGCGAAGCAGTCACCCACCTTTCGCCAAATTTTAATGAAGAGAGCCGCCTCCTTTCCGCCCTGATTTTGATTTTAAGCTGATGCTTAAAAAACAAAACCAGTTGAGAAGAGGAAAACTTCTCACCTTCATAAAATTCCTTCTGTCGCGTCGTCCAAATCACGACTCTCATAATGCCGAGTAAACACAAGAACACATAGTGTTCATTCTTTTTCAACTGGTGCACAACATTGCTACAAACGGCACTGACTTCAAGGACAAAAACCTTTCCACCCAAGACGCGAACCATGTAGCCTTCAATTAACTCACACAACGGCCGTACGACACTGCAGTGAAAGAAGATGTGGTCCAAAGACTCCACCCCAACACCACAGCGCACGCACTTTGGCGTAACTGCCAACGCCGCTGCGTGTAGCCTCTTGCCGACCCAGAGAGCCTTCCGCAACACCAGCCAGGTAAGCGATGCCTCGTCATTATTGAGACACCTCCACCCGGGCGCCCAAGGCCAGAGAGAGCGAAACTCCTCATTCGTCAAACCTAACCTTTCCTTCAAATCATCTTTGGCGGCCCCCCGTACTAACACACGATATAACGCCTTAGGAGACAACAGTCGGGTGTCGGAGAGGCCTTCCTTGACCCGTGTGAAAAAACCCAGAGCACGTCGACACTCGCGATAGAAGGAGCACTCGGCACGAGGATTGCGCAGGGCCTCCTCCTCTCCCTCATGCACACTTCTCAAAGCCGGAAAAGCTTTCTTAGCGTCTTCCTTCCAGAAGAGGCCGTTACCCTCGTCTTGCGCACACATTCGGTCTAAGAATTTCAGCCGCAGCGTATGTTGACGAATCTCAACGTTGGGCATCCCTAGACCGCCCTCAGCAGGATGGAGGCAACAGACCTCGCGACGCACCATAGGAGCTTTCTTGCGCCATAAGAAATGGAACAAGATTCTCACTAGTAAAACTAGTTCGGTGGACAGGAGGGGAAGAACCGAGAGCCGGTAAAGTAGGAGGGGGTAAATGTGCGAAGCACAAACTTCAGCCCTCCCCTTCAAGGAAAGATTCCTCCGAGACCACAGACGAACTGCAGCCTCAGCCTTTTCTCGGACCTCCAACCAATTCATCTCCAACTGGAGGTCGGGGCCAAAAAAGACGCCGAGTATCTTAACAGGCCCGTCTGTCCAGCTGAAGGGCCCGGGAAGGGAAACTCCCTTCCACGAACCCAACCGCAAGCCCACAGACTTATCACGGTTGATCTTGGCTCCCGTTACCGTTTCATACCTGCTGATTTCCTTTCCGACTTCGTGTATCTCGGCACTGCTTTGTACAAAAGCAGTCACGTCGTCGGCATAGGCAGAATACCTGGCCGAGGTGTTCGAACCAGGGAGGGTAATTCCTTGTAGGACCGGATTCGCCTTTAACTTGCGGGGGAATGGCTCCAACGCAAGAACGTACAGCATCGGCGACAAGGGGCAACCTTGACGAATAGATCTGGACAACATGAGAGGCCTCGACCTTACTCCATTCACTTCCACCACAGCTCCGGGGGACCGATACAAGAGACGTATCCAGGCGCGAAAGTGCGGCCCGAAACCTGCCGCCTCGAGAACAGATCCGAGAAATTGATGGTCAACCCTATCGAAAGCCTTGGACTGATCCAAATTGATCAGCGCGGCTTCTCCGTCGACTTTTTCTAAGATCAAGCGTACCGTATGAAGGTTGTCCTGGATAGTCCTACCCTTCACAGCACAAGTCTGCTCGGGGCCAATCAGACTAGGCAGGACAGCCTGCAAACGGTTGCCTAAGACCTTGGCCAAAATCTTTAACTCTGTATTTAACATAGTTAAGGGCCGAAAGTTACTAATCCCATCCTCTCCGCGCTTATCCTTACGAAGCAGCTTGATCGCACCTCTGGTGAAGCGATCGGGAATACTCCCGTTCTTCATCCAGTGGTTGAACATCACTGCCAGCAGAGAGACAAGCACGTGCGACTGCCTCAAGTACAGTTCGTAGGGAAGACCATCAATACCCGGAGTCTTGTCACGACCGACCTGCTTCAGCGCGTCCCAGATTTCCGCCTCTGTTATCGGACCCTCGCACCCAGCCGCTTCAGCCGCCTCAAGGCGAGGAAAGTCAGCTAAATAGGTGGCGAACTGAGCTTCGCTCAGACCGGGCTCCTTGGTGAAAAGATCCTGAAAATTAGACCGAAAAGCCTCACATATGCCATCGTTTGTAGTCACGGTCCGCCCATCCGGCAATGTGACGCTGTCGATGTATCGATTTGCGATATTTCGGATTTGTTCAGTCCGCAGTTCAGCGGCCATATTTGTCGCCTCGGAAGACATTCTTTTTAACCTAGCCCTAACTACCAGAGCTTGATCCTTCTTGATAAGCAAGGAGGCCAGCTCTGCCCTAGCTACGGCTATTTCCCCACTATCTCCCGATTTGATGGCCCTTTCTAATCTAGTTTCTTGTGCCGTCTGCGCTGCTACTCTATCTCGGTTGAGTCGCTTACTATATTCAGCGGCAAACGACCTAATGGTTGACTTAAGGTGTCCCCACCACTTATTCCCAACCACGGCCCCCGTCAATTCCCGCTTTATGGTTAGTAGTAGCTGATCCTGAAAATCCTTCTCATCGAACAACGATGTGTTAAATTTCCAGTAACCAGCCATTCTAATCCTAGCCTTATCTAAGTTTAGACGAACCCGGACGAGCCTATGGTCCGAATAAACTATACTATGAAAACTTGGACAGCCTAAGAGCCCTAAGTCGACTCTCCTAACTAGTACACGGTCGATGTAGCTTGTACGCAACACCGAAGCCGAGCTGCCCCTATTAGTCCAAGTCCATGCTAATTCCCGGGGAAGCTCATTCCGGTACTTATCGACAAGATCAAGCCTGCCGATAAAGTCCCGAAATGGTTTTACATCCGGGTTGTTAGTACCCAATCTAGTACCCGTACGATCTATATCGGGATCGAGGACGGCATTCCAGTCATCCGCTAAAACTACCCGTCGAGATGTCGTTAAAAAGGGATCGATCCGCCGAAAAAAGTCGGTCCGCTCCCTACTGGCATTGGGCGCATAAACCCCAATGAAACGGAAAGCCTGCTCGTTTATGGTAACATCCAAGACACAAAGCCTGCCTTCAGTATCCGCGAAGACAAGTGTACAGTCAGCATTCAAAGAACGTTTAACCAGCCAAGAAACTCCCCTAGAGCGGCCATCATAACATGCTGAGAAGAGGTGAAACCCCCTCGACAGAATATCATCATGGTCACCAGAATGGAAACGAGTCTCTTGCAAAACACATATATCCACCCCCAGGCGCTGGAGGTCGCGAACGAGTCTCGCCCTGCGAGACTCCGACCTCAGCCCCAGGGCATTCAGACTAGCTAGAAAGAGATCCATTGTTAATAACTCTAGGGTTGGGCACCTCCTTTAAACATGACCGGGGAAAGGATACCAACGGCTCCGCCCATGGATCCTCCACCCATTTCGGTGTCAATACGGCCCTTTTGGGCGAGGCCGCCGATATCCCAGGGGAATGTTAACTTTAATGCTCTATAAAGGGAGGGGTGAACGAAAACTGGGAGCCTCCCCGAGCAATATTGTCTTAGATTTTTTGTTTGGTCATTGTCCGTTATGATGATTGGTGGATTCATGTCTTTGTATGCTTTCAGTGCCTCATCCGCCATTGCCCAGGCCTGTCGGGAACCCGGACCAGTCCGAATTACCGACAGGATCCTTTGGGCAAAGGGGAAGTTTCTTGGATTGTCTATGGCTTTGTCGCCAAGCTTCTGAAAGGATAGCAGGTATTTTAGCGCCTGTATCCGATTTCCATATTGCTTGGCTCTTTCGGATTGGTTGGGATTGATTTGGCAAACTTTTTTGCCTGTATTATATGGTAGCTGCTGTCTCTTCTTCTTCTCTTTCCTCTCCAAACTAGGGCTCCTCTGCCTTTTTTGATGAGTACTCCTAGCAGGAGATGGAGCCGGGGATGGATCAGGGGATATATCAGAGTATGAGGCAGGAGAGGGCTGTGATAATGAGGGAATGGGCACTTCATTTACATTTTGGGGTGTAGGTGTGAGTGAACGTGTTCTTGTCCGGGGTTTAACTTTTTCCCGTGATGGAGATACAGGGGCTGAAGGTGAGGGACGAGGAAAGGTTTCAATGTTCTTTTTTATTGGAGAGCATTTTTTAAGGGGAGTCAGTTTAGTTGGGGTTATTGGCAATGATTTCGTTATTGGGGGAGGGGCTCTAATTTTTGGTGATGCAGTGTTTGGATTTGACTGTTTCTTTGTTGACTTTTTCAATTTTTCATTTAGTTCTGTGATTTTTAATGATTTAGCATATCCTGGATCATATTTGAGGGACATCTCGTGTAATTTTTTGGCATAGCTAGCCGGGGCCTCACCCTTGGGACTGTTAGTGCCCTTGTCCTTGGGGGCCATCTGGGACTGAGACTCCGCTGCTTGGGGCTTCCCTTTCACTCTACCCACGACTTGCCATTCCTGTGCATCTTCCGCCTTCTTTTGCACAGGCAATGTGGGCTCTTGGAGAGACCCAACCGGGGTTTTTACACCACCGGTGCCAGCCGCAGGTAGGCCCATTACAGGCGTTACGGAAGGAGAGGTTTCAGCTTGAGGGGGATTGGCTTTTGGCGGGACTCCAG
This sequence comes from Ascarosepion bandense, assembly GCA_037127315.1. Taxonomy (NCBI): domain Eukaryota; kingdom Metazoa; phylum Mollusca; class Cephalopoda; order Sepiida; family Sepiidae; genus Ascarosepion; species Ascarosepion bandense. Next base: position 231,547 of record JBBBDQ010029244.1, read on the forward strand.
AGGCCTTCTTCTCTGGGCAGGAAGAGGCGAGGTGACCAATCACGCCACACTTCCAACACGTCGGTTTTCTCCCCATCACAATGACGGGGAAGGTTTTCCCGCCAATCTCCAAGCAGTTGGGAATGGAGGTGAAGGCCTCACGATCGATCATCAATTCGAACCTCCACTCACCCACCTCATATTCCGGAGTCACACTTACTATAGGGCCATACTGCATCAAATATGCCCCTAAGTGCTCACCGAGAATATAGTGAGGAATCTCATGAACGGTTACCTGGGTCCTTCGCCGTCCTAGGTATTCTGTGCGGAGAATGAAGTCCTTAGTGATGAGATCACGGGAAGTCATCTCCACACAGTCCTCGGGCGTGGGCAACAGAACGTCCCACATGAAAAAGCCACTACTTTTGACGATTTGTTGGGGCATAACCCCCAAGGAAATCAGTGATTTCATCACTGTGCCTTTTGTGCTACGACAAATTTTGCGCGTGAGCTTGTCAAGCACAAAGACTGACACTGTTCTTTTGGCAATGCGCTCTTTCGCTTCAAGGTCTACTAAGAGCCCGCCATCAGTGATCAGATGTACGTACTGCTTAGCCCTCTCAACGAATTCCGCCACATTGACGATGCATTTGGGAGGGGAACTCCATACATAGGGTGATTCCCCAGCCGCTACACCGGTTGTCTTGGATTCTTCTTTTTCGTCTTGCTTATTGTTTTGTTTGTCTTGCTTTTTGTTTTGTTCGTCTTTCTTTTCTTGCTGATTCTTAACTACTGCTTCTTCAGCATTTTCGTCTTTATTTTGTTTTTTATTATTTTTGTAAGGACCCCCTTTAGATATGTTATCCTTATCCGGGGATAGAGGTGCAACATCTTTATCATCTTTTTTATCTGGGGGGTCCTTCTTAGGGGAAAACAGTTTCTTTACGATGGTCCGACTCTGGTCGGCCATCTCGGTATTTATCTCCAAAAATCACAAAAAAACGATATATAAGACAGCTTTCAAAAGGCAAATAAACTACAAATGTAACAATAAAAACTGAAAAGGAAAATAAAATTAAAGCAAGAAACTAAAATAAAATTAACAACTGTACGAAAAAGAAAATAATATGGCGACCGAAGCCGACCAAATAAACAGTAAAAAGACAAAATAAAAATAAAAGAAAGACTGAAACGAAAAACAAAAATTAAAACAACCAAATAATATAAACAAAGGAAAAAAGTCAACTTAAGTCAGAAACAAGTCCTTTTCACTCCGGCAAGTCGGAAATATAAACCGAAACGGAATCAAAAACGTCAGCTGCCAAGCTTCGTCTTTGAAATCTGGCGAAGAGACTGAAACGGCTCGTCAGGGCAAAGGCAGACCAAAAAAAAAAAAAAGAAAGAAAAAAGAAAAAAAAAGAAAAAAGAAAAAAAAATATAGTCGGAGACACAGTATAGTCGAAGACACTAAGCAAGAAATTTAGCTTTATGGAATCTACACCTATTCAATATTTCAGTTTTGGCATTAATAAGGTTGTGGGCAGGTTCGAATTTAGCTATTTCTTTTTTCTCTTTTCTTTCCTTTTTTTTTTTTTTTTTTCGAACCTCCCCTTCCCCCGTTGGGTACGCTGGTCTGTTAGTCTTTGTTCGGTGTGTCTATTTATTTGATTAGTCCTTGGTCTGCCTTTGCCCTGACGAGCCGTAAGGAGTTCTTGCGACTGCTATAGTCCTACCGAGTCACTTTTGTCTGACGTGCGTTAGTGACTAGCTGTTTGTTAATTTTTGACCGCGTTTGACCGTGTTGTATTTGTTTTCAGCCAAGACATACATTGGAACCTCATCTTTGACATAATTCCCCATTCCTTACCCCCTTCCCTTTCCCATTACCATTTTTTAGCGGGAAAATTAAAAATAAAAAAAAACTATATTAGTGTAGCAGGAAAGCGCCAAGATGGCCGACGGTGGTCGGTCTGTGAAAAGAGACCTGTTTGGGTCTTCTTCCAAAGCAGACCCACCAGATAAAAAGAAAAAAAAATAATAACTCCAAAAATGACCAACGAAAAGAGAAAAGTAGCCCTGCTACAAAAAAGACAAATGAAAATGTACAAGAAGCATCTGACCAGAAGACGGCTGGGGAATTACCCTCATGCTGGAAGTCCCCGCCAAGTTGTATAATTAACCTAGCGGAGTTCTTGGAGAAGGCCAAAGGTTACGAACACCTTTTGAAAGAGGACGGGCTTTTGGCTGACCCCAATGAATTACAAAGGTTCAAACATAAAATGGTGTCAGTCTTTGTAGTCGACAGGCGGACACGCAAAATTTGTCGGTCTACAAAAGACACAGTCATCCGATCACTGCTGTCCTTGGAGATCAAACCCCAACGTGTAATTAAGGGCACCAGATACTTCATGTGGGACGTACTGTTACCCACGGCAGAAGACTGCCTGGAGATGGCGCGAAAAGAACTCATCACAAAAGACCTAATTCTAAGAACAGAGTACGAAGGACGCCGAAGGACCAGTGTATCGGTATACGAGGTCCCTCCTCAGATTGTCGGAGAACATTTGGCCGCCTATTTCTGCCGATATGGCCAAATTCTGTCGGCCTCCTCTGACAATCTGAACGGGGGATGGAGTTTTGATATAATGATCGATAAGGAAGCCTTCGACTCCATCCCCAACTGTTTGGACTTTTGTGGCCGGAAGATGCCGGTCATTGTGACCGGTAGAAAACCAAAATACTGGAAGTGTGGCGAGACTGGTCACCTTGTCTCTTCCTGCCCAGGGATGAAGGCCTCTGGACTTCCGGCCACTGGCGACCAAAATACCCCTCTGGCCGAAAATGTAAAATCCGCAGCGCCTGTAATGGGCCTAGCAGCGGCTCGGACCGGTGTGGTCAAACCTCCGGTTGGGGCAAATCCCCCACTCTCCCGGACTCCAACGCCTTCTGCAAATGTGGCCCAGGAGAAGGAGGAAGGGGAGTGACAAGTCGTTGCTAGGGGCAGAGGGAAGGTCCGAACAGCGGGGCCTCAGTCCCCTGAAGAACCAAGGATGAAAGACACCTACAGCCCCCTTCCCTCCATCAGCTCTGAGGGTGACGCCCCAGCGTCTTACGCTGAAACAGCTTCTGAGATTCAAAAGCTAGGTGAGCCTTCATGGCAAAAAATTGAGCAACTAACGAAACTAAAAGATCAACTGAAGAAAGACAGGCAGGTTAAAACCAATCCCGGGGGGTCTAAATGTCCTTCATGTCCACCAAAAAAATCATGGCCCCACCACCAATGACGAGATCGCTAAACCCCACCCCATCTAAATTAACTGCCCTAAGGAGTGCCTCAAAAAGTGTTCCTACATTTAACACTCCTATGTCCACGCCCACTCCCTCCCCTTGCCAAACACCTAAATCTTCTCCCAAAAAGAAGGAGAAACGTCATAGAAGTCCCTCGTCGTCTCCTGACACAGAAAAGTCCGTAAAGAAAAGGAAACAACGCGCAAGATACAGCAAGGGGAAAGACGTCTGCAAAGTAACTGAAGAGCAGGCTGAAAAAGCGTTGGAATTGGCCAAAAGGCACAAAGAATTAAAAGCCCTCATGAACTTTCGCAAATTATACGGGAAAGACATTGATAACCCATCAAATTTCCCCAGGGCCAAAAGAGTCCTTACTGTTGTTAGAGCTGGCCCTGGATCTTCAAATGTATTCCAGATGATGGAGGAGGCAAATAGCGCCTTCGCGTTGGATCCACCTATGTCTTTCTGCAAAGATGAGGAGGTGGCGAATTTAAGACAGTTCTGTGCTGGGAGGCTCCCCTTTTTTGTTCACCCCTCCCTGTACAGAGCTATGAAACTAACATTTCCCTTGGACGTTGGCGGCCTGTCCCATGACGGAACCATTAAGAGTGAAATGGGCACAGGACCAATGGGACAGGCCGTCGGTGTTCTCGCCCCGGCTATGTTCAATGTGGAGGCGCAACCTTAATCGGTTCAATTATGGCTCTCTGGTTAGCTAGTTTGAATGCCCGGGGCCTGAGATCAGAGTCTCGCAGAGCGAGACTCGTTCGTGATCTTCAGAGTCTCGGGGTGAATGTCTGCTGTTTGCAGGAAACCCGGTTTTTTGCTCACGATCATGAGAGGATTCTGTCTAAAGATTTCCATCTTTTTTCAGCATGTTTTGATGGACGTTCGAGAGGTGTTTCCTGGCTGGTAAGCAAGTCTTTGGATGCGACGTGTGCCCTTGTTTTCGCAGATCCGGCGGGCAGGCTTTGCGTCCTGGATGTTACCATAAAAGGTAGGGCCTTACGTTTCATTGGGGTTTATGCGCCCAATGTCCATGCTGAGCGGCCTGCTTTGTTTCGGCAGATCGAGCCGTTTTTGACGACATCTCGTTCGGTAGTGTTAGTGGGGGATTGGAACGCCGTCCTTGACCCCAAATTAGATCGTATAGGTTCAAATACGGGTACTAACAATCCTGACGTGAGGCCGTTTCGGGACTTTATCGACAAGTTCGATCTTGTCGATAAGTATCGTAACGAGCATCCGCGGGAAATAGTGTGGACTTGGACAAATAGTGGCGGCTCGGTTTCCGTGGTACGTTCCAGTTACCTCGACCGAGTTTTAGTTAAGAGAGTCGAAGTAGGGCTCTTAGAATGTCCAAGTTTTCATTCGATAGTTTATTCGGATCATAGGCTCGTCCGGGTCCGGGTAAACTTAGATAAGCCTAAGCCTAGGTTGGCTGGTTACTGGAAATTGAACGCATCATTGTTTGATGACAAAGATTTCCAGCACCAGCTGAAACTAATGATTCAGCGGGAATTGACGGGGGCTGTCATTGGGAACAGGTGGTGGGATAAACTTAAATCAAAAATTAGGTCTTTTGCTGCTGACTATAGTCGTCGGCTCAATCTAGCTAGTTTAGCAGAGCAAAAGACAGTAGAAGAAAAAGTTGATCGGGCTGTTAAATCCCGTGTTAGTGGGGACGTAGCCATAGCTAAGGCCGAGCTGGCCTCCCTACTTATCAGGAAGGACCAAGCTCAGGTAGTTAGGGCTAGGTTAAAAAGAATGTCTTGCGAGGCGACGAATATGGCCGCTGAACTGCGGTTGGAGGAAGTCAGGAAAGCTTCCCAACGACATATCGCGTGCGTCACATTGCCGGATAATCGGACCGTGACTACAAACGCGGGCATATGTGAGGCTTTTCGTGATTACTTTCAGGAACTTTTCACCAGGGAGCCCGGTCTGAGCTCTGCTCAGTTCGCCACCTATTTGGCTGACTTTCCCCGCCTTGAGGCGGCTGAAGCGGCTGGGTGCGAGGGGCGCATAACAGAGGATGAAATCTGGGAAGCGCTGAAGCTAGTTGGCCGGGACAAGTCTCCGGGATTAGATGGTCTTCCCTACGAACTGTACTTGAGGCAGTCGCCCGTGCTTGTCCCTCTGCTGGAACTGATTTTCAACAACTGGATGAAGCAGGGGTCTATACCTCAACGCTTCACCAGGGGTGTGATCAAGTTACTACGCAAGGATAAGAACGGTGGGGATGGCATAGGTAATTTTCGGCCCTTAACTATGTTAAACGCAGAGTTAAAGATTTTGGCCAGGATCCTAGCCCGCCGTTTGCAGCTTGTCCTGCCTAGTCTGATTGGCTCGGAACAGACTTGTGCTGTGAAGGGCAGGACTATCCAGGACAACCTTCATATGGTACGCTTGATCATTGAGCAAGTCGACAGTGAAGCCGCGCTGATCAATTTAGATCAGTCCAAGGCATTCGATAGGGTTGACCATCGATTCCTCGAGTCTGTCCTTTCAGCCGCTGGTTTCGGGCCATACTTTCGCTCCTGGATTCGCCTCTTGTATGCAACTCCCGGTGCGCTGGTGGAAGTGAATGGGGTAAGATCGAAGCCTTTCGTATTGTCTCGCTCCATTCGTCAGGGTTGTCCGTTATCGCCTTTACTCTACGTGCTTGCGTTGGAACCGTTCCTTCGTAAGTTGAAGACGAATCCGGTCCTGCGGGGAATTTCACTACCTGGTGCTACCACCTCGGCCAGGTATTCCGCCTATGCTGACGACGTTTCGGTTCTGGTGTCGAGTAAGGCCGAGATTGACGAAGTCGGCAAAGAAATCAGAGGGTACGAAACGGTGACAGGGGCCAAGATCAACCGTGATAAGTCTGTTGGCTTGCGGTTGGGTGCGTGGAAGGGAGTTTCTCTTCCCGGACCTTTCCTCTGGACGGACGGGCCGATTAAGATACTCGGCATCTTTTTCGGTCCTGATCTCCAGTTGGAAATGAATTGGTCGGCGGTGCAGGAGAAGGCCGAGGCCGCAATTTCATTGTGGTCTCGGAGGAATCTTTCCTTAAAGGGGAGGGCGGAAGTATGTGCCTCGCACATCTACCCCATTCTCCTTTACCATCTTTCTGTGCTGCCACTCCCGTGCGCCATGCTAATGGATTTAGTTAGGATGTTGTTCTCCTTTTTGTGAGAGGGCAAGTCCTCTAAGGTGTCTCGCGAGATCTGTTACCTGCACCCTTCTGAAGGCGGTCTAGGCATGCCTAGCGTTGAGATTCGTCAACATACGCTTCGCATTGCGTTCCTAGACCGAATGTGTCAGCAATCGGATGGGGAAGGCAACTTCTGGAAGGAAGATGCCCATAAGAATTTCCCATCCCTTAGAAGTGTGCATTCGTCTGAATATGAGGCCAGCCGTTTACCACGTGGCGAGTGCGCCTTCTATCGTGAATGTCGGTTAGCTCTGAAACGACTCCAACGGGCGACGGATGGTCTCTCCGACGTCCAGGCGTTGTCGCGTAAGGCATTATATCAAATTTTAGTTCGGGAAGCCGTTCAGGATGATTTGATTGGCGAGCTCGGTCTTACGAGGCGGGAGGCTCGCTCATTATGGCCGTGGGCGCCCGGGTTGAAATGTCTCACTAATGATGAGGCATCACTTACCTGGCTGGTGATACGTAGGGCCCTCTGGGTCGGCAAGAGGCTTTGTGCAGCGGGCTTGGAGAAGTCTCCAAACTGCGTACGATGCACTGGGGAGGTGGAGTCCGTGAACCACGCCTTCTTTCAGTGCAGAGTCGTAGTACCGCTGTGCAAGTTTGTTGAAGGCATCATGGTTCGCATACTGCACGGAAAGTTCTTTGTCCTCGAGGCCAGTTCTGTCTGTAGCAATGTGTTGCCGCCACTGACGAAGGCTGAGCACTATGTGTTCTTTTGCTTGCTAGGAGTTATGAGAGTCATGATATGGAGGACGCGTCAGAAGGAGCTCTATGGGGACGAGAAGTTCACCTCTTCCCAACTAATCTTGTTCTTTAAGCATCAGCTTAAAGTCAAGATTAGGACGGAAAGGCGGTGGCTCCCTCCATCAGAGTTTGGCAAAAGGTGGGTACATCTTGCGCGATTGTGTCGAGTGAGAGGAGCTGATTTGGAGTGGCATATTGATGCCGGTTAGGCATGAGGATTTTGTTCCGACTACTTTGAACCTAAGCACCCCTGCCCTCATGTAGACTAGATTAGGCTTGTTTTTTTTTTTGTCTTGAGTTGTCTTTTATAATTTATTCTTAGCTAGAATTTGGTTGCTCATTGGCCCCTTTTATTTCTGTCCCCATTTTTCTTTTTAGTTTAACTCCCCCTCCCTTCCCTTGCGTAGGTGACTAGATATATCAGTTCTCTGGTTGGTACAGGACGCTTTTCGTATTTCGGGTGTGACTTTCGTATTTGTTTTTGTGTTTGGATGTGTGCATACATGTGTGCGTGGTTGGAGGAATAAATGGTTTAGTTTATTTAGTCCTGCATCGATTTCGTCCAGTTAACATCTGTATCTATCACGTGATAGAATATGTGGGGGGAGGGGGTTTGTGACTAATACAGTTTTGTTTAGTTTCTTGTATATAATGCGTTTTTTCTTGTAAATATTCATCGGGGTTTTTTTTGTTTTTTTTATATTGTTATTTCCCTTCCCCCCACAGACAATCATTGTACATATTGGGAGCTTAGATAGGACTTCATGGAGACATTGTGGTATTATGGTGGACGTAGAAAGAAAGGTTAGTAAGAAAGCGTTGTTTTGGTGATAGGAATACTGTGGCATGCCTGGGTCAGTGATTGTGACTAGCTAAGTTTAACGTTAGGACTAGATGAAGACCAGCCTTCCCCATCCCCGTATTCGGCCTTGTGCCACATTTTTTGTATGAAATACAAAAATAAATAATGCCCTGACGAGCCGTTGTGCGAAACCGCGGTAGGTCTTGGCGATCTTGTGATCTTTTCACGTGTGTTTTTGCTCTACGTTACTTCCTCTTTGTTATTTCGATTTGGTTAGTTCTGTATCGAGCACTTTTCTTTCTTTGTGGTTGGTTCCGTTTGGGTTTTTTTTTTCTTTACTGCGGGGTATTGTATGTATTGTCTGTATTCCACGGTTTTCTTTTTTTTTTCCCCCTCTTGTCCAACGCCTTATAGCGACGGACAGTAACGGAGTTAGATTCTGTCTGTTATTTGTTGTCCTCAAAGTTTATTTTCGTAAAATTTTAGGATTTAGATAGGTACAGAGTCGGTCTTATTATATATATATATATATATATATATATATATATATATATATATATATTTACGGACCTGAAGGAGACTACCACCGCCCTTACATTTTTTGTTTTTTTTTGTTTGTTTTTTACTTTTTTCAGTGCAGTCTTATCGATTACACCCTAAACTTTCCGATTGACAAAAAAAAAAAAAATGGAAAAATTGGAAAAATTTCAATATTTAAACAATTTTAGATAGGGGCTCGATTTTCATACAACGTTATAAATTGATTCTCCATTTCGGAACCACTCGCCAGTACCACATTACCATCATCTGTAAATTTATTGATTATCATTTTTTTTTTTTTTACTTTTTTCAGTGTAATCTTATTGATTAAACCCTAAACTTTCCAACTGACAAAAAAAATTTGTAAAAATTTCAACATTTTAAACAATTTTAGTGGGGGTGGGGGGCTCAGTTTTTCATACAACCTTTGGTAAATCGATCATGTGCAATTAACTTTTTTTGCTTGCGCATATTCAACAACATATTTGCAAAATTTTAAAATAAAGCCATTCTTTAACGTTGTAGGCACCTCCAGTGACTTTTTCGACTTTTTCGATAGCTAAATTTAAATTTAAATTTTTAAAAATAAATAAGTAATCTTCAAGCTTTAAAATTAGCTTTAATTGAAAGCCAAGAGATTAAATTTTAATTCCCGAAAGAAAAATACACTGGTTGGTATTTTTTGAGCCGAAATTATATTGATTTTAATCTATTGTTTTAAAATTTCCCACCATTTTTGATTGATCGACACATTCTGTCAACAGCAACACTATGTAAACAGTAGCCAAATTTTATGTGTTTAAAAATCTTGCAAAAATAAAATATACCTGGCTGACACGCCATTTAAGTCATTTTTGAAAATTGAAACTTATCTTTTATCTGATTTCAATCAAGTAATAATTCCTTACTGCCAGAAATTTACAATAAAAACAAACTTTTTAACTACGGTAGCCCTACCTGTCATCACCTCGATTAACCAAATGAGGGGGGGGGGGGGTAAAAGATTTACGAGATCCAGAAGTTGTCAGACGGAAAGTATTGGGACCATACGTGCCAAAAAACAAACATAAAATTTTAATTTCTTTTTTTTTTTTGGTTTTTAACTAAATAGTAAAATTTAAAATAATAATTTCAGCAATTATATAATATTTAATAGAATTTTAGTTTACATTTATAGCCAGATATTTGAATATGCTTTCTGAATGAATAAAAATTTAAATTTCTTTTAAAATAATTTTAATTTAATAAGAAAGAATGAAATTAAAATAACCAAACTAAGTTATTTTATGTTATTTATTAATATTTTTATTATGTATTTTTCATATTATTAAGTTATCACTAAGTTTAAGGCATGGTAAAAATATCTAATTTAATTTTTATAGTACTGCAGATATGGAAACATGTTATGACTCTTATGGAACATCGTACTTACTCAAAAATGGAACGTAAATGAACATATTTACACACAAAGAAATATTTTTCATTAACTTAAAATATTTCTGCAAAACGATTTTTATTAAACTTTTCTGTTTTAGATAGGCAATATGATAATCAGCTCTTAACTAAAGAGTCTACTAGCAATCACTTCTTTGGAGATTTTTAAATATTTTAAAAGCTTATTATTAAATCATTTAATAATAAAAAAAATTTTTTTTAAATGAAAACAATTCTTTTAAAATTTTATTATTAATCGAAAAAAAAATTTTTTTTTCAAAGTATAATGCCCTCAATAGTTATTATTTATTCCAGTAATTAAAAGATTATCAAATTAAATTATATGATCAGAGTTTTATTGCATTCTTTTTATTTTACTCTTCGGAGAAGGTTTTCGGATAGTGATTGCAAACTTAAGATAAAAAAAAGTAGGTGATTTATATTCTCCAATGAGTCCTGCGTTGAACTAATAAAACAAAAGTTAGCAACTAATTAAATCTTTTTAACATTTCATGGATTTACGTGAAAGGGGGGGGGGGTAACAGAGATAAAAAAATGTTTTTATCAAGATTTTAAAAAAATAATAATTTCAAAAGTAATTTCATTCATTTGTGAATGAATACTGAACGTTTTATTAAAATCCAACAATTATTTGATTTTTGCGAGGATTCCCAAATTAATGTATTTGTAACTTTAAAAAAAGTGGCAAATGCAATCATTTGGTGTCCATTGTAAAACAGTAGTAAAACGTTTCTTAACCGCTAAATCAATCAAAACTTTTCAAAACAAAACATTCTGACGAAATTTCGAAAATGTTAGAAAGGATTAAAAATTGTTTTAAAAATAATTAAAACTACTTTTATCTTTCCTCTTAAAAATAAACATTTTGAGGGGAAAGGTTTGTTTTATTAAGTTTGGGACCTTTTTTTAATCATATGCTGTTTGTTTTTATTGACGTAAAAACCGAAAAGTAAGTTACTTTTTTTTAAATTTATAATAGAAGATCAGTAAATGATGCAACTGTGCTAATCTTTTTTTAATGTCTAAAAACGTTTTTTTTTACGTAGTCATTTTTTATAGATTAGCTTTAGATTATCTTTCAATAAAACCAAAATTTGAATTCAAAAAGACACTTACATTGTTTTACGTTTCGTCGGGGTTTTTACATAACACATCATGGTCAGTCAGTTAAAGTGCCATACGTGATGCCCGCTTGGGCGATCATGTCTCGAAAGAGACATGACTGACTGGGCAGAACATTATCCCGCAGTATGTTGCCATTGCTTTCCGCGGTAGACTGGTTGCCGACCAAGGCTATAGAACCCAATCTGTCCTGCTATTTAACCCATAACTGGAAGGAAGGAGACGGATTAATACCTTTCCCAAGGGTATTTGCGCGTAAGTGAATACAATGGATTCAACTGGAATTCGAACTCGGCTTCCCGGTTTCTCGTTCCGAGTTGATATCCACTGATGGTACCTAACCTAAAAAAGCAATTAGGTAAACAAAAAAAAGCTTTTTTCTGATAATACTAGTAATGAACGAAATTTAACACAAGATCAAAAATAAGAAAATTGGTCGTCACTAACCTAACTTCGACTAAGATAATTTTTTTTTTTCTAAGGTACGAGTCAAAATTTCATAAATTATTTTCAAAATGACTCCAAAATATTCGTGCTTCAATGCTATTTGCTGGTCTGTTTTCTAGCTCCGCCCACTTGTATATAAAAAATAGTGCGCACGAAATTCCTTTTAATTAGGAAAATTAGGACCCCTGCCTGCAAAATGGATCGTGATTACCTCGATTCACAAGAATATCCTCAGAATTTTGAGGAAGAAGGAGTTCCTCTCATGGAATTCTCAGAAACGTCGTCAATGAACTTTCTAGATCATTATTCGGACCCCCAATTTCAGTTATTTAGGGACCTATTGATCGACCCTGATTTTGATTCGCTGGGGCTTCAAATCGAGCATCCAGTTCTAGACGCTGTTAAAGACGAAAAACCAAAGCCAAGAGGCCGGCCACGCAAAACCGAAACCGCTCCGGTTAAAAGCGATAGAAAATGTAAGTGTTACATTTTTTTTTTCAACTCCCAATGAAAACGATTTAAATAAATTGAGTTCCAAATAAATTTTATTTAGTTTGTGTTTTTGTCTGTTGAATTTCGATACTGACAAAATTTGGGCTGAAAAAACTTAGAGTAGGTGCATTTTTTAAAATGACTGAAATGTTTCCTGTTTAGAAAATTTTTGGTATTAAGTTTAAGGATTAATTAACAGAAACTTTGAAGTTGAGCTTACTTTTTGTTCAAAACATGAAAATATTTTTTAATCCCGCTTGGTAGCCTGCGATGTCAGCAGTAATTTTTATAATGTTGAAAAATTTTCAAAAATAAGTATTCATTGATTCTTTATTTTTTAAGCACCAGCGCGCCATAAAAATTATTCTTTGAGTTTTTATTAATTATTTTTGGCAGGTTTCATGAAAAAGATTTTCTAATTTGATATGACCAAATGTTTTAGTGAAATATAACAAAAAAAAAAAATACTTATCATCCATAAATCTGAAATCTTCACAATCTAAGAAATGAGCTGACCTCCACAAAAATATTTCAGTAGGAAAACCTTCCCTTGTGGCGGTGACTGATTTTCGGTTTTAGGACTATATCCGTAAAAATCAGGAAATTACCTTCGTCATAACCTTTTTAATTGGATATATATATCAGTAAAAGAATCCAGAAGATTGGTAAAAAATCTAAAAGAATTCTAGTAATATCGTTTAAATATCGAAATTGATTCCTGATCCAACAGAGAGCTCAAGGTAAATTTAATTTACAGAGCGGATATTCATTTATTCATCTGTAAATTCAGATCATATTTAGCCTAAATATGATAGGGAGAGGGTTATTCAGTTCAAGACATGAATTCTTAACCCCCAGTCAACTATTAACAGTGCATGTCTCAAAATGACATCTTAATTAGCTATCCGACCTAAATGTGATCTGCATTCATATAATATCTATATATATATATATATATATATATATACACTTTAAAACATGCACAAACCGCAATCTACTACAAAATTGTACATTTTGTTTCGACGTTGGAAGAAGTCTCATCAGGTAGTCAATAATGATGGTAATGAATGTTATTTTTTTTTTTAAAATAATGAAAATTCACATCCTTTTATTATTGGAAAAAATTACGTACGAGGTAAAAAGGATAGGAAAGATGAGAAAACAAAATGGTGGAAAGAAAAGGACATAGAGGAAATAAAAACAAAGAGGAAAGAAAGAAAGGAGACCCGACGTCACGTGACCGATATATGTATCTGCCTATATCTTATTTCTAAATTTGGGGTCTATTTCTCTCTGAGCCGTTTTTCATTGGCTCTTTCTACTCATTTATTTCTTTCTCTCTTGTTTTCCTTTGTTGCTTTACCTTCCTTTTCACTTTCTCTCCGGTCATAAAAATGAAGGAAACACAGTCTTTAATGCTAATCTTTTAATCTTTCTACATACACACATTCTGCTACTATGAAAAATAAGCTGGATTCATTTAATTGCTTACTATTTCTTTGGAACATTTAACTACGTACATTTTTTTTCTCTTTGAACATTTTCTTACATTCATGTTATTCTGTTAATTTAATAAAATTTTAATTTAACATACAAAACGAAATATTTTATTCTTCCACATTTCAACATTCAACCTTCTGATATTTAAAATTGTGGGGACGTCGGTTGTGTTTGGCACACGGCCAATTTGACACATAGCCGAGGCCCCTACAACTCAAATTCCTTATGACACAAAAATCGTTTTACTCGAAATATTAACTTGTAATATATTGGTTAATTCTTCAACAAATTCTGCAGAAAATTAAATATACGAAAGATACAATACATTTGCTCTTTCAATCAGTTCCCCTCAGCTGCGACGAAGCCACCGCAAGGGGAATGACAACTGAAAAGCTGAAAATATTACGAGTCAGTGCATCCGTAGTTAATCTCAACAGCCGTTCACTATTTTTGTAAATTACTTTAAGGATATTTGCAGACGATATTTTCGAAATATGTGCATATTTATTAAAGGACAGTTTTTAAAAATAAAATCCATCTTTCGACTGTTTTTATTTTAATTAGAATAATTTATAAAGTTTTAAATCTTTTAAATGTCTGTATTAATACCAATTAGGTGATATTAAGTAAAACTATTTACTAATCACAAATTAAAAAGCTTACTACAATTCAGCGACACCAAATATTTAAATTTTTTTTTTTTTTTTTTTTTTTTTTTTTCAAAAACATTATATTCGCGTAAATTATTTTCTGGGTAGTTAAAAATTGTATTAAAAAATGCGCTCATTCAGCTAATTTTTCCAGATATCCCCCAAAAGAATTTAAAGAAAGCACCTTGTCAACACCATAAGTAAATAAATACCTACCTCTGTATTTCAAAATGCATTATTTTAAACTGAAAGTAATTTATATTTGTTTCAAATCGGATTAATTAAACTTTAAATCAGCTAATATTTGCCAAATAATATTTCAGAAAATAACTTTCTATTTTTGAAAGAGTTTTTAATAAGAATTACTATCCTGATAGAAGACTAAAAATGGCTCTAAAATCAGTGATTATTAGCGATTTAATAAATTGCTTCAAATTTTAAAATACAGTTTATATTTTGTTTATTAGAAATGCTAACTAGCTTGAAATTAAAACTAAAATAAATGGTTTAAGATTTTAGTTTGTAAAAATTCATATTAAATCTTGTGTATTGCGAATTTATGGAGCTACCGACTTAATTTTGTTTGTATATTGATTTATTTCTTTAAAGTGCCTTTAGCTGAGGAGAACGGGGAAAATAAACAGAAAAGCCAGGTGGAAAAAGCTCATCATAACCACCAGGAAAGAGAAAGGAGGAAGGGGATGACGATGCTCTTCCAGGACCTCCGTAAACTGGTCCCTGCAGTGAGTGATGAGAAAATGGCCTCTCAAAAAAAAATATTGGATGAAGCAACTAAGTACATCAAAAAAGAAAACTTTCTTTCGTATCAGAAAGAAAAACAAAAAATATATATATTTGGAAAGAAAGAGACAAAAACTGGAAGCCGAACTCGCTTCAGGTCCAAAAGGTAAAAAGAAATACTTTTATTTTTATTATTTTTTCCCTTTTAGTCTGCCTGCCAGTCAGTCATTAACTACTAGGGTGACAAACGTTTCCGCATTTATTCTATTAGCGTGTAATTTTTATTTTGATATCGAGCACTTTTTGACAAATCTGCTTGCCATAAATGCCCTTCTACCAATAAGCTTCTGAAAAAAAAAAACATCATTATATTTAGCATATATCAGCTGCGCTGAAGACATTTGTCATTTAGGCACAATTCTTTCTACCAATCAGAAAAAAAATAACTTTCTGTTCAAATGCTGAATACTAGTCTAAAGCTTTTCTTTTTTTAATTTCTTTAAATTTGATGTTTAATTGAATTATTCATGCTTAATTTTAGGAATCCTTGTTGTCTGGAAAGAGAGGCGTGGGGTGTCTGCCAAGGACCTACACAAAGTTTTGAGACATTGTGAAGCAGACATCAATGTTGCGGCATGAAGTTCATTTCGATCTTCTGTCCTGAATACACACGACCAACAACTCGTTCTCCGTGAACTGGTCCCTGAAGTGAGGGATGACAAAAAAAGCCTCTCAAAAGAAAACAGTGAATGAGGCAACAAAGTACCTCAAAAAAGAAAAACCTATTTTTCTTTCATATCTGAAAATAAAGCAAAGATATATAACTTTGGAAAGAAAGAGGCGTAAACTGGAAGTCAAACACGCTTCAGGTCTAAAAGATAAAAAGAAATACTTTGATTTTTATTTGTTTATTTTTTTTTTACTTTCATGTCTTTGAATATTTAAAAAATACCTTAACTAGCTTTTTAATTCTCTCTCTCTCTCTCTCTCTCTCTCGAATTCGGTATGACTGAAATTAACTACTCGGGTGACAACTTTCTCTACATTAATTCTATTAACGTCTAATCCTTCTTTTGATATCAAGCACTTTGACAAAAAAACTGCTTGCCAAAAATACCTTTTTACCAATAAACTACTAAAAACAACACCAATTTTGACACTAAGCATCAATGTTGCGGCATGAAGTTCATTTCGATCTTCTGTCCTGAATACACACGACCAACAACTCGTTCTCCGTGAACTGGTCCCTGCAGTGAGTGATGACAAAAAAGCCACTCAAAAGAAAATAGTGGATGAGGCAACAAAGTACCTCAAAAAAGAAAAACCTATTTTTCTTTCATATCTGAAAGTAAAGCAAAGATATAACTTTGGAAAGAAAGAGACGTAAACTGGAAGCCGAATTCGCTTCAAATTCAAAAGGTAAAAAATACTTGAATTTTTATTTGTTTATTTTTATCCTTTTACTTTCATGCCTTTGGATATTTAAAAATACCTTAACTAGCTTTTAATATCTATCTCTCTCTCTCTCTCTCTATATATATATATATATATATATATATATATATATATAAAGATATTATTTTAGTCATGCCATCTTTAAACTTCTGGGAAGGCATTACAAATCTGCTTGCCAAAAATGACTTTCTACTAATAAATGAAAAAAAAAAAAAAAAACTCTTTCTGTTCAAATTTTCTGTACTAGTCTCTCTGGTTTTTCAAATTTCTTGAAACTTTATGCTTAATATAATTTTAGGATTTCTGATTGTCTGGAAAGAGGCGTAGGATGTCTGCCAAGGACCTTCACAAAGTTGTGAGAGACCAATATTGAGAAAATATAGGAGATAAGAAAATTGAAGAAGCTATTCGACTACTCGAATCGTCTCCTCAGATATCACTCAGAAGTCCTGGCCAGTCCTCTGATGAGACGTGAAGTTCATTTCGATCTTCACACACCCTAAAAAGCAGTTGTTAATAAAGATTATATTTTAAAAATAAATCTCGCTTTGTTTGATTTAAATTTAATTTACCTGTCATCATTTGTATCGAATTTAATAGCTTCTCAGAGGTGAATGCAAATTCCTCTTAAGTTGAACACTATTAACTATTTCAATTTCAGTGGTTTATCTTTTATGCCTAACAGACATTAGGGAGGTTTCTTTGAACTGTGAGGCCAATTTAGAACCTGAAACACATTTATTGCATATTGGGTAAAAAAAAATTATAATCCACTCTTTTATTTTTGCTCCTAAGAGGAAAAAAAATATATGAAAGTTTTTTGCATTTTCTTATCTAATGTCAAATGTGCTGCCAATTTGGTTTTATGTTTTTTTTTTTGTTTTGTTTTTTTAATTGTTTCTCTCATGAAATCATCAGATTTACTATTAGTAAAGGAGGAAATACAACTGATGATATCAAGAAGTTCATTTTTTTTTTTTAAATTAGCTGCCAATTTGAGCTTATGTCCATGAAATTACCAATTAAGACAGGAGTAAATTAATACCAAATTAAGAATTTATGATATCAAGAGTGATTCTTTTTTTTTTTTTTTTTTTTTAAATCAACCGCCAATTTGACTTGATAAAGTCAATCAGATTTACTTTTAACAAAGGAGTAAATAGTTACCATGTTGAGAATTGATCGGTATCAAGAAGGTCGTTTTTGAAAACAGCTGCAATTTGCAGTGATCAAATCAAAATTATTTTGAATACAGGAGCAAGCAAATACATACCCAGTTGAAAACTGATGATATCAAGGTCGTATTTGAAATTACATGCCAATTTGACCTGATCAGATTTACAAAGTAAATACACTGATTTGAGAATTGATTCATATCAAGAAGGGCATTTTTTTATATCAGGTGCCAATTTCCGTTCATCAAATCAATCGTATTTACTATAAAGATATAAGTGAATTGTTACTGAGTTGTCAACTAATGATATCAAGAAAGTCATTCTACCCATTTAATCTTAAGAATTTGGTCAGATTTACTATTAAAACAAGTGTAAGCAGATAGCGATTTGAAAACAGCTGCCAATTTTATCTTATCAAACCAGATTTTCTAAGACAGGATTAAACAGATACCTAGTTGACAAATGATGATTTTAAGAACATTTTGAAATCAGCAGAAATTGATCAAATTTACAATTAAGATATCAGTAAATAAATACGAAATTGAAAACGGATAACATCAAGGTGATTTTTTTTTTTTTAAATTAGCTGCCAATTTCACCTTATATCAATCAGATTTTCTAAGAGAAAAGTAAATAGATTTGAGAATTGATGTCATTTTTTTAAAATCAGCTGCCAATTTAATCTTAGCAAACCAATCAGATTTACTATTAATACAGGAGTAAATAGATACTGTCTTGAGAACGGATGCAATCAAGGTGATTTCTGAAATCAGCTGTCAATTTCAGCTTCTCAAATTGATCAGCTTTTCTATTAAGACAGGAGTAAATAGGAACTGTGTTGAGAACTGCTGATATCAAGAAGTCCATTTTTGAATTCAGCTGCCAATTTGATTTTATTTAATTCATCAGATTTGCTATTAAGATGGGAATAAATAGATATGAGTTGAGAATTGATGACATCAAGAAGGTCATATTTTTGGAAAATCCACTGCCAATTTGAATTTATTATATTGATCAGATTTACAAATAAGGCAGGAGTAAATACATACAAAGTTGCAAATTTATCATATCAAGAAGATCATTTTTTTAACACAGTTGCCAATTTGAACTTTCCAATTAAGACATTAATTAAAACAGGAGTCAAAAGAAATAAGTTGAGAATTGATAACATCAAGAAGGTCATCTTTGAAATCAGGTGCCACTTTGATCACACCAAATGAATCAGATTTACAATTTATTCAGGTGGTGAATTGATAAAAAGTTGAACATTAATCACATCAAGAAAGTCATTTTAGAAATCAACTGCCAAATTGAACTTATCAAATCGATCAATTTTACAAATAAAGCAGGAGTAAATAGATGATGAGTAGAGAATTGATGATATCAAGGTTATTTTTCATCACAGCTGCCAATTTGAACTTAGCAAAATCAATTAGATTTACTATTTACTATTAAAACAGGAGTAACTAGATAATGAGTTTAGAATTGATGACAACAAGAAGGATATATTTGAAATCAGCTGCCAATTTGAATATCAAATCGATTAGATTTACTATTAAGAAAAAAGTAAATAAATACCAAGTTGATAACTGATGATATCAAGAAGATAAGTTTTTTTTTAAAATCAGCTGCCAATTTGATCATATCACACCACTCAGATTTACTATTAAGATAGGAGGAATGAATACCAAGTTGAGATCAAGTGACATCAAGTGTATTTTTGAAATCAGCTCCCAATCTGATGTCATAAAATCAATCAGATTTACTATTAAAACAGGAATAAATAGCTAGCAATTTGAGAACTGATAACATCAAGGTCATTTTTTAAATCATTTGTTCATTTGACTTCATCAAATCGATCAGATTTACTATTTAGACAGTAGTAAGTAGATGCGAGTTGTGAACTGATTATATGAAGAATGTAATTTTTGAAATCAGCTGCCAAATTTAACTCATCAAATTGATCAGTTTTTACAAATAAAGCAGAGTTGCAAATTGATCATATCAAGAGGGTCATTTTTTATGACAGTTACCGATATGAACTTTCCAATTAAGACAGGAGTAAATAGATACCAAGTTGAGAATTGAGGATATCAAGGAAGTCATTTTTGAAATTAACTGCCAAGTATGTATCAGATTGATCAGATTTACTATTAAAATAGGAGTCAATAGAAATCAAGTTGAGAATTGATAACATCAAGAAGGTCATCTTTGAAATCAGGTGCCACTTTGATCACACCAAATGAATCAGATTTACAATTTATTTAGGTGCTAAATTGATAAGGAGCTGAGCATTGAGAACATCAAGGAAGTCATTTTAGAAATCAGCTTAGATTTTAGAGCTTCGCAAATTGATCAGATTTACTTATACGATGGGAATAAATTTATACTGAGCTGAAAATTAATGACATCCAGATGCTCATTTTTGAAATCAGCTGCCAGTCTGAAGATACATCAGACGAAAATGAAGTGCATAGCACGTATTTACAATCTGCAACGCACAGGATACTCTCCTGGTGAGACGCAGGAAGAGCAGGGCCAGGACGCACACCACAGTGCCCAGTCCTTCCAAGTAGGTCCAGCAACATAACATCAAGTAATTTTCGGAAAAGGATCAAATGGCCTGCAGCTGCTGATACAAACTCTTGGAAAGCTTTTGATTTGGACGCCAACGAGATCCTGACAATGATTTTGAAAGGCTCCGTTGATAAACGACTGGAAGTTATGAGCAAAATAATCGTGAGCTTTGGAGCAGAACGATTTGGAAACAGCGAAGGAAAAAAGTGGCGAATAGAACCGTGAATCGAAGAGAAAATCGAATTAAAAAATACAGAGCAGAATTAAAATCACTAAAAAAACAATACAAGAATGAAAAGCCCGAAGAGAAAAAGCTTTAAGAGAACTGAGAGACTCGATCCGATCGGATTTAGAAGTCTTACGAAGAGCCGAATGGCACCGCCGGATGAGGAGAGAGAGAGTACGGAAAAGAGCAGCCTTCATATCCAATCCTTTCGTATTTACCAAACAATTACTGGGTGAAACTCGCATAGAGGAAATAAATGCTTTTCTCAAAGAATCATTAAGCGACCCCTACCAGCAGCAACAGCTTGGCAAAAATCATCTACTCCTTACCCCAGACCCTCCTTCAATTGATCTTGACATAGGACTACCTAGCTTGGTGGAGTTGCAATTAATGCAACACTATACGCTCTACTCTCGAAAATGTTCCAGCTCACAATTTTCTTCTAATACCAGGCGACTTCAATGCCAGGCTGGGATCGGATGTTGCTAAATTCACCTTCCATACAAAAACCAACCGTAACGGCGAGCATCTGGTTGACTTAATGGAGGAATTTAATCTCCATCCGGCTAACACTGGGTTTATGAAGTCCAACCATCAGCTGTGGACCTTTGGGTATCCAAATGGCAGCAGAGCCCAACTGGACTCCATACTAGTCCCTAAGAAATGGCAGAACAGTATCAGGGATTGTCGAGCATAATCTTTTTCTTCTGTGGGATCCGATCATCGTATTGTCTCTGCCACAGTTAAACTGAGTTTGAGAGTTTCGAAAAAACCAACTGCGGATCCCATGAAAGCTATTGACTGGAAAGCAGCCTCCCGTGATAGAAATCTATCTTTTCAGTATGCGGTGAGTGTATTTAACCGATTCCAAGAACTCTCTCATTATGACACAGAAAACCTTCAGTTAGATTCAAGTAACATAGACTTGATCTATGGAAACTTGATTAAAGCTAATGAGGAAGTGGTTCTATCTACACTTCCCAAAAAACCAAAATTACGAAAAAACCCAGTTAGTTCAGACACCAGAGTCTCAGAAGCTCGAGAAAATCTCAAGAAAATCTCGTATATCTATCACTGTCACCCTTCTCAAATAAATAAGGACAAGTTAACAGCTGCTAAAAATCCCTCGACCATGCATATCTTGAGGAAGAAGTAGTTTTCGTAAATGGGAAAATAAATGGCATTTTCCATTTTCATATCAACCAACAACACTCTGCAACTTGGAAAACTATAAATGAACTATCGGGGAAGGGATTAAAATCTTCACCAACAATCAAAGGTGGAAGCCGTGAGCAACGTCTTGCTAACTGGCTTTCTCACTTTAAAAACGTCCTTGGTAATCCTGCAAACCTACCAAAAGATAAATCCCTTCCAAAAGTTCAAATTAGTAATGCTTTGAACATACCAACAGGAGAGTACACCGTTGCAGAGTTAGGTTTTGTTCTAAATAGGACAATGAATAAAGCTCTTGGTCCGGACAAGATTCCAGCCATCTTGTGGAAAGACCCTACTTTTCACCAATTACTTCTTGACCTATGTAACTATGCAAAGGTCAGCCATGTTTCATCAACATCTGGCTACGGTCACAAATCATTCCCACTGCCAAAAAGGGTGATTTGATACTGCCAACCAACTATCGCGGTATTTCGTTGCTGCCTATAGCTGCGAAAATTTATAACAAGCTACTTCTAAATCGTGTTCGCTCAAAAATAGAGCCCATTCTACGCAAAAACCAAAATGGTTTCCGCTCAGGTCGTTCCACTCTTTGACAAATTCTCACTCTGCGTAGAATAATTGAGGAAATCACATTCTGCAATAAAACTGCAGCCCTTATCTTTGTAGACTTTAGTAAAGCTTTTGACTCAGTCAACCGCGAGACTATGTTCGAAATTCTTGGACTTTATGGCAGACCAGTAGAAATCACTGAAGTCATTAAAGTATTGTATACAAACACACAAGCCACAGTTCTGACTCCAGATGGTGAAACAGAGTCTTTTGATATTCTAGCTGGTATTCTCCAAGGCGATACACTTTCACCTTTCCTTTTCAACATTGTAATAGACTACATCATGTGCATCTCTGTGGATGCAATAAAAGAAAATGGACTCATGTATCAGCCGAGAAGAAGTTCACGTTACCCTGCACTTTATATTACCGATGCTGATTTTGCTGATGACATTGCGCTGTTGACAGACAATCTCCTTAGTGCTCAGGCACTCCTATCTTCTCTTGAATCAGCAGCAAACTGTTCAGGGCTTCACCTGAATGAAACCAAAACTGAGTGTATGCCAATTAACATTCGCAGCAATCATGAAATTAAAACTCTCTCGAATAACATCCTTAAACGCGTTGATGACTACAAATATCTAGGATCACACATCAAGAATTCTGAAAAAGACTTTGATATCAGAAAAGGCATAGCATGGACTGCTTGTAACAAAATGGATAAGATCTGAAAATCCAATCTTGATCGTAAGATCAAAATCCAAGTTTTTCGCGCACTTATTGAACCAATCTTACTCTATGGATCTGAAACTTGGACTCTTTCAGCAAAACAACAGCGCCGTTTAGATGGATGTTATACTCGTCTTCTCAGAAGAGTACTTGATCTTTTATGGCGAAACCACCCAACTCTAGAAATAATATATGGAGACCTACCAAGAATATCAACCTTAGTTCAAAAGAGACGTGTCCAGTTTGCTGGGCATTGTGCACATGCCACAGATGAACTTGTTTCATCGTTTGTATTATGGAGGCACCCACCCTCTCACAATCGATCTCGTAAGTTAACCTTTCCAGACAGGATACATAGAGATAAATCTATCGCCAAGGAAGACCTTACAGGAGCTATGACAAATAGGGAATACTGGAAGGGTGTAGTGAGTTCTATCTCGGGCGAGGCCGCAGGATGATGATGATGAATGCTTAAAAAAGCTCGGTCAAGCTCCGTTCCAGGCCCGAATGGAATCCCGAACTTAGTTTACAAAATATGTCCGAAATTACAACGTATCCTATGGAAGTTACTGAAGGCCATTTGGAAGAGAGGGAAGATAGCAGACCAGCGGAAGTATTCCGAGGGGATATGGATCCCCAAAGTGGATAACGCCAAGAAAATCAACCAATTCAGATGTATTTCGCTGCTGAATGTTGAAGGAAATATTTTCTTCAGCTTATTAAACAGTAGGTTGTCAAAATATTTAATAATAAATAACTACATTGACACCTCTGTTCAAAAAGGAGGAGTCCCAGGCACGCCAGGATGCATGGAACATACAGGAGTCATTACCCAACTAATAAAAGATGCCAAGGAAAATAAGGGAGATATTGCAGTCCTCTGGTTAGACCTTAAGAATGCTTATGGGTCAATTCCCCATCGTCTAGTAGAAGAAGCTTTAATTCGGTACCATATACCCACTACTTTCACCAAGCTCATTTTAAACTACTATAAAGATTTTAAAATGACCTCAATGAATGACCTCAACCTCAGTGTGGCATAATCTTGAAAGAGGGATAATAACAGGCTGCACCATTTCAGCAACTCTCTTCGCTTTGTCAATGATTCTGCTGATAAAAGCTGCTGAAGTGGAATATCAAGGTCCAGTCACCAGATCCGGTGTAAGGCAACCACCAATTCGCGCGTATATGGATGACAAGACCATAACCAGCACGTCCGCCATTGGGGCAAGGCGGTTGCTGAAGGGCATCGAAAAACTCATCGACTGGGCGAGAATGAGTTTTAACGCTTCCAAATCACGATCCCCAGTAATGAAGAAAGGTAAGCCTTCGAAAAACGAAAGATTTACGCTCTATGGAGATGATATACCTACAATGCATCAAAAGCCAGTAAAGAGCTTGGGGAAGCAGTTCGATGAAACCCTAAAAGATTCAAGATCCGTAATATTAACAAAGGAGAATCTAGAAGGGTGGCTAATCAGGGTTGATAAGTCTGGCTTACCTGGCAGATATAAAGCTTGGATTTATCAACACGTCATCCTTCCAAAAAATACTCTGGCCCGTAACTATCTACGATTTCATTTCCTCCACGGTAGAACTTATGGAACGAAGCATAACATCACGACTGCGTAGGTGGTTAGGTTTGCCAAGATCCCTATGCAGCGCAGCGTTATACGGGAAAACAAACACACTAAAACTCCCGTTTAAAAGCCTATACGAAGAATTTAAAGTAGCTAAAGTGAGAGCCACAATCCAATATGAGTGCTCAAAAGATTCCAAAGTAACCGGTGCGGGGATATCAGTATATACAGGTAGAAAATGGAACGCCTCGAAAGAACTGAATACAACAAAAGAAAGAATCCGAGAAAAGGCAATACTAGGGACCGTAGTTACTGGACGCGCGGGCCTCGGGTTCTTCCCCTCAGGAAAATATGACAAACTGCGAGGAAAAAAGAAAAGTCATCTTTTGCAGGAAGAAATCAGAAATGGCGAAGAAGAGAAACAAATAGCAATCCAAGTCGGGATGAGACAGCAAGGGGCATGGACGAAATGGAGCTCTATGTTGAGTCGCCAAATCAAATGGTCCAAAATATGACACAATGACTCCAGATTAAAATTTCTGTTTCGGGCAGTATACAACACCCTGCCATAGCAACTAGGTCCCACCCTTTTACAGTTAAACAAATAAGATGTAACCGTAAATTCTACTCCAATAGCTTCTTTTCTCGCGCTTTCCGCCTGTGGAACTCCCTTCCACAAGTCTGCTTTCCCGACAGTTACAATCTCCAGGTGTTTAAATGTAGGGTCAATAGACACCTCCTATCACACTAACTCCCAACTATTCTCACAACACTCTCATCTACCCAACCCTCATTCTCGGTATCCTCACCCGCCTATCACCCACCCTCTGTTATTTCCTATATTTAATCAGCCTTTCTCCACTCTACGTAGCCCCCTGCACAGTAGTGGCAGTGACATGCCTTGCTCGGGGTGAAACGCTTATAAAAAAAAAAAAATACCCCGCAAACTTACAATTATGGTAAAAAACCCAGTCGCCAAATTGTCATTTTTGTGGGTGTAAAGGTACCCTAAAACATATCCTGAGTAGCTGTAAATCTGCACTGGCTGATGGGAATTACAGATGGTGCCACGACGAAATTTTAAAATAGATTGTGAAAATAGTTCAAAATGCTATCAAATATAATGTTTACAACCCAGACACAAGGCAAATAAATTTTATTAAAGCGGGAGCGAAAACCCCACAAAATAGAAAGGTAAATCCAAACCTGTTATTTCTTGCAACAGACTGGGAACTAAGGGCCGATATAGGCTCGGGATTGAAATTCCTAGAGCAAATTGCCACTACAAAACTTCGCCCAGATATAGTTTTCTTCTCACATAATTTGAAGAAGATAGTCTTGTGGGAACTGACATTCCCCTGGGAAGAAAACGCAGAAGAAGCCCATGAAAGGAAAAAGTTAAAATACGACGAACTGCTGGAGAGTTGCAGGGTTAAAGGCTAGAGTTCTACCTGCACTCTGATAGAAGTGGGGACTAGAGGATTTGTAGCAAGGTCCTTAAGCAAAGCCTTAACAGATATAGGGATAGTGGGAGTTTAAAAAAGGAAAGCACTCAAGTCCATAACCGAAACAGCGGAAAGAACAGCTAATTGGTTATGGATCAAAAGAGAGAGTGCCTGGATTTCAAAAACAAATTGTTAGCTAAAATTCCCCGAAATTCTGCATTTCTGATTTTTCTTCATTTTTCAATAGTACTCGTAAATAAGATAAAATGTATAAATAAGTTTTTAAATCAATGTATTTAATTGTAATTACTGTTTTTTTCTTTCACTTATACATAATTTATTATCTATTTATGTGTGATTTAAAACGATTTTAAATTACTTTCATATATATATATATATATATATATATTCCTAATTCTTTTGGGAACGATTTTAAATTTATACATATTTGTAGATACTTGTACTTCTTTTAAACGAACTTTTTTTTTAAATTCTTAGACGAATTTTTTATCTTTATATATTTTTTTCTTTTTAGAAACGACTGAAAAAGTATATATATATTTGTATTTTTTTTTTTTTTAACGAACCGTGATTAATTTTTAGTCGAGGGTTTTTTGTTTGTTTGTTTTTTTTTTTGTTTTTTTTTTTGTAATTTTTTTTTTGTTTTTTTTAGGCGTTTGACAAGGAAATCGTTTCATACTTTAGGATGAGTTCATGTACGGCTCACCTCTTAATGTGAATTGGCTCTGACTGTCGCGTTTGTAAGACTTCGTACGGGATCCAAACCTTAATTTTTTTTTTTTCCAGTGTCTGAAAGCGCTTATTGAGGGTGGACCAGAGACTGATCATCTCTGGTCAGGTCGGCGTGGTAAGATGGGGGTATGATGTTGAAAGACCTGAAACCCCCTAGTGATCCTCGCGATGACATCAGTGACGACACCCTCTAGCGCCCCCACTACGGTGCGTATGTTTGAAATGATCTATCGAATTGATCAGATTTACTATAAAGAAATAAAAGTAAATAATAAATATTTGAGGAATGATGCTCTCAAGTTCATTTTTTAAATCAGATGCGAATATGCTCGTACCAACGAAATCAGATTTACCTTTAAACAGGCGTAAATACATAGCCAGTTGTGACTTGATGATATGAAGAATGTAATCTTGCCAATATGACCACATGAAATTGACCAGATTTCCAATTAAGACAGAAATAAATTGATACCAAGTTTAGAATTTTTTATATCAAGGGAGTCATTTTTTTAATTAAGCTTCCAATTCGACTTTATCAAATCTCTCAGATTTATTATAAAATAGGAGTAAATACATACTGATTTGAGAATTGATGATGTCAAGAATGTAACTTTTGAAATCAGTGGCCAATTTGACTTTATCAAGTCAATCAGATTTATTTTTAACAAAGGAGTAAATTTATATAGAGCTGAGAAATGATGGTATCAAAAAAGTTGTTTTTGAAATCAGCTGTCAGTTTGACTTTATCAAATCTACGATTATTTATTAAGATAGAAGTAAATAGGCACTGAGTTAAGAATTGATGTTATCGTGTAGGTCATTTTTGAAAACAGCTTCCATTTTGATGTTATCAAATCAATCAAATTTACTCTTTAAACAGGAGTAAATAGATACCTTTTTTCAGAACGGATGATATCCAGGAGGTTATGTTTTTTAAATCAACTGCCAATTTGACCTTATCAAATCGATCAGATTTACTAAGACAGGAGTAAATAGGAACTGTATTGGGAATTGATGATATCAAAAAGTTCATTGATAACATCAAGATAGTCATTTTAGAAATCAGCTGCCAAATTGAACTTATCAAATCGATCAGTTTTACAAATAAAGCAGGAGTAAATAGATGATGAGTAGAGAATTGATGATATCAAGAAGGTTATTTTTAAAATCAGCTGCCAATTTGAACTTAGCAAAACAATTAGATTTACTATTAAGACAGGAGTAAATAGATACTGAGTTCAGAATTGATGATATCAAGAAGGATATATTTGAAATCAGCTGCCAATTTGAACTTATCAAATCAATTATATTTACTATTAAGAAAAAAAGTAGATAAATACGAAGTTGTTAACTGATGATATCAAGGTCATTTTTTAAAAATCAGCTGCTAATTTGATCGTATCACATCACTCAGATGTACTTATAAGATAGGAGCAATAGATACCGAGTTGAATTCATATGACATCAAGTTTATTTTTGTAATCAGCTCCCAATTTTACTTCATCAAACCAGTCAGGTTTACAATTAAGGCAGGAGTAAATAGGTAGTGAGTTGAGAATTGATGATATCAAGAAAGTCATTTTAAAATTAAACTAATACTTTGAAATTATCACATCGATCAGATTTACATTGAAGACAGGAGAAAATAGATAATGCATTGAAAATTGATGATGTCACAAAGGGCATCTTTGAAATCAGCTGCCAATTTTTCTTATCAAATCAATCAGATTTACTATGAAGTCATGAGTAAATAGATACTGAGGGGAGAACTGATGATCTCAAGAATGTCATTTTTGAAATCAACTGCAAAATTGATCTTATAAAGTTGATCAGATCTGGAGTATATAGATACTGAGCTGAGAATTGATGATATCAAGAAAGTCATTTTGATCAGATTTACTATTATGACTAATGAGTAAATAGATACCAAATTTTATAAGAAATATTGAGTCAGTTCAAATATTCATTCAGGAATACCATAACCTTTCAACTTGTGAAGACCAGTATTTCAAATCACTTCAGCTATTTTATAAACATCCAAAGTTACAGATTGTAGTTCCTTTTTTATATCAGTTGCCAATTTGATCTTATTGAACCTTTCAGACTTACCATTAAGACAGGAGTAAATATTTGTATCATCTGCATGGATACTGAGTTGAGAACTTTCGAAGGGAAGGTCGTTGATAAAAATTCGAAACCACGTAGGTCCAACGATAGTGCACTGAGGAATGCTTGCAGTAATTCAAAAAGATTTAGTGGAGTGGCCATTCTTGCAACTATAAATACCACGTTGGTTCTAACAACGGTTTCCCTCTGCCTATAGAAGGACGCAGGTTCAAAACCTGTCTGAAAGCAGATATTTTTCTTTCATGAGATTTCACTAATATTCAGGCTGTTAGACAAAAATAAATAAATATACTGATTGACAAACAAACGGGGCATTTACTCAAATATGAATATCTATTAAAAATAACATTTAAAGGGATAAAACAAAACCTTTCGGATTGATAAATAAAAATTAATTACTTTACAATATATATATAAAAAGAAAAATTTAGGCAGACACTTTATTTCATGCTAAATCGGAAGTGTAGGCCTATTTCAGACGAACCATCATCAGCTTCTGTCTTTATTGTACAGAAGATTTTACACGAATAGATTCTTCAATATTTTTTAATATATAAAACAATGTAACGTTGCAATTTATTTAATCTGACATCTTTAAAAGAAAATTTGCTGCCTAATACACAAATATATATATACATGCATACATACATACATACATATATATATATATATATATATATATATATATATATATATAGGGATGCCAGTTTTTCGCGATCACGAAATGGCGGGCGAAATGGCGGAAACGTTAATCTGAAACGGAATCTCGTATATTTTTTATGCAATCATTTTCCAGCATAAATTAATTTTTCTTTCTTTCAAATATAAAAATAATACTTGAAAACTGTCTCTTCGGTTTTCTTCAATATTTTTAATAAATAAAACAATGTAACGTTATTTCCTTTAAAGTTATTCTTTATAAATATTTCTAGCTACTTTTCCTCTTAAGACCTAAAAAAGAATTTTAAAATTCTGCACTTGGACAAAAAAGTAGATTTTCCGAGAAAATCTTATCTTATTTTTTAATATTTAAAAAAAAAAAATTTATATAGCAAAGCAGATAAAAATCAGTTGATTGCAGCGTCCACCTCCCCCTGGTTTAGGACAGGGGCAATTTTTGAACTTGAGGGTGATTCACTAAATTCAGCCATTTTGGCAAATTATTAATTGTACTAGAAAACAAAAGATGAAAAAATAATCAGGAAGGATTGCAGTGTAACTGTCAGCTTTACTGTAGTCGGATGACGAAAGAAGAAAACTTTTTATATTTTTATAAATTGTATGAGAAAAATGTAGTATTTCATAAAATAACACGTTATGAAATTAAACCAAAGAAATAGATTTTAAAAATTTATTGCTTTGATTTTGCCTCTCTTCCTTCTTTCGTTTCTTTTTTTTTTTTTTTTAGGTTCATACAATTGTCTAAATTTCCACTTTATCAATGGGACCCTGCTCCTCCAAAAAGAAGAAAAATGACCCCAGTATCTAAAATTTGTGCTAAAGCCAGAGTTGAACAATTACCTGATGACTTTTATCCAGAAGAAAATAATATGCTATTTTTCAAATTTTGTCTCCATAGTGTTGATAGTTTTAGGGTTGACACAATCAAAGACCATATTAAGTCAAAAATTCATATGACAATAAAATCTTCAAAAGGGTCGTCTCAAGTGAAACAGAAGACAGCAACCACATTGTTCAAGAGTAAAGAGATGATTTTATTCTGGATTCTATTTTTAAATGTGCACTTTATCTGACATTCCCCTTCACAAAATTGATAAAATGATTAAAACATTGTAAGGAAGGTGGAGCTATTCCAAGTGTCAATTGTATTATGGAACTTCATCTTCCAAAATTATTTGCTTGTCACTTTGCTGCTCTGAAAGCCAAGCTTGCTAATGAATCTATCATTATCATTTATCATTTAACAGATGAAACAGCTGACTGTCGAGACCACAGCATTTTGATCGTTGCAAGCATTTGTGGTGAGCCATTTCTCATTGTTGTTGTAACCCTGGCAGAATGTAATCATCAAACTGTAAATCAAACATGCATCCGAGCTGTAACTCATGTGGATAGGGAATTTGAAAATATCATTGCCTTTGTAACAGATTCGGCGGCCTATTGAAAAAAAGCTCATAGAGAAGTGTCGTCAAATATCTTTAACAACAGCTACCATGTATTGGCACACATTTTAAATCTTGTTGGCGAAATATTTTCAAATTGGCCAGCATTTGATAATGTTACCCAGCTCACTACTTTCATCGAGTCAGCTCTTTTTAGAAAAGCCGAGTCGAAAAACAATCTATATTTGAAATGACTTGAAAATGATTTGTCCAAAGAACACGTGAAATTACCCCCTGTACCAGTGGCAAGCAGATGGAATTCCTGGTTTAATGCAGCCAGGTGTCACGCATCGTCTATACAATTTTATGAAGGATTCTTTAAGTCATGGCCTTGCAGTAGATAGAATTCTTGAATTAGTAGTTGGTGGTCGAGTACATCATGCCTCTTTCCTTAATTTGCGCCTAAATCTGCATTTTCTAAATGAGAACTGCACACGTTTAATAAAAGCTTTCACAAGCTTAAAAGAAACTAAGTCTCCATTTGCATGTGTTGTTTTTAATATGATCGAGGATGTGAAATAATATTTACATGCTGGTATATCAAAATCAACATTTGATCATCTTCTGTCTGACCTAAAAAAAAAACACAGTGAGAAATTTTCAAGATTTGTTCGGCATATCATTTTCTAAATTGAATAAATACCTGGAGGCCCACCCTGTATATAACTTTTACAAGGCAGCTTGTCTATTTGACCCTAGACAGCTACCCTGTATAAGCCGTGATATCGATAGTTTTGCAGCTATTAAAGACTTGCAAGATCCTTCTACTGATCTTATAGAAGAATTTCAAATTTATGTGAATTACAAAAATGACTTACCAAATCCTTTTAATGTCTCAACATTTTGGAAAGCAAATAAGAGCAGATTTCCTCTTCTGGAACAGATTGCCAATAAGGTCATAATGGATGCCTGTTACCAATGTTGATGTTGAACGTTCATTTTCTCAATATAAACATTTAATGAATAAACAACGTGAAAATCTAACCCCTAAGAATACCAAGCAACTTACAATGTTGTATTTCAATGGAGATTTAGAAAAAAGATTTAATGATTGCTAGTTTCATAATTTGGGAAATATTCAATTTCAAATTTGAGCAGTATTTCATTTTGTGATAAATTTTATTTAAATTTTTAATTAATGCTTATATTTTGTTACAGAGATTAAATTATGATTTAATTATTGTTTTGTAAAATTTTAATCAAAGTTTTTAATATACTTTGAGTTATTTGCTGTTGATTCTTTTGTTGATTTTAATATTGCAGACTAAAATATAATTATCAATCTGAATTCTTTTGAATAAAAATAGAACTTATTTTTGGAATTGAATTTTTTAACACGCTAAAAAGTGTAGTCATTTGCTATTTCTTCACATGAAATAAAGCTTTGAATTATGTTTTTTAAGTTTTAATTTATTCACTTTTCTCATAAAATTTTAAAAAATAAATTAATTAAATAAAAAAAGAAAAATTGGCGGACTTGAAGCAGACTACCACCACGTTTAATTTCGTTGTTTTTCATTTTTCTTTACTTTTCTCAACGCAGTCCTATCGATTACCCCCTTAGCTTTACGATTGACAAAAAAAATTGAAAAATTTCAATATTTCAACATTTTCTGTGGGGGATCAGTTACTCATACAAATTTTTATTTAATCAAGCCTCCATTTTGAAACCAGTCGCCGGTACGACATTACCGTCACCTGTAAATTTGTTCATTATCAAATATTTTGACTTTTTTTCAGTGCAATATTATCTTTCACGCCTTAAACTTTACGAATGACAGAAAAAGAATTGCAAAATTTTCAATATTTAAACAATTTTAGTGGGAGACCAGTTTATCATACAACCTTATAGTGGATTGAAAATGGAGGATCAATTTACTATAGGGTTGTATGAGAAACTGACCCACAACCCCCACCAAAAAATAGTCTAAATATTGTAAATTTTCAAAATCTTTTTTTTTTGTTTTTTTGATAATCGGAAAGTTTAAGTAACAATGGATAGGACTGCGATGAAAAAAGTAAAAAAATTGAAAAACAACGAAATTAAACATGGTGGTAGTCTGCTTCAGGTCCACCGAAAAATTAAATTTTGCAAAAGTGAAAACTGAAAAAAATTTACTAAAGTTGAGAATTGGAATCAGTGAAAATTTGAAACGGAAAATCGGGGTCCCTATATATATAATAGTTGCAACTCGTTTTCAAGTATTGTCATTACTTGAAGAAAGGTTCATTGATGAGCAGCTCTTATGTGAATCTTTAGCCTAGCTAAGGACTTGTATTCTCTAGCACGGGTTTTACAGGTGTGAACACTGCCGGAAACAGTTACCGCATTGGTGTTGTCTATTTTAACATGTCGTTTCACAACTACTGTACTTACACACCTTGCAACATTCACTGCATTTTGTAATATCAGACAGATCTCTAAATGACCACCACATGTCCTCGATGTACACTCTTATGACTTCTCAAACCAGCTAGGGAGAAACAAAGACGATTAGATACAAGGCAGATAAAGCCAACGTGATTTCCCCTTCTATCTATTGCTACATGTATATGGTCCTTTTGTGCTTCTCTTTTTAACATTTCATAATTAATACAGTCTGTATCAAACGTTTTCATTCCTTCATAAACATTGCCCTTCCATTTTTCCCTACCAGGTGCTTCATTTTCCCAGTTTGTTTCATCAATACCACACTTCTTCAGAGTTGTTTTTTAACACAGTCCCTATACCTTTATTTTTGGTTTATGAGCAGGGCGTTTTTTTTTTTTTTTTTTTTTTTTTTTTTTTTTTTTTTACGAGTTCACCATAGAAAAGTTGCTTAGGAAGCCTCTCATCTTTCATTCTGACTAGATGCGCTAACCATCTTAATCGATGCTGATAGATGACTGATTCTATGATTTGCCAATTTATCTCATCAATATCCCACTTCTTTAGAGTTGTTTTTTAACACAGTCCTTATACCTTATTTTTGGTTTATGAGCTGGGCGTTTTCCTTTTACGAGTTCACTTCCTTGCTTAGGAAGCCTCTCATCCTTCATTCTGACTAGATGCGCTAATCATCTTAATCGATGCTGATAGATGATTGATTCTTTGCTTTGACTCCGAGTTTGCTTCAGCATCACCGATGTGCATTTGACAGTCAACACCCAGGATTCTTCTTATGCTTTGGCTGATGGAAGCGCTCAACACATTTTATGCGTCCTCAGTATATAGTCTACTCTCGCTTTACTTATTCGCAAGCAAACCTCGTCATCAAGAGTTCCATTTAAGCTGAGAGTGCTGCCTAAATACACAAACTGCCTAACGACTTTTAGTTTCTGTCCATGTACATAGATCTGAGGTTCTTGATAGAGTTTGCCGGGTGCATTCATTTGCCGGGTGCAGGCTGATGCATGATGACTGTCTTCTTGAGACTGATAGTCATTCCCAGCGCTGTGCATTACTTTGCAAAAAAAATTCATTAACAGCTGCATATCGGCCTCGGTATGGACAATAAAATCGCAGTCATCAGCATCCAGCAAATCGCAAACAATGTTCGTAAAGACTTTTCTGTTTGCACTTAAACGCCTGATGTTAAATAACTTCCTAGAATTTCAATAGCGAATAAATAAATCCCATCGTCATTAAAGTCCAGTCTAAACACCAAGGCAAAGTACAAAATAAATCCCATCGTCATTAAAGTCCAGTCTAAACACCAAGGCAAAGTACAAAATAAATCCCATCATCATTAAAGTCCAGTCTAAACACCAAGGCAAAGTACAAAATAAATCCCATCGTCATTAAAGTCCAGTCTAAACACCAAGGCAAAGTACAAAATAAATCCCATCGTCATTAAAGTCCAGTCTAAACACCAAGGCAAAGTACAAAATAAATCCCATCGTCATTAAAGTCCAGTCTAAACACCAAGGCAAAGTACAAAATAAATCCCATCGTCATTAAAGTCCAGTCTAAACACCAAGGCAAAGTACAAAGAAAACAATGTTGCTGCCAGTTTATCTCTTTGTTTAACACCACTTTTCACTGTTATCGTTTCAACCAGTTTTTCTCTAACGTTCACAATTCATATCATCATGAAAGACCCTCAGCATGGATAAAAGTCCATCAGGACAACCAAGCTTTTACAGAATCTATCAAAGAGCCGTTCTATTAACGACTATCGAATGCCTTTGTGTTACGTGTTAAGTGTAACAAAAGGAAAAAGTGATTGACCAAAACTCAGAGATAAAATCAAAGACAAACATTTAATTTACAAAACACACCAAATAAAATACTTACAAATATACAATTTTTGTTGCATTCAAAACAAGAAACATAGATTTTACTACTGGCAAGTGTTACGAGAAGAGAAAGGGAAGGTAAGATCAGTATCTTTTTCTTTACCCAGTTAAGTAGGTTAGGAAGTTAAGTGCTATACTTTTTAGAAATTCTCAAGGAGTATATAAAGAAACATTGTAAATATGGTCAATGAAATAGTCAAAAATATGTATTTACCCATGAGGTTCTCTTTCAGGTGTTTGTGGGACGGTAATTTCTTATAGATCCTTTCGGCTGGATATAAATCCTTGAATCATAACCGGAGTTGATAACATCAGCAAACCCTGGTAACAACTGACTACTCTGCCCAAAAACTATTTTTATAGGGGCTAACACCTAATTTGCATATTTCTAGAACTTTTACAACTCTCTCGATTTTACTGGAACATTCCGGCATCGTTCAAAGCTTTTATTTCTAATTTCCTTATTTTTACGACTACTTCATGAATTAAAACTTTTTGGGAATAACACTTAGGACTCAATAGAATCCATTATTATAACTTGTTATACATTATTAATATTATTTTTGTCTATAAATGCATCCTTGTACCACTTTATTAAATCAATAAATACCTGATACAAGCATAATCTCTATTCTGCACATTTCTCTTGCAACTGCCTTTCTGTGAAAACCATATGCACCATTCCACGCCCACTTCTAAAACTACACTGAGATTTTGGTAGAACGTCATCAGCAGTGTAGTTTAACATTCTCTCTAGCACAATTCTACACAACACTTTTCCAACAACAGATAGTCGTGCAATGCCACAATAATTCCCGCAATCATCTTTTGAACCCTTCTCCTTATACAGTATGACAGTCAATGTATCCCGCCAGTCTTGTGGAACGCACTCACTACTGGAAAAAAAATATATCTGAAGTAGATCTGCCAGGCCGTTTCATCATGTTTAGTCCAGCACATCTAAATATTTCTGCTTGTAGTCCATCGATACCAGGGGACTTACCAGTATTCAGTTTCATAACAGTTGTTACCACCTCTTCTATAGAGGGAATATAAGGCAGTGCTTCTATCACCGGGCGACAGGATATCGACTCTATTAGCGTTTGATCCACGATAGAAAATTGATTCAAATGCTTATCAAAATGCTCTCTCCATCTACCAAGAAGATTTAGAGCAGGGGTTTTCAAACTGTGATCCGCGGACCACAGGGGTCCCGCAAGGATAAGATAGTGGGGCCGTGGATTAATTCATCACGTGAAATTCAAAGTAATTTAAATTTAATTTTGTTACATTTCGCATCAACATGCAGTATTAATTTATTTTATTTGAACACTTATGTCTAAAGTAAGCTTAAAACCAGTTTTTACTACGTTAATGTAAAACTATAAGCTATTTTTAGTAAAAGTTTATGTATAATTTTCATAAGCGTTTATAGTGGAAATATAAAGGGGTCTGTAATTCAAAAAGTTTGAAAACCTCTAATTTAGAGGATCTCTTAAAAGCTCCTCTTCACCCTTTGAACGCAAAGGTGTTACAGCAGAACCTGATGGCTCATACACTTTACACCATTTTCATATTACTGGTATGAGAAGCACACAGTATTCCACCATCCTTATTCCTCCACCAACAATCCTGCATGTTTCGTAGTTCTCGCTGCACCTTAATTTTAATAGCTTTCAACGTGGCCATCAATCTTTCATATTCATTGGAAATTTGTCCACCTTTGAGTAGGGCATCAAAAGCTTTTGATACAACATCCAGTAAAAACCTGGATTTCTGTGTTGCTCTCGTCAAACCAGTTCTAATGTTTACTTTCCCAGTACCCCAGCTCTTTCTCACAGACACCACAAACAGACGCTTTGACAGCATCCCATGTATTTTCACACTGAGTTTCTTCCATTTCAGTTACAAGCTGTTCTTTCATCACCTTATTTTTTAGACGACCTACGATCAACCGTTTAAGGATACTGACACTATCTCTTCTCATTTTAGGTTTAACCACAAATCGAACTTTTACTCGAACCAAACGGCACTTCGCACCACGCATAGCGCGAACACACAGATATCCTTCATGTCTCGTTTTCTTACTAAAACATGATCTATCATATGCCACCGCTTTGAGCCAGGATTCGTCCAGGTATTTTTAACTTGTCTTTCTGCCCAAAGATGGTATTACGAATTTGGAAACCCATTTCAGAACAAAATTGCATTATTCGCAAACCATTGCCATTGCATATTTCTACTCCATGCCTAATAATAACGGGCCAGATTTCAAAGTCTCTAACTGCCCTAGCATTAAAGTCACAAAAAATGATAACTTTGTCTACTGGGGGTATTTTTCTAAACACATCACATAATCCCAACCTTGTCTCCCTCACTAGAATCCATAATCGGAGTATACACGCTCACAAAAGTAACAAAACAGCCTTTGATCAAAGCAAGCTTCATCATCATAGTCGGATCACTAACTCCACATGGAAGTTCTTGCAGACTTGCAATGAGGGGAATCTTCACAGCAAATCCTATACCAGATTCTTCTCTGCAACTTTCTCTTTTACCACTTCAAAAGAAGGTGCAGCCACTCGATAACTCATTAAACTGACTCTCACTGACAAGTCTGGTCTAAGATAGTGCCACTATACCCATATCATATCTTTGGAGCGCCTTCGCAATGAGAGCAGATCTGTGTTCAGGCCTTGCGAGAGTGGACTTTAAGTCTAACAATGTCCGAACATTCCAAGGCTTGCATTATATATATATATATATATATATATATATATATATATATATATATATATATATATATATATATATTGTTTTGCAGTATCAGTAGCAGAAGGACGACCAGGCCCAGGCTGCAGTGCCCTGGGACACTTGCCGGGCCAGACCCTTTCACAAATAAAAGTTCCAGAGCCCTTATTGTCACTGACGCTAATATTATTAGAAACCCTCATTTTTCAAGCAACACCTGTGCGTAAAAAATTTTAAAAGTGATGAAAGGCATCGCACTTAACCAATCCCACTCTCTGAGCTGCTCCTAACCTGACCCAAAAAGAAGAACAAGTCATCGTCATTAGAGGAAAACAAGCAACACATCAGTTTTCCCTCTCCTAAATGCCTGCCTTGACAAGGCTGAAGGGAGCATTTCTTCTAATGAATTAATGCACCCTCAAACACTTACCTAAGCATTTCTACAACCCGACGCAAACTATTTGCCCATAGCTGGGACCCTAACAGATGCTACCACCCTGGGAACAACAACACTAAAGAGCTGGTTCCACGCTCCTCTAAGCTTGTTGCCGGATCTAGTTTAGGGTTATACTCGGAATATATATACTCTGACTGACACCAAATCGGTCGAGTTTCGATCTCGGCCAGAGGCAAGTGGATGTGTCTAGCCACACTGATGAGCTGTGATGCAGCGAAACAAGCTTGTATGTGGATGAGTAATATATATGACATCTCATATATAACCGATGACATCTCATCGGTTAATCTTAGCGGGGGATTGGAACGCAGTCCTTGACCCTGAGAAAGATCGCATATGAGAAAGTGCGAGTACTAACAACCAGGATGTGAAAGCATTTCAGGACTTTATCGACACGAATGGTCTTGTCGATAAGTATCGAAAGGAACACCCTCGGTAGGTAGCATGGACTTGGACTAATAAGGGCGGCTCGGGTTCGGTGGTGCGTGCTAGCTACATCGACCGAGTCCTAGTTAGGAGAGTCGACGTAGGGATCTTAAGTTGTCCAAGTTTCCATTCGATAGTTTGCACGGATCATAGGCTCGTCCTGATTCGTGTAAACTTAGATAAGTCTAAGGTTAAGTTGGCTGGCTACTGGAAATTGAACGCGTCATTATTTGATAGCCAAGATTTCCGGGAGCAGCTGTTACTAATATTAAAGCGGGAATTGACGGGGAATTGACGGGGGCTGTGGTTGAGAATAAGTGGTGGGCCTCTTTGAAATAAAACTTGGGTCGTTTGCTGCTGACTATAGTCGTCGGCTCGATATAGCTACTTTTAGTTTAATCCCCACCGCCTTACCAGTTAGGTGACCAGACATGTCAGCTCTCTAGTGAATGCGTGTCGTTTTTCGTTTTTTCGAGTGTGCTTTTTCGTTTTTGTTGTTGTGTTTAGATGTGTGAGTGTTTTAGATCGAATGAATGTATTTATTCCTTTAAAATCACGCATTAATTTTGTCCAGTTAACTGATATTTCTGTTACATTTAAGTGTTGGGGGGGGGCTTTATTACTAACATAATTTTATTTAGTTTCATGTAGATATTGTTACTTGACATTTTATATATTCATTGGGAAATTTTTTAAAGTTTTTATTTTTTGCCCTTACCCTGCACACAAAATTTTACATATGAATTATATTTAGGACTTCATAGTGTATCTGAGGTATTATGGAAAATGTAGTAAGAATGGTAAGTAAGAATGTGGTATTTTGGTGTAAGGATTATTGTAGTTTGCTAGGGTCAACGGTTGTGAATAGCTAAGTCAAAGTTTAACACGGATAATGACCAGCTTCCTCATACCATTTTACCTTGTGCCATATTTGTACTTCTCGTACAATAAATATCGTGAATATCCAACTGCTAACAGAATCGACGTCACTTACGAGCTTTGCCCAGCAAAACGTAGGAAATCACTCGTGAATCAAATTTCTACTCTCGTCTTCTTATCATTTATTGACAGTTGAACTCTATGTTTAATAACCACGGCAATAAGAAAACAAGAATTCACTCACTCACCTACTCAAACTGACAAGCTGAAATCAACAACTTCTCGATCATACAGAATATTCTTCAACAAACTTTCCCTCACACAGAATATCCTTCCACGAATTGTTCATCATTCAGAACATTCACTCAACTATTCAATTAAGTTACATCTTGATCATTCAAACAAGAAAATCTTTTAAAATCAAATTACTTTTCAGCACAAATCTCACAAAAAAATACAGTCTAAGCGAGACAACCCTTAATTTGTGCATTAAGTAATCATTACATTTTCCATTGTAAACAATCGTAACGTTTTGATGCTAACTTAAATCAAAACAAGATTTTCTGCCAAATTTTGAACATGTTAGAAGGGAATAAAAATTTTTTAAAAAATAATTAAAAATTACTTTGATCTTTCCTCTTAACAATAATACAAACATTTTGATGGAAAAAGTTTGTTTTTATTCGGGGCCTTTTTCATTCATACTATGCTGTTTTTTCGTGATTTGGTGGAGGCACTTTGAAAGAGTTACGTCCCTTTAAATGTGATCAATCCACTTTTATCATAAATACAAACATTTTTTTCTACAAAGTTTTAATTAGTTTGAAATAACAATCTATTTCTTAAAAATTGTCATTTTGTTTTCCTGGAAAATTTCTCTTCAGTCGAAGAAATCTTTACTATATTTTTTTAATTGTGAAAGAAAATGAATGTCGCATTTTTATGACAGAAAAATGGGTAAGTGTCCATTAGAAAAAAAGCAAGTTCAATGTATTGAGTGAATAAAAAACACTTTTCAAATCATTTTGATATGAAATTCATTGGTAATTTTTTTATTTATTCCCCGAAGGTCTTTACCCCTTCAAATTTTTAAAAAACATCCTTATTTCCGTGCAAATGTATATGCTGAACTCAAATCGATAATTATTTATTGAAGAAACCTACCTTTATTGATGTTAACAACCAGAAAAAAAATCGAACTTCTCGCTGTTTATCTCACCTCGCAACCACCTTTGAAATATGTCATTCAGTGATGAATGACTTTAGGCGTAATAAGCTAATTTCGGCCTATTCCTTTGTCCAATTACTACGCGATTTGTTTTGTTTCGGAACTCAATTTCCGCTGAAAGTTGCGTGTATTTGCGTTTTTTCTTTCTCTTTTTTTGAGGGGGGGGGGCTGTAGAATCTTTTTTAAGAATGTTAACTTTCAAATAGAAATATAGGTTACGGTTAGGTTTATTGCTTCTTTTTTTTTTTCTTTTTTTTTTTCTTGGTAATGAATTTAAGAAAGTTGCGTGTGCTTAATTTGAAAAGAAAGTTAACTTTTAAATATATGAAAATAAGTGATAATTGGGTTAGGGTTAGGGTTAGGGGTTGGGTTAGGGTTAGGATTATTGCGTGTATTTTTTCTTTCTTTTTTTTGTGTTACTTATATATTTGAAAAATATATTAAACTACAGTCGTCACTTATTTTCATATATTTGAAAGTTTACTTTCTTTAAAAAATTCTATATTTTCATATATTTGAAAGTTAACTTTCGTCGGAAAAAAATTAAGTAAAACTACAATTATCACTTATTTTCATTTAAAAAAAAAATACGCGCAAATATATTTTTATATATTTGAAATATAAGTAAAACTACAGTTATCACTTATTTTCATAAATTTGAAAGTTAACTTTCTTCTGAAATTAAAATAAAAGGAAAAAAACACGCAAATACACGCAATGCTTTTGAAGGTTAATTAAACTACACTTATTTTCATAAATTTGAAAGTTTACTTTCTTATAGAAATATCGATTTGAAAGTTAACTATCTTTAAAAAAAAATTCAACAGCTCCCCCCCCCCCCCCCCAAAGGAGAAAAAAAACCGCAGATACACGCAATTTTCAGTGGAAATTGAGTTCCGAAACAAAACAAACCGCTTAGCAAGGAAATAAATAGGCTGAAAATTAGCTTACTACGCCTATAGTCATTTAGCACTGAATGACATATTTCAAAGGTGGTTGCGGGGTGAGATAAACAGCGAAAAGAAGTTCGATATTTTCTGGTCGTTAACATCAATAAAGGTAGGTTTCTTCAATAAATAATTATCGATTTGAGTTCAGCATATACATTTGCACGGAAATAAGAATGTTTTTTAAAAATTTGAAGGGGTAAAGGCCTTCGAGGAATAAATAAAAAAATTACCAATTCATCTTCCTCACAAGAATAAGCTGATGAGGAGAAACGGTTTAGTGAATGATGACCTCTGATCTTGTGAGAGGTAATTACGGGGTTACGTGATACCAATGGCTCTTGACCTTATCGCACCCGGCCGGAAGTTACTGTCGGCTACTCAAACGTCTAAAAGCGTCACCACGGAAAACAGAGCGAAGCCATTAATTTCCGTTGACTCAGCGTTTCCAAAAATGAAAACACAGAAAAACAAGAACAAAACAAAATATAAACACACACAAGCACTCGTACCTAACAACAATTACCTGAAACTAATCTAAGTAAACATTTGTGTTCAAATAAAACCCATGTGTACATTCAAAAGTGGAAGGAAAATTTTAATAGACAAACAAAAGATATTATTAACTAGGTAACGTTGCTGACCGCGGCTAACAGAAACATGGCCGATTTCTTCCACCTAATCGTCTCCCCGGCCTCCGGCCTTCCGGCTGGGGTCCAAAATGACTAAATTAAGACCGAATAAGACCAGGTTAAAACCAGTTTAGACCGGTTTTTAACCTATCCACCGCAGTGGATAAGTAATGTTTTGACCAGTACCTTCGCGTACGCGCTCAGGTTCTCCACATTAAAAAAGGCTTTATGACACATCTCTTTCAAGTGGGGGAGAAGAGTAAATATCCCCCGGTTGGAGTCCGAAATGACTAAATTAAGGCCGAATAAAACCAATTTAGACCGGTTCTGAATAAAACCACCGCGGTGGATAAGTAATGTTTTGATCTGTACCGGGGTGTACGCGTTCAGCTTTCCCACATTAAAAAAAAGACTTTGTGTCACATCTCTCTCAAGTGAGGGAGAAGAGTAAATATCCCCTGGCTCCGGGGTAGAGCGACGTGCTCCCTCTAACATCTGTGCCTGGCCGACCCTTTTCGCTGAGCATAGCAGCAGCAGCCGCCACCAGCAACCTGCAGCAGCAGCAGCCGCCAGCAGCAGCAGCCCTAGCGAAACCAGCCGCTCTCAGCCTAGTTTGGCAACTCCAGCAGCAGCAGCCGCTACCAGCAACAGTCCTTTTTAGAGCTTCCTAACTACATATGCTACAGTCCTTTTTAGAACTTTCCGATTACATATGCACTAGTCCTTTTAAGGGCTCTTCTGCTACATATGCAATAGCCCTTTTCAGGGATACTCAGCTACATACGCAACAGTCCTTTTAAGGATTAACCTATTCCAGCAGCAGCAGCCACCAGCAGCAGGAGCACTAAGCACCTGGCACCAGCCGGAGCACCAAGCAGCAGGCACCAGCAGGAGCAACAAGCACCAGGCACCAGCCGAAGCACGAAGCACCAGGCACCAGCCGGAGCACGAAGCACCAGGCACCAGCAGAAGCTGTATTCCCGGTTACACATGAAACAGTCCTTTTAAGGGCTAGCTGATTACATGTGCAACGGTCCTTTTTATGACTAGCGGGTTACATATGCAACAGTTCTTCTAGGAACTAACCGTTTACATATGCGACAGTCCTTCTAAGGACTAACCGTCTCCAGCAGCAGCCACTAGCAAGAGCAGCAGCCACCAGCGAGAGCAGCAGCCACCAGCAACAGTCCTTCCTGGAACTACCAAGTAGAACCTCTAGCAACCAGCATCCTGTGGACGAACCGGCTACCTCTGCACTGCACTGCCAGCCGCTTATATACCGCCCTTAAACCAGGGGATTCTTTCGATTGGCACTGCCCGACTTAACAATCATTCTGTACATACGTTTGCCAGATTTTGTAAATAAAATTTGGCTTGAATTTATAAATCCGCGTCTTCGTTGTCCTTGATCCGATCGTATTACTTTAACTCCTTGCGGTATTAACACCTGCTCTGTCGACCCCGCTACAACCTCACACAATGTGTGTGACCGCACACACACACACGCGCGCGCACTCAGATCAAGTACAAATTTTTTTTTTAATTAAAAAATCGCAGAATAAGAAATTTTGAAAAAATGAAGATGGTTCTTTCTTGTAGCTAAAGGAGTTATCTCGTAGACCAGATGGGACAATCGGCTTCATTTAAGTTAACTGTTGCACTAATTCTGACACTTTTCTGAAACCGAAAATATTAAAAATAGAATATGACATCTACACTCTCGAGTGAATGACACTTTTATTGCCGGACATGCTTGCAAATGCTAATTATTATTATTATTATTATTATTATTATTATTATTATTATTATTATTATTATTAAATGAATAAATAAAAAGTTTTCACCCTGATTGACACGAGCGTACCAATGAGACAAAAGCATCTCTGTCGAAGTTTTTGAAAAACTAAGCAAAATGCAAAGACCTGGAAATGGAAACATAAACAAACATGGCACGTCAAACCTACAACTGTTTTGGCTGGAGCTTTGGGTCTGATTAAGAATGGAACTCAATTAGAAATTAACAGAATCTCTGGTGCACCATCTCTACAGAAAATTTTTAAAAAATAGTTTTAACAAGCACGGCCTGAAGAAGAGCTTTGCCCAATGAAGTGTGGAAAGAAAGGAAAATCACATCCTTCGCTTACCCTAGAGGTCATTGGTTATAACCGTGACCTTTGTTAAGTGATCATGATTATAACCCGGTATTTCGAAAGTGCATAAAATAAATACATTTCGAAAAGATTTATTATTATTATGTCATTTTTCATCATATTTCGATTTCAGCTTTGGTCTCACTACCAACCAAGTCTGCGGGAAGACCTAAAGCAGGTCGTGGCGTGTTGTAATGGCTCCATTTCATGTTTTTCTATCTTCCCAATCATCCCTAGCATTACATAGATCAAGTTTTCCTTAGTGTGTGGGCTGTACTTAATAAGACAATTTTTTGTATA
Source organism: Ascarosepion bandense (assembly GCA_037127315.1). NCBI lineage: Eukaryota > Metazoa > Mollusca > Cephalopoda > Sepiida > Sepiidae > Ascarosepion > Ascarosepion bandense. Next base: position 276,475 of record JBBBDQ010029244.1, read on the forward strand.
TCTCTTAAGCTGGGGTTTCCAGGGATTCTTTCAATGTGTTGTTTTGTTCCATTTTTTATCATTCCAAGTGCACCTACTATCACTGGCACAACTCTTGTTTTCAATTTCCACATTTTTTCTATTTCAATTTCCAGGTCTTTATATTTTGACAGTTTTTCAAATTCCTTGATTTCTATGTTACAATCCGCTGGACAAGCCATATCAATTAATAGACAAGTTTTCTCCTTCTGGTTTTTAACAATAATGTCGGGCCTGTTTGCTTCAATTTTTCTGTCTGTGTAGATGGTGTAATCCCATAGAAAGGTGACATCTTCTATTTCTGTAACCGGTGCTGGGTGATGTTCATACCAGTGTTTGTTTACAGATTTTCCATAATGTTTGCACATTGTCCAATGCAAATATTGCCCAACTCTATCGTGGCGATTTTTATATTCATTTGGGGCAAGCACAGAACAGCCTGAGATTAGGTGGTCTATTGTTTCTTGGTGTTTATCACAAAACCTGCATTTTGGATCCATATTATTATGCATAATATTTGCCTGAAAGTTTCTAGTGAAAAGACTTTGGTCTTGTGCTGCAAGAATAAAGCCTTCAGTTTCAGACTTTAATCCAGATGCACGTAACCATCGATGAGTATTAACTTTGTCAACATTGGATTTATTGGCACGTTCTGGATATTGGCCATGCAGAGGTTTGTCTTGCCAGCGCTGTTTTTAACATTTTCAAGAGCTTTATCTTTGGCTTTCATTTTCATATTTTTTGCCGCAATATTTGGTTCTTGGCTTCTGTTTTGCTTTTCTACAGAATCTACTAACTGTAAATCTTGTTTGTATTTACTGCCTTCTTTTATTATTGAATATTTTTTCTTTCTTTCTTCATGTTGCCTTACTAATTGTATCATCCAATCCTTTGTTGTTTCTATGTATGTTAGTAAGCCAATAATTGTTGTCTTGTATGACAATTCCAGCTGAATAAGACCTCTTCCACCTTCTTTACGGGGTATGTATAGACGGTCTACATCAGCCTTTGGATGATGCATCTTATGCTTAGAAAGAAGCTTTCTTGTTTTAGAATCCATTCGCCTGATGTCGTTTAGACTCCAGTTTAAGATGTTGAAGCTATATTGGACAACTGGGATTGCAAGGCTATTAATGGCCATAACTCTGTTCTGAGAATTCAATTCAGTTTTTAATATCATTCGTAGCCTTCTATAGTACTCTTTACGTACTATTTCTTTCATTTTTTCATGGTGAATGTTTTCGCTCTCATTTACACCTAGGTATTTATAAGCTTCTTCCGGTTTCAATTCTTTTATTGTTACAGCAGGGTCTAAGCTAATTGAGGATGTTTCTTGTATTGATCCACGTAAAACTGTAGCTTTAGCACATTTATTCAAATTGAATTTCATTCCAATGTAAAAGTATTTTACAGTTTGCAGAAGACCTTCCAGCTCATTATCATTCTTAGCATATAACTTTAAGTCATCCATGTAAAATAGATGGCTTATTTTCTTTTGGCCTATTTTATAACCACATTCTGTCTTATCAAGTTGACTGGTTAGTGCTATTAATGATATGCAGAATAGTAATGGAGACAAAGAATCACCTTGAAATATACCTCTTTTGATGTTTATTTAATCAGACTTATAGGTTCCATTTATATGATTGAGGTAAAGGGTTGTTTTCCATATAGACATGCACTGTTTGATGAAATTGATGATGACGGGTGATATCTTGTATATATTTAAAGTCTTTAAAATCCAGGAATGTGGCACACTATCGAATGCCTTATTATAATAATAATTATTATTATGTCATTTTTCATCATATTTCGATTTCTGCTTTGGACTCACTACCAACCAAGTCTGCGGGGAGACCTAAGGCAGGTAGTGGCGTGTTGTTATAGCTCCATTTCATGTTTTTCTATCTTCCCTATCATCTCCAGCATTACATAGATAAAGTTTTCCTTAGTGTGTGGGCTGTACTTAATAAGACAATTTTTTGTATATCTCTTAAGCTGGGGTTTCCAGGGATTCTTTCAATGTGTTGTTTTGTTCCATTTTTTATCATTCCAAGTGCACCTATTATCACTGGCACAACTCTTGTTTTCAATTTCCACATTTTTTCTATTTCAATTTCCAGGTCTTTATATTTTGACAGTTTTTCAAATTCCTTGATTGCTATGTTACAATCCGCTGGACAAGCCATATCAATTAATAGACAAGTTTTCTCCTTCTGGTTTTTAACAATAATGTCTGGCCTATTTGCTTCAATTTTTCTGTCTGTGTAGATGGTGTAATCCCATAGAATGGTTACATCTTCTATTTCTGTAACCGGTGCTGGGTGATGTTCATACCAGTGTTTGCCTACAGCTTTTCCATAATGTTTGCATATTTCCCAATGTAAATATTGTCCAACTCTATCGTGGCGATTTTTATATTCATTTGGGGCAAGCACAGAACAGCCTGAGATTAGGTGGTCTATTGTTTCTTGGTGTTTATCACAAAACCTGCATTTTGGATCCATATTGTTATGCATAATGTTTGCCTGAAAGTTTCTCGTGAAAAGACTTTGGTCTTGTGCTGCAAGAATAAAGCCTTCAGTTTCGGACTTTAATCCAGATGCTCGTAACCATCGATGAGTATTAACTTTGTCAACATTGGATTTATTGGCACGTACTGGATATTGGCCATGCAGAGGTTTGTCTTGCCAGCGCTGTTTCATCTGTTCAAGAGCTTTATCTTTGGCTTTCATTTTCATATTCTTTGCCGCAATAGTCGGCTCTTGGCTTCCGTTCTGCTTTTCTACAGAATCTAACTGTAAATCTTGTTTGAATTTACTGCCTTCTTTTATTATTGAATATTTTTTCTTTCTTTCTTCATGTTGCCTTACTAATTGTATCATCCAATCCTTTGTTGTTTCTATGTATGTTAGTAAGCCAATAGTTGTTGTCTTGTATGACAATTCCAGCTGAATAAGACCTCTTCCACCTTCTTTACGGGGTATGTACAGACGGTCTACATCAGCCTTTGGATGATGCATCCTATGCTTAGAAAGAAGCTTTCTTGTTTTAGTATCCATCCGCCTGATGTCGTTTAGAGTCCAGTTTAAGATGTTAAAGCTATATTGGACAACTGGGATTGCAAGGCTATTAATGGCCATAACTCTGTTCTGTGAATTTAATTCAGTTTTTAATATCATTCGTAGCCTTCTATAGTACTCTTTACGCACTATTTCTTTCATTTTTTTATGGTGAATGTTTACGTTCTCATTTACAACTAGGTATTTATAAGCTTCTTCCGGTTTCAATTCTTTTATTGTTACAGCAGGATCTAGGCTAATTGAGGATGTTTCTTGTATTGATCCACGTAAAACTGTAAAATTATTATTATGTCATTTTTCATCATATTTACGATTTCTGCTTTGGTCTCACTACCAACCAAGTCTGCGGGGAGACCTAAGGCAGGTAGTGGCGTGTTGTTATGGCTCCATTTCATGTTTTTCTATCTTCCCTATCATCTCCAGCATTACATAGATAAAGTTTTCCTTAGTGTGTGGGCTGTACTTAATAAGACAATTTTTTGTATATCTCTTAAGCTGGGGTTTCCAGGGATTCTTTCAATGTGTTGTTTTGTTCCATTTTTTATCATTCCAAGTGCACCTACTATCACTGGTACAACTCTTGTTTTCAATTTCCACATTTTTCCTATTTCAATTTCCAGGTCTTTATATTTTGACAGTTTTTCAAATTCCTTGATTGCTATGTTACAATCCGCTGGACAAGCCATATCAATTAATAGACAAGTTTTCTCCTTCTGGTTTTTAACAATAATGTCTGGCCTGTTTGCTTCAATTTTTCTGTCTGTGTAGATGGTGTAATCCCATAGAATGGTTACATCTTCTATTTCTGTAACCGGTGCTGGGTGATGTTCATACCAGTGTTTGCCTACAGCTTTTCCATAATGCTTGCATATTGCCCAATGTAAATATTGTCCAACTCTATCGTGGCGATTTTTATATTCATTTGGGGCAAGCACAGAACAGCCTGAGATTAGGTGGTCTATTGTTTCTTGGTGTTTATCACAAAACCTGCATTTTGGATCCATATTGTTATGCATAATGTTTGCCTGAAAGTTTCTCGTGAAAAGACTTTGGTCTTGTGCTGCAAGAATAAAGCCTTCAGTTTCGGACTTTAATCCAGATGCACGTAACCATCGATGAGTATTAACTTTGTCAACATTGGATTTATTGGCACGTACTGGATATTGGCCATGCAGAGGTTTGTCTTGCCAGCGCTGTTTCAACTGTTCAAGAGCTTTATCTTTGGCTTTCATTTTCATATTCTTTGCCGCAATAGTCGGCTCTTGGCTTCCGTTCTGCTTTTCTACAGAATCTACTAACTGTAAATCTTTTTTTAATTTACTGCCTTCTTTTATTATTGAATATTTTTTCTTTCTTTCTTCATGTTGCCTTACTAATTGTATCATCCAATCCTTTGTTGTTTCTATGTATGTTAGTAAGCCAATAGTTGTTGTCTTGTATGTCATTTCCAGCTGAATAAGACCTCTTCCACCTTCTTTACGGGGTATGTACAGACGGTCTACATCAGCCTTTGGATGATGCATCTTATGCTTAGAAAGAAGCTTTCTTGTTTTAGCATCCATTCGCCTGATGTCGTTTAGAGTCCAGTTTAAGATGTTAAAGCTATATTGGACAACTGGGATTGCAAGGCTATTAATGGCCATAACTCTGTTCTGTGAATTCAATTCAGTTTTTAATATTATTATTATTATTATTATTATTATTATTATTATTATAGTTTTAATAAGTCATACGTTGCTTTTTATCACGATGTGTGAGCACATGTTGTATTTTAATGAAACCTTTTTTGCGTATCGATGAAATAATCGAAATTAATTCTCATCTGTTATAAAAAAAACTGTCTTCATTTAAGAAGACATTATGAGACTTATAAGATAAATCCCACTAATGGTACAACGGATATTATGGTTAATTTATAGCGGAACTCTGGATCCTGGTTTGTCATCAAATCGCAAAATTCAAAATACGTCAGAGAAACGATCCTTCCACAGCTAAAGAAAAAAATCACGTGACTGGATTCAATATTTAAGGATGGTCTCTAACCGGTTACGGCGGTCAGTCAGAGGGGGCGGTTTGCTGACACACATCTAAAATGTAACGACAACTTCAAATCGACCCGGGGATAAGATCAGGTCGCACCTTGTTCTTTTTCTCTTTCTCCTTATCAATTTCAACAACTACTAATAGAACATTTTGTATGAACTCTTGATACTTTAACTTTCTCAATGAACATTAACTTCTGCAACTTATGTTATTCCTCCTTTTAATAAATTTCTATTTTAACATTCAAAATGTCTATTTTATTCTTCCATTCTTCTACACTAATCCACACATTCCAACTGACAACCAACCTTCTGATGAAAACCTTGTGATAATAATTCTACATTAAATCCTGAAAGCTGTAGGGAGCTCGGTTAAGTAAGATACAAGGCCAAACCAAGAAACATTAACCAGCTCCCTACTACTTCAAAGTCCTATCCAGTTCCTTAGAGTACTGAGCTGACGGCAACACCAATGACCTTGACACAAAATTTCAAGATCCAATTTTAAAAGTTTTCTCGAAGTTGTTTTCAGATAAATCTTGCCCGTTCAAATCGGGATTGTACTAGTTGTGGTGCAGTGGATATCGACTCGGAACGATAAATCGAGGAGTCGAGTTCGAATTCCAGTTGAACACCTTGCATTCACTTACGCACAAATAGCCGTGGGAAAGGTATTAATCCGTTTCTTCCCTCCAGTTATATAATAATAGGGCAGAGTGGGTTCTATAGATTTGGCTGGCAAAAAGTCTAGCGCAGAAAGCAATGGCAAACTAGTGCGGGATAATCTTCTGCCCTGTCAGTCATGTCTCTTTCGGGACATGATCGCCCAAGCGTATATCACGTATCGCACTTAACTGACTAATTTATTATCAAACCAAGTCCCTTGGGTACCTCCACAAATTCACGATACCAAATGTTTAAAATGATTTTTGTTTTAATAATAAAAAAATCTTTCAAGATTTTATTTAAGTTTTAATTTCAAGTTAATTTTCAATAAGCCAAATAATTTTCTGTATTTCAAAACTAATTTTAATTTTGTGGAACCAGTTAAATGCAATCACACTTCTACTTCAACAGTTTCTTTTCTCGCACTTCCCATTTGTGGAACTCCTTTCGTTTACTTGCTTACCTGATATCTACTCTCTCAAAAATTTTAAATGCAACGTCACTTGCCATCTTCTGTCTTCTTGAATCCCGTTCATCTTTAATATTTTCTTCAATACCCGCTGTACCCAGTCTTTTCTCTCACTGTAACGCCTCCCCTCCCATACGTAGTTCTCTTTAGCAAAAAAATCTTCCACAAATAATATATACTTTTCTGAAACCCTTATTTTGGGATTTTAACTGATTTGATGTATAATTAATCCAATTTTAAAAAATTACTATTTATTTTAAGTTTTCCGCAGAAATAGACTTTGTTACACTGTGGTTTGTAGCTGTTTATCGAAACTGTCGATCAGTTTGACAGTGTGATGACAGACTAATGTTTATTTTTTAGTTTATGTTGTACTATGAGGGCTTAACCGTCAAAATAATTACAACGCGAACGTCTTTTATATATAAATTTTAAGTCCTCAGTAATGTTAACAATTTAAGAAAACATTCACCGGAATCTAATGTTTTCTTGACTTTTAGATACTTTCTGTGTTTAAATTGACTATATTGCTTGTATTCTTTGATAATCTCATATATGTACCGTATTTACAAAAATTGGTACGTTTACAAAAACAATTCGAAATTCTTTAGAAAAATACTGAAATACTTTTTAAAATACTTTTAAAATGTAAAAATAATTTTTAGAATGTAAAAATACTTTTTAAAATGTAAAAATACTTTTTAAAATACTTTTTAAAATACTTTTTTAAAAAATACTTTTTAAAATACTTTTTAAAAAATACTTTTTAAAATACTTTTTTAAAATACTTTTTAAAATTCTTTTTTAAATACTTTTTAAAATACTTTTTTTAAAATACTTTTTAAAATACTTTTTAGAATGTAAAAATACTTTTTAAAATGTAAAAATACTTTTTAAAATACTTTTTAAAACACTTTTTTAAATACTTTTTAAAAAATACTTTCAAAAAAATACTTTTTAGAATGTAAAAATACTTTTTAAAATGTAAAAATACTTTTTAGCCTTTTTACGATTTATGATAGAAGATAGCTTTATTCACTAAACAGTTACACGACTGAAACTGAATTAAATGATTTTAAAATTTCTAGTTGAAATTGTAAAAAAAAATGAAAATAAATCTTGTAAAAATTCATTTTTCGTTGAATTTTTTAAGGCAAGTTTATTCTACAAAAGTAGACAAGTTGATGAATGAATCGTTGAGGAAATGAATTGTTTCCCTTGGACAACATACCAGTCAATGGCTCTTCGTGGTGGTTATTTAGTGCTAATTGAAATCAAATCTCAGCTAATTTGTTGCTTTCCCTTTCGCAGAGGCTACAATCCATTTATATTCACCTCTCATTATGGGATAAATAGTAGGGTAAACTGAATTTTCTAATCTTCAGTAGCAACCAGTATAAGAGAAGGAAAACATTTCCAAAACCGGCGAGTATGGCTCCTTTTTTTTATCCTTCCCAAGAAATTGCAGAAATTTAAATTTAATAAAGAAAATAGGACTCTGTAGAAATATGCCATTAAAAAGTAAAATGACAACACATTGTAAAAAAATTTGTTATGAGCAGGTGTAAAAAAAAAAAAAGGTTTGTTCATTGTCGCCATGACTACTCGCAATCCTGAATAACCAGCTGATGAATGATAACATTTGTTGAAAGCTGTTAGTTAAAGTTAGTGTTACTGTTATTTGATACAAATTACACTTAGTGGCTGGTATAAATCATTTGATAAACATTTGACAATAAAATTTGCTAATTCTGGAGATTATTTATTTGACTACAACATAGAAATTCATTTACAACATAGAGATTCCATTTCATTTATTATTAAAGAAATATAGGCCTCAGTTACAATAATTTTATTGTGTATCTGTCTGACTGTGAGCCTGAAGCAACGGTTAGTAAATTCATAATTTATGATATTGTAAAGTAAACTTTAGTGTGAAAGTGAAGGAAAAAGTTCAAATTCGAACTCGTTTCGCCAATTCTGCTCTTTCCGTGCCGATAACCTCTGCGCTACGAGTACATTCAAATTACAAAATGTATAATCTTCTAGTCACTTCAAGTGAGACGACGTCACTAATCATTATTTCAAGGCGAAGTGTAAAAAACTTCTATCACGGTTCGATCTTCGTTGTGTCAGACTACAGTAAAAAAATAAATAAAATGCCTTCGATCAAAATTCGTTCATTAAGTTTTCTGAAAAAGCTTATAGGTGCTCCTGAAACAGCATTAGATTGAATCTTAAACCAATATTCTAAATATAATATGAATTAGAATTAAACTTAAGCTGTGAAAACGTAAATCTGGGTTGTGTGTGTGTTGTGTCTGTGTGTTCACACAAATAAATGAAACAAAAAATCGAAAAGCTTTCTTTTCAATTGTGACTTACACTTACAATCTACACTTATGGTCATTAATTCGAATGAATTTAAATGAAGAACTTTATAAATAAAAGCTTATTAAATAAATTCATAAGGCACTAAAAAAGTAACAAATTAATTGAACTTAGTGTTTGCTTTTCGCACCTATGTGCCTTCCCCCAAAAATGTGAAGAAAGGAAAGTAAAAAAGAAGTAAATTCGAGAAAGAATTACAACAAAGCTGGAAGATTTTACACACACGCATACAATCACATGCACTGTAAAAAAAAGCGCGCGAAAACTCTATAAAGCCACACCTTCTTAACATGATTCAGCCCACAAAAAGTAACGTCATATCAACTCTTCTATAGTAGTAGTATTTTTCTCATTTTTTCCCTAACTTTTTTTTTTCTTTACACAGGTTTCGAAAAGAAAACCGAATATTCTCAGTTACAGCGAATGATTTTTTTAAAAAAATAATCGTTTGAGACGTTCAGTTTTTAAAGAGTTTTTTTAGCTGAACATCGAGCTTTTCAATTGATCAGTGTCCAAGTTAGTTTGTCATGTCCCTAAAAATAAAATCCATGGAATAGCAAATTCCCGGGGCCACAAGTCCACCGGTTGAGCATATCGAGCAACAATACATTTTTTTTTTTTTTACTGCAATTAACCGAACTGTTGTCTCAAGTGTAAATCACATTTTTATGGAGATAATGCCAACCTAGTAAAAATTGTTTAATGTTTTTAAAAGGAGTTTTTTTTTTATTATTTTTAAAAATCACTATAACACCCAAAAAAGTATAAAACCCGCTTTTAAATGATTTCTCTACCTACTTAAAAAGTTGTACAGACACAAGTCACAAAAAACCGGTTGTTTTCTTTTTTGAAAAAATGTTACGTTTGTTTTTTTGGCATTATTCAGAAAATATTGGGGCCTACCGTAACGCGATAGGCGATAGGTAGCTCGCTTGTCTCTCACACCTTTTATTATTCGATATAAAATAAGAGAAAATTTTTCGGTCTTCAATTTTTGTCTTACTTGTCTCAGCTTAAATACTTCCTCTGAAATTTTAACACGTAATCAAATGATAATCTATCTTTTTAGTTTAAAATGAGAGACAATTATCGCTACTTGTCTGTGATTTACATTTATTCGGTTTTAAAACTGCGTTCGTAGTAAAAACTAAATGACCAATGCTATAAAATCTGTAAGTTTTTTTTTTTTAATCTATAAAAAAGTCTGTCTGCTGTCTGTCTCACTCTCAGTGTGTGCGTGTATGTGTCTGTAAGTGTAAGCCGACTTTGAAAATGTCGTCGCAGTCAGTGTTTTACTATTACTGCTGCTACAATTTAGTGGTCAGTGACCCGACTACCAGGGAGAACAAATCACTCTTTCCACACACACACACACACACACGCGCACACACACACACATCGTTCTTTCAGATATGGCGATATGAATAAGCACATTACTCAAATTAAATGACTGGTACCCTTCTTTTTTTACTAAGTATTTCTACTTTCTTTCTCTTGCCTCACACAAAGGGAGTCAAAACTAAATATAGTGTTGTACGCTGTGTACAGATGCTCAGCCCGTTAAAACGTCGTGTTATTAATTTAAATTTATATTTTTACACGATCATCTTCTTGAATAATGAATATGGCTTTCTTAATTTCTCTATTTGCCATAGAGTAGTTTAGTAGACTGATTTTGTTTGTCTTTTTTTGTTTTTTTTGCGATTAACTTATTGCAATAATAAAAATAACTGTTATGTCCAGAGTCCAGACACGTCTTTCTTTCACTAAAGAAAAACTGTTGAATTTTATTGTTAAATTAAAAATATTTTTCAGACCTAATCAGAAAAATAAATTGGAGTGACTGCAGCCATAATGAATCAGAATTGATTGTTAATGTTAATTTTTTGTGCTGTAAATTCTTCTTTCATCGAACTTATGGCTGTGTTTTGGTTGTAATGAAGGGGGGATATTGACTTCCAAGGCTAGAAAACTTATGGAAACAAGTCGAGTTTTTATATTTTTCTTTCTCTCTTTCTCTCTCTCTCTCTCTCTCTGGGTTACAAAAAGAATTTTCAAAAAATTCGGGCTATGGGAATGTTCCCGAATTTAGAAACTTAGCAAGAAACCCTGCAAAATTTTTAAGATAATTTTTATTTTTCTTTAATTTTTGTTAATATTCAATTAACAAACATTTAAATTCTTTCATCAAACCTTTCTTCTTTAACTTTCACGCAGTGTGTGTGTTTTTGATTCATCTCTGAGACTACCATAGCTTTTTAATCGTCTTCACAAAGTTTTCGACGCGTCTAACCTGTTGTAAGGATAACTGACAACATTTTCTCGATACTTTCGGCCTTGTGCCACAACTGAGCTTCGCTTAGCTAGTCACGTGTCTGTTTTCATTAATGTCGTCTGCATGTAAGAATCAAGAGTCTCAGTTTGTAGATCTATGTTTTTATTTATTAACAATAAAATTAAGAATAATACTGGAAATGAACGTGACATTGGATTCGAAAGTCGTGATTCGTTACTTCTCATTCTTCTAGATTTCCCCATATTGTCTGAACAAATTTCTAGTGAATGTGGGAAAAAAAGCTACAACAACTGCATAACTCCAGTGATTGTAACTTTGTTTTCGTTACATTTTTTTATATTGAGATGAATTAAATTTCTTTAAGACGCGAAGAACGATTATTGAATGAATCAATCAATGAAAAAATAACAGATAACAAAAGATCAGCATGAGCGTAAAATAAGAGAGAGATGAATGAAAAATGGATGGTAATGAATGAATGAAAGAATGATGAATGAATGACGCTAAGATTTATTCATAATGGACAGAACAAAAATAAAAATAAACAAGGAATACCTTAAGGTAAAATCCGAGTTTATCAAGGAAGAGGTAAAAATGAAAAAAGGAAAAGAAGAAAAGAGAATTGTTCTGAAATTAAATTAAAAAGTGAAACCACGAAAGTGGGGAAAGGCACAGATTTACAAACGTTTAATGTCTTTTGCATCCTTATAGCTTCAAGTTTTATTCTTAATTACTCGGCAAAAAAGGCAAATAAAGAATCAATTACACTAATTGATTTTTTATTGAATTACTCAACTCGGGACCTCGAAATACCACGTCTCATATACCTTTTCCAATTTGAAATATTTCTTCGTTCTACTTCTCATCAGAATGGCTCTTAGTCTTAAATTGATTGATTTCTTTTCTTACAGTCTATCAACTCTTAGTGGGTCATTTAAAGCCGAAATATATTTGGGATTGTGAGAACAATTCTTTTTTGCGAATGAATATTTCATTAATTTTTAGAATAACAATGACTTTCCAGATAAAAGTTTTACTATTTAATTCATAGCTGGTAGGAGTAAATGAATAAATATACTTTTATTTTCTCAAGGGTATTTGCGCGTAAGTGAATGTAACGAACCCGACTGGGATTCGAACTTTTCTCTCTGATTTCTCATTCCGAGCCGATATCCTTTATACCCAACTACAAAAAGATATACACACATGTGACCTTGTGTCCCATTCGGCAACAATGTGGGCGCACTGAAACACACACACACACACACACACACACACACACACACACACACACACACACATTATATATATATATATATATATATATATATATATAATACAAATATAAAGATTGTGACTTAACTTTAATTGATATTACTTACAGTAATTATTATGATGTAAATTTTTGTAACTTTGTATAATATTTATACTTTACACCCTAATCTTTATTCGGTAAATATTTCATTGCTAATCATGCGTTACTTTTTAAGTAATGCACATATTTATGTCTTTGTTGTTTCCGTTTCTTGATATGGTGGCCGCTACTATATACATTTAAAGGGAACCGACAGTTTTACAATTCTGAGTTCTCTGGCATTTACTTTTTTTAAAAAAAGGGTTCATTACAATAAATATTGTAGAGCATAACATAATCATATAATTAAATTTGTTTTTTTTTTATTAAAAAACAAATTTAATTATATATCTACCGAGGCTGAAAAAGCAAACTTCGCTGCCGAGCTTGAAAAGAACCTGCAATCCGTGGTGGACTGGGGCAGGAAATGGCTCGTAAATTGTAATGCTTCCAAAACGAAGCTGCTATCTAATAACCACCACAGACAATCGTTCCTCCCGCCCATTAACATGGATCAGGCTTCTCTCCCTGAAAGCGAAACACTGCGCCTCCTCGGTTTAACTCTCACACCAGACCTCAAGAGGAAAAACTATATAGAATCCATAGCTAAATCGGCTGCTAAGAAAGTCGGTTCTCTGTGTAGGGCCAGGAAGTTTTTCCCGTCCCAAACAATACTGCACATATACAAGTCTACCATCCGCCCGTGCATTGAGTATTGCTGCCATATCTGGTCCGGTGCTCCTGCTATCCACTTGGGTGTCCTCGACCGAATCCAACGGAGAATTTGTAATGTGATCGATCCCGACTTGGCAGCTACGTTACAGTCGCTTTCTTACCGACGCAGTGTGACTTCCCTGTGTCTCTTCTACAAATACTTTCACGACTTCTGCTCCGATGAACTTAGCTCACTGGAACCCCCTATATACGAATTTCCTCGAGCCACAAGATTAGCAACTAGGTCCCACCCTTTTACTGTAAAACCAATAACTTTTAAGCGCAAATCCTACTCCATCAGCTTCTTTTCTCGCACTTCCTCGCACTTCTCGCCTCTTCCGCATCCTTGCTTTCCCGACAGCCATAATCTCCAAGAATGTAAATGTAAAGTCAATAGTCATCTCCTGTCTCACTAACTTACATCCTCTCTCTCATACTTTTCTACATCCATCTCATCAGTACTCTCTTCCTTCTTCTACTCTCTTCCTGACACCCCCTGCAGCCTCTCACTCCTCAACATTCCTCCTATGTAACCCTCTGCACAGCAGTGGCAGTAAAATGCCTTGCTTGGGGTGACACGATTATAAAAAAAATCACAATGGTTTATAAAAGCATTATTTCACAACTAAAAATTTTTCATGTTTCAGAACAATATTGTTCTTCTTCAGGTGATATTTTAAAAATAAATGCTGAAAAGGAATTATTTTAGAAAACATAAGATGAATTCATGGTTATTCAGAAAATTGAGAAGGGGTGGTTAAACATTATGATAGTGGGTTTGTCAGTATTGCTCAAACAATATCACCTGAAGAAGAACAATATTATTCTAAAACATTAACATTTTTCTGTAATGATATAATTACTTTATAAACCATTATAAGAACAAATTTACAATATTAAGCTTTAGTTTGTATTCAGCACTCTTTATAAAAGTAAATGCATGTACAGTGGGTTTTAATCTATCTGTTCTTTCACTTCCTTCCTTTTTATATATATATATATATATATATATATATATATATATATATATATATAAATTTAAAATTTGTGTATTTAGGCAGCAAATTTTCTTTTAAACATGTCACATTAAATAAATTGCAACAAACAACATGGTTGCTTATTTTTAATAAAATCCGTTCATACTCACGGATTATCATCCGCGTATTACGATCAACAGATATCAGAAATGAGCTGTAACGTTGACAGATGTTATTTTCATTAATTTCGTAAGGTAGCCAAGTACTTTCAACCTCTTTCCGTGGTCATCTTCAGGGGTGTAAGTTATGGTAACAAATGTAACAAAAAAACTGTGTTGCTAAAAAAAAAATTATTAAAAATAAGCAAACATATTGTTTGCAATATATTTAATCTGACATAGATGTAGAGGAACAAAATGAATTTAAAAAAGACAAGAAGAAAATCGATTTTTAGCCGACGCGTTCCATCCTCTGAGGGACTTTATCAAGGCAATGTATGATTTATTTTACTGCACGTATTTATATCAAAAGATTTTTTTTTTTAATCATATCACCCCAAGCAAGGCGAAAATGCCACTGATGCGCAGGGGTCTACGTAAGAGTGAAAAGATTGGAAAAGAGAAAACCGGAAACCGCATCCTAAACAGGAAACAAGGGATGAGCCTCTTCACCTGTTCACTAGACGTGGGTGGAGTGTGAACCGTGCGATCCACCCACGTCTATTGAACAGGTGAAGAGGCTCATAGATAGACTAAACAAGGGATGAGCCTCTTCACCTGTTCAATAGACGTGGGTGGAGTGTGAACCGGGCGATAGCTTAGTCTATCTACTCCAATTGAAAAAAATAAAATAAAATAAAATAAAAATTGAACAGGTGAAGAGGCTCATCCCTTGTTTCCTGTTTAGGATGTGGTTTCCGGTTTTCTCTTTTCCAATCTTTTCACTCTAATAATGTATATTTAGACAGCAACCTTTCTTTCTTTATTTTCATGACCGTGTGTTTGAGATGTGGTGCGTGGTCCCTATATAGTAGTAGCGCTTATTTTTACTCACGCGAAACGAACGTAGCTGGAGTTCTCGCTGGCGTCTTTCTATTATAAAAACAGAGAAAAAAATAACAGACTTTTAACAAGGGTGAAATATACTGGATACCACATATTTTATGTAGAGAATTTCTCTGATAACGCTAGTCTCAAAAAACAAAATTCAAATCGAAAAATGGCCATTTCATAATATGCATCTGATGACTGCGTAATGCATGAAACTCCTAGTCGTGCTTTAAACGTAGGATAATATGTATATTTATTAATATATACTTAATAGCTCAGTTATATTACATTGAGCACTGTTTTATTAACACCTGTAAATATTTATATATTGGTGTGTGCCTGCGTGTATACACATTGTATATTTATCTACATACATAACTCTGTGTGTGTGTGTGTGTGTGTGTGTGTGTGTGTGTGTGTGTGTGTGTGTGTGTGTGATTTATGACAAAGATTCTTTAATTCTAAAGAAACGCAATCATTAATGTGAAAACCTCCAAACTCATGATTCTAAGGGGTTTTAGAAAGGCCCAACAACAAGGTTCGCACAACTGGTTCGGTGGATGCTGTCTGACGTAGCTTTGTTAATAGCATTTGCAATCAGTATTTGACGTACAAAAAAATAAATGTACATTTTTTAAACCCTGTATCAACTTAACACCTTCTTCATCATACCACTTCTCTTGGTCTGTCTTACACGGTTCTGCAAACATATCCTTTATATAACCCATAATATACTTTATATAACCCATAATATCATTTATATAACCCATAATATCATTGGGGGTATTTATTAAACAAATGCCTTATATACTATGAATCCGTTTGAATTCCTTGCATTCACTTACGCACAAATACCCTTGGGAAAGGTATTAATACGTCTCTTCCCTCCAGTTATGGATTAAATAACAGGACAGGTTGGGTTCTATAGCCTTGGCTGGCAACCAGTCTACCGCAGAAAGTAGTGGCAACCTACTGCAGGATAATCTTTTGTCCAGTCAGTCATGTCTCTTTAGAGACATGATCGTCCAAGCGTGTATCACGTATGGCACTTAACTGGCTGATATCCAAAAAAAGATTTGGCTTTTCTTATTGCCCACTGACATTACCGCTACTTCTTCACTCTCTTTAGTCATTTCTGCACAAACAAACTAAATATTTCTGGTAGTTTAGACGAACATTCTAGATACAAATACCCAATTTCGCATTACTTTTATAATCTAAAATTCATTTAATAAAACTCAGTACCTAATCTTGTGCGTTGCTACCCTGGTAAAAGTGATTGTCAATGGACAGGACTTCATTCAAGCATTACTGACAAAATCAAGTTAATCTTCTTTCATTTTGATACATTTATTTGAGCCAGTAAAAACCTGTCATGTTTTAGTATCATTCTTGAAACCTGATAAAATATTCGTGCGTAATTTTCCGAATATGGTCAAAAATTTAGTTATGCAAAGTTCATTGTCAACAAATACTTATAAGGAAAAAAAACGATTTTGAATTAGGACAAAAGTACAACTGCTGAGCAGAACAAACTGCGAAAATCAACAAGCGTTTCTCTTTTAGCTTTGGAAATGGAACTGGCCAGAATGGAATGAAAAGAAATTTCAGTTTGGTTAAATGAAAACTCTCATTTACAAAGTTTTAACCAGAACTTCGGAATACTGACTTCTGGGATTTCAGATGAGTTTCAGATGAGTTTCAAAATCTTCGATTAAAGAAATAAACAGATTGTTTCTGTAAATTCGTCCCAAATAATGTAAAGTTACTTATCGCAAATATTAATTCATCTAAAAAAATTAGAAAAAAAAAGAAGGTGAATTAATATTTTGGGTGAATTAATAGAAAAGATCCCAATAAACTAAAAATAAACTAAAAAATAAAATGTAATATTTTCAAGCGTTTTCTTTTCTACAAATGTCAGAACTAGAAACATGAGTATTATAAGAGTATTATAAGAGTATTATAATAAGAAACATGAGTATTATTCTTAATATTACTCAGATTATTACTCTGAAGGTTTTCACAACTCAGTTAAGTGCCATACGTGATACACTATTGGGCAATCATGTCTTTTTATAGACATGACTGAATAGGCATAAAAATTTTTCCCGTTTTTTTTTTTTTTTGCCATTTCTTTCTGCGGTAGACTGGTTGCTAACCAAGGCTATAAAACCCAATCTGTCCTGCTATTCGTCCCATAGCTGGAAAAAAGATTGATTAATATCTTTAGTCATCTTTTAAGGATATTTGCGCGTAAGTGAATGCAACGAATTTGAGCTCGGCTCTCTGATTTCTCATTCCGTGTCGATATCCATTGCACTACAACGCGTATCTCACAATTAAACTTTTCTAAAAAGAGATTGAAAAGAAAAAAAAAGCGCTTACACTCAGAAAGAGGCAATTAAAATTTCTGATACACATATTGAGGAAAGAAAGCTTAGAAAATTTAACACTTACAGGACGTAACGAAGGCAAGAAGGTCTGAGGGAAACGGTGAGTAACTAACGTTTATACCAATTTTTTAATAAAAAGACAAACATTGATAAGATCTACAAACGATAGAAAATTGTGGAGAGCCATTATCTCCAATGTCAAGACGCATAGCATAACAAAGTCGAGTCATTTGTCAAGAGTTTCTATATTCGTCAACAAATTGGATGTGTTCCGCTTCGATTTCATTATTTCAGCGTTGATAAATGATCACATACCGTTTTACTTTTATTACTTACCTTCTGTGATTAAAACAAAACCCAAAAATACTTCTGGGATTTGCTTTGGTAGAAGAGAGGAATTCGATAGACCTATAATCGTCAATGTTTACCGAATTGTTCTAACTCAGCTGATGCGATATTGCGATATCACACCAAATGACAAGGCTCCCATAAGAATCCAACAAGTCAAAGTTATCGACGTGTTAATTTAGAGAGGGAAAATTTTCTTCAAGGACAACCAGTTGTTGTGTCCTTCTCAAAGAGGGAAATGAATATTTAACATTGGATATAAAACGAACGAAAGAAAAACAAACAATGTAATTCAATCGATTTTAACTAACACTTTATCAAATATATGAGGTTGAAAATCAGTTATCTAAAAGATGGAAATTAATGACCAACAAGCTGAAAATTAATTATTCAGATACTGGAGTTGAAAACAGCGATCCATCAATGTGCCATGGGGGAAGAAAATAAACGATCCAAAATCTCAAAATCAGCGATCCAGAGATTAAAATTTGACGATTCAGACGCTCAAAATCAATGAACCAGAAAATAAAAAAATTAATGATTTCAGTGACTCAAAATCAGTGATCCAGAAAATAATAACTGATGACTCAGCCGCTCAAAATTTGTGATCCACAGACTGAAAATTGATGATTCAGACTCAAAACCTTTTATCCGGAAACAAAATCGATGATTCAGTAACTCAAAATTAGCGATCCAGAGACTAAAAATTGGTGATTCAGAGGCTCAAAACCAGTGATCCAGAGACTGAAGATCAACCTTCCTGAATCTAAATATCAACGATTTAGTGGTTGAAGCTCAACGTTTCATAGATTGAACATAAAGGATCCAGCTGTTCATAATCACCGATCAAAAGGTTGATAATCAAAGATGGGAAAGTCCTGCAAATACTTCAGCACTTCATCGAAAATTTTTATTCAATCAGAATGGGAATTCTGAAAGGATAAAAAACGAGATGTTGTACGTTTCGCTATTTGATCCTGAATCTTTAAGTCCGAACAGATTTCATTTAAACATTGTGATTTTGTGAAAAAAAATATTTAAAGAACTATCCACATTTCGACTGGAGAATGAAATTTATTCTCAAATAACATCTATACTGAATTAAAACTTCACGTTGGAATTTATCCGCCAATCATATCGATCATTTGGGTCAGAATAGAAAAGCACTCTTCTGCTCCAGGTTCAAAATTTCCACACTAAATTTCAGAAAAATTATTTTGTTAGACCAGACTCAACAACCCTGTAGATTCTATTGGTTGAGAATATCTCAAAGAAATGTTGTTAAAACTTACGTGTTTTATCGCTTTTCGTCAGCAAGTAAAACTTGTGTTCAGTTGTCAACTGGTAGAAGAAAAATGGTACAATTTACCCAAATATTAATTCAGCTCTCGCGAGTACTTCACATACCAGGCTGTCTTTTTATCGCCTCTTACAAACTTGACTTTCATTCTCACGACTAAAATCCGACAGAAATATTTGAGATGCTAGACGATCTGTTGGCTCAAGATGAAGATGGGATGAACTTTACGGGTGACTGTGAAACTTTCTCTGAAGAATTCACTTCAAGAGGGACTGAGGGTGGTTGTAATAAGCTAACGGAGTTCGGAAGACGGCAGGGAAGCGAGGACTTGACGAACTACAACTCATGGGGACTATATGACTGCTCCAGAGGGTGGGGTGCAGGTAGAGGACGTCAGGTTGCTGTGTGGGAATGGTGGAGGAGTGGAACGGAAAGAATGTTCAAAGCCAATGCAGTGAGTGTGACCGGAATCTTATTTCTTTGTGCGAAATATTGAAAACTTTGGGACACACGATAAAAAGTGGAAAGAGGAAGAGAGAAAGAGACATAGGAGACCGAGACAAAAAACGGGTTTCACAGACAGAGAGTGGATTACTACAGCGGAAGAAAGAGGGAGACGGCAATGAATGGAGAGATGAAAAGCAAATGAAATAAACAGAGACGATTAATAGAAATACTGTAATGAGTAAAGAGAAAGAGGTGAAAGTTCATATGATTGTCTGTGATTCTGTATATCTCTATTTTGTGTCTCTATTGGAAAATACATTTTCTTTTATTGAAATCTCTCGAATGTTCAGGCAAATAGACATATATTTACAGTCAGTCAGTTAAGTGCCATACGTGATACACGCTTGGACGATCATGTCTCGAAAGAGACATG
Organism: Ascarosepion bandense; assembly: GCA_037127315.1. Lineage (NCBI taxonomy): Eukaryota > Metazoa > Mollusca > Cephalopoda > Sepiida > Sepiidae > Ascarosepion > Ascarosepion bandense. Next base: position 296,458 of record JBBBDQ010029244.1, read on the forward strand.
ACTGACTGGGCAGAAGATTATCCCGCAGTAGGTTGCCATTGCTTTCTGCGGTAGACTGGTTGCCGACCAAGACTATAGAACCCAATCTGTCCTGTTATTTAACCCATAACTGGAAGGAATAGACGGATTAATATCTTTCCCAAGAGTATTTGCGCATAAGTGAAAGCAATGAATTCAGCCGGAATTCGAACTCGGCTCCCCGATTTCTCGTTCCGAGCCGATATCCAATGCACCACAACGCACACATCGTTTAAAAAAATAGAGACGTCTGCTCAAAAACGTGCATCCACAGAATATAACGTTTAAAATTGTAAAAAGTAATCTGATATGCAAATCTGTAAAGAAACGAAACTAAACTGACTTAATATTCCTTCTTGCTCATTAATAATTTCTAATATATATATATATATATATATATATATATATATATATATATAAGTCATCCGCAGACAGATCTGTTTCGCTGTATCACAGTTCATTATTACGGTTAGACATCCGATTGCTTTTTGCCAGGATTGAAACCCGATAGAATTGACATGAGTCGGCGATTCTACCTCTGAACAATGGGCGCTCGGTAGAAGAAGGCAGACTTTTAGCGTGTGATATACCATGGAAACACACGCCAGTAACTAAGAGTGTTCTAATTCTTTACTGAATGAACGATGCGTAGATGCTAGAGTAGCTACTATTTTTTCAGAGTCTGCCATTCTTCCAGAGTGCTCAATCAGGGTGTGAGAGCGTAAATAGTCATCCGCAGATAGATCTGTTGCGCTGTATCACAGCTCATCAGTACAGTTAGACATCTGATATATATTTGGGTATTTAGGCAGCAAACTTTCTTTTAGGAATGTCTGATTAAATAAACTGCAAACATTGTGTCTGCTTATATTTAATAAAATCCGTTTATACTCATAGATCATCTTGCTCGTGTTATAATTGAAAGTTGTAAGAAATGAGCTGTAACTTTGACAGTCGATTTCATTATTAATTTCTCGATATTCCCAAGTACTTTCAATCTCCTTCTGAGATCATCTTCAGGGGTGTGAGTTGTGGTAACAAATACATAACCGCAAAACTGTGTTGCTAAAAACAAGTGTAAATTTTCTTCCTGCTTCAAATGTAATGGTTAACAAATTGCTTAGCTTTCATTAGAACAAGAAAATTATTCAAAATGGAATTTTTTTATGTTGTAATGTCATGGCCATGCACGTGTTAAAGCAGGATAAACTCTATAAATATATAGACAACATTGTGGTGCAGTGGATATCGGCTCGGAACGAGAAATCGGGGAGCCGAGTTCGAATTCCAGTTGAATTCATTGCATTTCACTTACGCGCAAATACCCTTGGGAAAGGTATTAATCCGTCTATTCCTTCCAGTTATGGGTTAAATAACAGGACAGATTGGGTTCTATAGCCTTGGCTGGCAACCAGTCTACCGCAGAAAGCAATCGCAACCTACTGCGGGATAATCTTCTACACAGTCAGTCATGTCTCTTTCGAGACATGATCGCCCAAGCGTGTTTCACGTATGGCACTTAACTGACTGGCTGATCTTCATTCAAATATGCTTCACTGAATAAAATAGACATATCATGTCTACTTTTTTTTATATTGATCCTTTCCAACAGCAAACGGCCTGCATACGGACAGGTAACGACCTTAGTAGATACACAAAGATAGAAAAAGGCGTAAGACAAGGATGAGTCTTTTCACCGGATTTGTTCAACCTATACAGCAAGAATATTTTGAGGACCCTAGATGACACGCCAGGATTTGTTATTGGAGGCCACAACTTGAACAACATAAGGTATGCGAACGATACAGTGCTGATTGCGGACACGGAAAGGAAACTACAAGACCTCATACAGAAAGTAGCAGTGGAGAGTGACAAGAAGGGACTACAGATAAACTTTAAGAAAACTGAGTGCATGGTCAAAAGATACAACCCAAAATGCCAAATACAGATGGGGGATAACAGAATCAAACAAGTACAAGAATTTAAGTACCTAGGAAGTGTTCTAACAGGAGATGGAAAGTGCGACACGGAGATCCGAAGGCGAATTGGCATGGCAAAGGACGCGTTCCAGAAGATGAGCAAAATACTAACACACAGGAAAATCTCAATAGAAACGAAGAAAAGAGTGCTAGACTACTACGTGATGTCAGTTCTTCAATACGGCAGAAATGAGGACAAAACTGGAAGCGGCCGAAATGTGGTTCTACAGAAGGATGCTACGGATATCGTGGACTGAGCATACAAGCAACGACGAGGTGTTAGAAAGATTGGCAACAAAAAGGAAATTGATGCTGAGCATCAGGAAGAGACAACTGAAGTTCCTTGGACATGCAATGAGGAAGGAGAGCCTGGAGAACCTGATACTGACTGGACAGATAGAAGGAAGGAGAGACAGAGGAAGGCAGCGGATAACATATTTGCAGGGCCTGATCAGATGGATGACGGAACGGGGGTTGCCAGGAGCAATAGGAGCAAACATACTAAGAGCCACAAGGGATAGGGAGACGTGGGGAGCCATGATCGCCTACGTCCTGAAGGGACAGGGCACATAGTAGAAGAAGAATGTTACCAATTTGATTCAACATTTTAATAGTGTTATACTGAAGCTATCTATAATGCTTCGGTCTTTATGGTTTATGGCAAGATGGTTTGACAAAACTTTGGCAATCATTAAGATGCGTAACAAGGGCGTTTTGACAAGGCTGCAAAATCAGCCCATTAAAATCTCCATACGCAATGAAAGCTTTTATCTGTATATTCTGAAATTTAACCAACTGCAGATTGGAGAGGCTACTTAACAAGGAGAACATGGTTTTCGCTTTTCTATATTCTTTTATATCTTTGAATTCGTTGATTCGTTATTTGATATATTTTATGATTCAATCGCCTGTTGATGTAACCACTGTATGGTTTCTACTCTTATTAACTAAAATCGTCAATATATGTAACTGAAACAAGTTTTTGCCAAGAAAATATCCCCCATTAATTGCACTAAATTTCCACATGTGTGTGTGGTTAACGGTGCGAGTGTAAACTATTGGTTTTGGGTTCATATTTAAAAGTTAATTTTTTAAGGCTGCCATGACGAATTCTGATAATGTTAGAACGAAAGATAAATTCAGAACGACACCAACATTTTGTGTGTATAAATTTCCTAAGTGGTTTTAAAAGAGAATTTGTGTGACAAACACGAGTAGCATTTTACAACAAGAGACACACTTACCCTAAAATTTTAAACAATATATATAACTTTAAATGTTATTTTTAGTGGATACTCATTTAAATAGACGCTCAGATTATTTTAAACAGTACTTCATTTCGTTTACCGTTTTGAATATTCGAGAAATCTTTTTAAAGAAAAATGCACTCTCTGGTAGGATTTGAACCTGCGCCTCTTTCTTTTTTTTTTTTTTTTTAAAAAGCGTTTCATCCCGAGCAAGGCATGTCACTGCCACTACTGCGCAGGGGGCTACATAGAGTGGAGAAAGGATGATTAAATATAGGAAATGTCAGAGGGTGGGTGATAGGCGGGTAAGGATACAGAGAATGGGGGTTGAGTAGATGAGAGTGTTCTGAGAATAATTGGAGTTAGTGTGATAGGAGGTGTCTATTGACCCTACATTTAAACACCTGGAGATTGTAGCTGTCGGGAAAGCAGACATGTGGAAGGGAGTTCCACAGGCGGGAAGCACGAGAAAAGAAGCTGTTGGAGTAGAATTTACGGTTACATCTTATTTGTTTAACTGTAAAAGGGTGGGACCTAGTTGCTAATCTAGTATCTCGTGTAAATTCATGCTTAGGCGGCACCAGTGATCTAAGCTCATCGGAGCAGAAACCATGAAAGTACTTCTAGAAGAGGCACAGGGAAGCCGCATCACGCCGATGAGAGAGTGGTTGCAGCCGGTCTGCCAAGTCAGTATCAACCACGTTACAGATTCTCCTTTGTATTTTGTCAAGAAGCCCAAGGAGAGCAGCAGGGGCACCCAACAATATATGGCAGCAATATTCAATACACGGGCGGATGGTAGATTTGTATATGTGCAGAATAGATTCAGGTGGGAAAAACTTCCGGGCCCTGCACAGAGAGCCGACTTTCATAGCAGCAGATTTGGCAATGGATTCGATATAGTCATTCCATTTGAGGTCCGCCGAAAGGGTAAGGCCAAGGAGGCGTAGTATTTTACTCTCTGGGAGGCTAGCCTGTCCCATGCTAATGGGAGGTAGATGCGATTGTCTATGGTGGTTAGTTGATAACAGCTTAGTTTTAGAGGCATTGAAATTTACCAGCCATTTCCTACCCCAGGCCACGACGGATTGGAGGCCCCTTTCAAGTACGGCAGCGAGGTTCACTTTGTCGTCCACACCGGGTTTTTGATCGATGCGAGAACAGATTGTTTTGTCATCGGCATACATGCCAACTTGGGATCTAATGGCGTCGGGGAGATCATTAATGTAGATCAGAAAGAGCGTGGGACCTAGGATAAAACCTTGAGGGACGCCCGCGTTCGTCTGGTAGTTTTGGGAGGCATGCCCATTTAATACCACCTTCAATGTGCGGTTAGAGAGGAAAGACTGGATGAGGTCAAACAGATGTCCAGTTATCCCGTAGCTCCGCAGTTTGCACAAGAGGCCAGCATGCCAGACCCTGTCGAACGCATTGGAGATATCCAAGGCAACGGTTCGGGCTTCACCATTCTTGTCAAGTGCCCGGCAGGGGAAACCATCTTTGGATTCGACTTGCTTTAACCAACTTAGATACGAAGAGCGTCATGAATAAGCTCAGTTTTACATTGCCTTTTAATCTTACTTCTCTCTCGTTCAGATTCTCGAAAGTACATAACGCCCTAGTTTTCGTATCCGAAACGTTAACAAAGCAATTTCTAAAGAAGTAATGGATTTTTGTTGTTGTTGTTGTTGTTGTTGTTTATTAATCTTACTTATCTTTATCACTTTATTTGTAAATATATGATTTTTCCGAATTCATAATAAATTGTAAATTCATCTGTAAATTGATGAGATCTCGACGCCTGTCTACTACTGTGCTTAAATTTTTATTTTAAAGTCTCGGTAACCTAGCAAAGAGCTAACCCGAACAATTACCATGAAAATATTTATAGAAAAGGCTTAGGGAGGCAACATTACGGCGGTGGGAAAGTGACTGAAGCCGAGCTGTCAGATCAGGGGTAATAATATTGCTGATTCTCCTTTGGATTCTATCAAGGGGCTCAAGTTAAATAGCAGGGTAACCAGACCATATGTAGCAGCAATATTCTAGGTATGGACGAATAGTAGACTTATAGATATATAAGATAGATTCTGGGAAGAAATCTTGTCTCGCCCGAAACACTGAACTGAGTTTCTTAGCAGCTGACCTTCAAGGTTCAAGTATGGTCATTCTACTTAAAAGTATTTTCTCCCTGTTGTCATGCCATTGTGAGTGTTATGCTTTAAAATTTTCGAACATCCTTTGTAAATATACGTAGGTACGCTAGTAAGTTCGTATCCTAATGAATAATAAGTATTAAAAAATATTTATTTTTCACAACAAATATTAACTGTCACCATAATTAATTGCCGCGAGTTGTCAATATTAATTGCATTGTTTGAACATTATTCAGCGAAAATTTCACACCGATATTAAATCATAATAACCGCGTGTCAGGCTGTACGCTTATGTATTTACAGGTTTGTTATGTTTTCCCCTGATTCCAATCCGTAGCACCTGCTGAAGTAACAAAACCAATAAATTAAAATCTGCGGCTACCCCAGTACCTACATATATGTGGTATGGGGAAAAAATCTTCAGGACATTACGTGCTATAGTTGTACCGTTCACGGGAATTTAGCGCGCAGTAAACACAAAGACAGTCTTCCCCTGTAGAGCATCGTTCAACGAGAAATCTCCAACACGAAATTTCGCAAACCACTTTTGACACGTTCAGTCATTCGCTGAACCTTCTCAATAAAAATGAACTTCAAAATAAAACGTAGCTTAGTTTTGGCACAAAGCCACAAATATGGCGCGGCCAATGAGGATCGAACTCACTACTCAGAAGATTGCCTTCAGTCGTGTTATCAGCGACGAGAATATATATATATATATATATATATATATATATATATATATATATATATATTAAAAAAGGATTAATTCAATGATGTTGGATGATCATTTCGATATGAAAATCCCTACGGGGGATAACACATCACCTCAGCAACAGAAGGATTTTTCTGTCGCTGAGGTGATGTGTTATCCCCCGTGGGGATTTTCATATCGAAATGATCATCCAACATCATTGAATTAATCCTTTTTTAATTTATATTTGCTCTGTAATATTTTATTACATGGAGCTCTCTTCCTGTATCATTTTTTAATATTAAAATAAAATTTGTAATATTAATTAGGATCGGGTTTTTGGAATTTACCTTCCTGCTTTTTCCGCTTGTATCTGAATTAAAATATATATATATATTCACCATAGGTTGTTCCAGAAGCTTTGATCCGGAATATAATCTTTTACAGACACTCCAGTTTAATGGTTTATTTAATTACCTTATAATATATTGTTTTCAGAAAATTTGACCATTTTGAGCATTGTTCAACGAGAAATCTCCAACACGAAACTGCGCAAACCACTTTTGACACATTCAGTCATTCGCTGAACCTTCTCAATAAACATCACAATTTTATTTTAGTGGCGGTGAGAGTGGGGACGGACGTATCATTCGCATTTTTACCTTTCTTCAAATATAAAACTCAATGCACAGAAAATGTTTCTTATTTTCTTCTATTTTTAATATTAGAATCGATAAACAGAAATTTTGTCCAATTTTGACGACATTTTTTAAAAATATTCACTATAGCAATCTTTTCGAATATTGTTAGTTAAAACTAAACGTTCCTAATGGTATCTAAAATAATTAAAAATAAATTTTTGGTCAAACCACTCAGTCAGTCAGTTAATACGTGATACACACTTGGGCGATCATGTCTCGAAAGAGACATGACTGACTGGGCAGAAGATTATCCCGCAGTAGGTTGCCATTGCTTTCTGCGGTAGACTGGTTACCGACCAAGGCTATAGAACCCAATCTGTCCTGTTATTTAACCCATAACTGGAAGGAAGAGGCGGATTAATACCTTACCCAAGGGTATTTGCGCGTAAGTTCCAATATTTTACAAGTATGTGAACTTTGATGCATAAAATTCTTCATGGTTTCCTCAGATACAAAGTTTTCTATGTGTTGGTATGGAAATGCTGTGTGGAGTTACGAACTAAAACAAATTTAAAAACAAAATGTAAGAATCACGCCCAAGCCTCAAAACCAACGAATTCATTTACCCTGAACAATTCTTTAACCCCACACATTGCCTATAATTTGGTTGTGGGGTATGTGTGCAAAAAAAGAAAAAGTTTATAAAACTGGAATGGTTATCCTGCGGAACGGTGTGAGCGGGTTGTCGTCTGTAAAAATAAAAAAAATTAAGCAAGGCAAATTGCCAGAATTGGCTTGAATGCTTGGACCATATCAGATGAGGTTTTACAGGGCGTAGGGGTATGAATTTGTGCGTGAGTTTGTTTGCTCTGTGGGGAGCCGGATGTTTGCAAAGAGAAAGGTCGAATCTTGATGGAGAGAAAAACAGATTAGTGAGGTGATAGTGGCAAACAAAATAAGAGAAAGAGAGAATGTATATGTGTGTTTGAGTTTGCTCACACGAATGCGTGTGCGTGTGTGTGTTCGTGAGTGCGCACGCGCGCAAATCTGTCCGAGCAAATATGACGCCTGAAGAAAAAAAGGGAAAATAAAGAAATTTGAGGCCTGTTGCTACACGTATGGTATTCCATATATGAAAATCATGAAATAATCCTCTTTATTATTTTAAAAGCAGTTGTGTATTTATTTGTGTGTGTGTGTGTGTGTGTGTGTGTGTGTGTGTGTGTGTGTGTGTGTGTGTGTGTGTCAATTCGGTCGGGTTTCAATCATGGGTAAAATGCAATCAGCTGTCTTACCGCACTAATGAGCTGTGATACAGCGAAACAGATCTGTCTGCGGATGACTATATATATATATATATATATATATATATATATATATGTATATATATGTATATGAGGCATTAACCTACTCAGTTAAAGTGACAAACTCTTTGTGGTTATCAACGCATTATCTCCACCTGGATATCGAGCATTTTACGATAAAAAAAAACTACTTGCCAAAATACATTTTATTATTAAAACTACTGAAAAAAACAAACAAACCTTGGAGCTAAATATTATCACAACTCAACGCGAGATATATATATATATATATATATATATATATATATATCCCTCTTGTCACGCTCATGGAGAGAAATACAATAGCGAGGTAGCGTTGGCCCAGTCTATTAGAGAGACTATAGCGAGGCAGCGTCAGCTCAGTCCATTCTCTTTACTACCAGTTATTAAACTTTACTACCAATTAGGAAAACTCTGCCGCATGTTTGCCCTTTAACAGTACCTCATTTTATTGTTTTGCAATAATTATGTCGTCGAGTAGTGCAGAATATATATATATATATATATATATATATATATATATATATATATATCCTCTCCATTAAACGTTGTACTTTTATTTGTATATATATGTGTACAGAGTCGATAAACACACACACAAATAAATCTATCTATCTCTCTCTCTCTCTCTCTCTCTCTCTCTCTCTATATATATATATATATATATATATATATATATATATATATATAAATACACACACTCAAATATATATATATATAATTTCCTCTTGTCACGCTCAGGAAACATCTAATAATTCTCTCAAATATTTAGCCGTCATTTTTGACAGCGGGGGGTACACTCGTTCATAGTGATCTAAAGATACCTTCATTTTTTTGTCCTCGGTAAGCTAGTCAATTCATTGGGGATTAATTTTACTTAAAAAGACAATTGAAAAATGAATAGAAAAGAAAAATAATGAGAAATAAAGAGAAAATAAACAAAAAAAAAAAGCAAAGAAATATGGATTAAGTAAAGAATGAGCTTAGAATGAATAAATTGACTCTCTAGAAAAATTGAATTGGTTGACATGACATCAAGCAAGAATAGAACCCACCATGCAAATTTTAAGAAACACTGCTTATCAGACGAGCAACACACCTCTCGACATTCACAGCAACAGATATAAAATCTTTGACGCTTTTTAGACTGAAACAGTTACCAGAATTTTTTTATGACAATATTTAGATGTTTGTGTAAAAGGCACAAAGAGGGAGAGGGGGAGGGAGGGGGAGAGAGGGAGAGAGTAAAGACAAACGAGAGAGGAGATAAAGGGTAAAAAAGAGTAAATTTGGAAAGAGAGAGAGAAAGAGAGAAATAACCTGAAACAAAAGACAAAGGACCGAAAAAGTGTCAAACGAAAGAAAGAAAGAAAGAAAGAAAGAAAGAAAGAAAGAAAGTGAGAGAGAGAGAGAGAGGGGGAGAGAGAGAGAAGGGAGCGGTTTACTGAAAAACATTGCACATGAAGAGAAAAAAGCACTGAAAGAAATAGAGGGAGAGTGAAAAAAGAGTGAAGAAATAAGAATGGGGGTGAGAGAGAGAGAAAGAGAGAGAGACAACACACGAGGAGAAACAGAAAGAGAGATGTAAAAAAAAAGAATTATCAAATAAGGAGAGAGAGAGAGAGAGAGAGAGAGAGAGATTAGAGAAAACAAAAGGTTGAGAGAGAAGACAAGAGACGGAGAGAATTGAAGAGGAGAAAAAAGAAATAGAGATTGGGGTGGGGACAAAGGTAGGTGGGTATTTCCCTTCTTTGAGTCTCAATCATGCATCTGCCACGTGTCCTTGTGTTGGAGACATTTGAAAACACGACACTTTTAGTTTTTTCTTTATTCGACAAAAAAGGTTGTCTCTTTTTTATTTTTTATTTTTTCAGGATTCTTTAGCGAATTCTGAAAAGGGAACTGACTAATTCATCTATTCTGAGTTATAATTTTTAAAAGTTATAGAATTTTTCTGCGTCTGTTGACAATAGGTTGACGTTGATGCAACTGAAGTGTGTGTGTGTGTGTGTGTGTCTTTCTAGTAAGAAAGAACATTTCATATATTTTCCTTCTCACAGTCTTTCTCGTCTTACTCTTCTGATCAGTGTCAGTCCATATTAATCAGCAGAGTATATTCCTATACTCGAGGAAAATTAAGGAATATCAGTCTTAATGTTTTGTCGCCTCCGATTGACTGGTCATCAAACCAAACATTTTAATTTAAACAAGGATAATAATGGGATTTTTTATGATTTTTTAAATGTTCGGTAACAAGTATTTAACTGCAATAAGTGATAAAGTTTTTGTCAAAATTATAGACAGGCTGGTTTAAGTACAAATAAGTTTTATTTAAGATAAGGTAAGGACAAGAAGATACTATCGGATGATCAACGAGAATGTTTAATAAAAAGAAAATAAATTACTAAATTTAAATTAAGAAGACTGATCACCAGATTAACAAAGACAGCATTTATTTGTCAATCTATTACAAAATATGCGATACCCACAGGGTATGTATTACCAATTTGATGATGTGAAATACAGGCGTAAAAGTTCCATTTTGTTTCAAAACGTCGCCTCTCTCTCTCTCTCTCTCTCTCTCTCTCTCTCTCTCTCCCTCTCTCTCTCTCCACCCCACCCCCACGAGTTCCTTTTCTTTATTATCTTTGAATTTCCATTACTTCTCAAGAAAAAACAATAGATTGGTCTATCCTTGACTCCTTCTTAGTTTTGAATTTATAGAGTTAATCTCATAGACTGGCTGCCAGCCAAGGCCCGAGAGTTCAGTCTAAATTTTCGATGTTTGAAGCATTTTCGATGTGTGAAGCGAAAGTAACAAACGAATTTGATCTAGTCAAATTTTTGTTCTTAAATAAACTTCTTTCTTTTTTTATTAGAATTTTACATCTAAATTCTGGGAGTGTAAGGTCGTTCAATTCCAATGAGTGGGCATCTAGGTTTTCATGTTTCTTTCTTTCGCTTTCAATACCTCTTGATGTGACGAACGCAGTCTAATCGAATCCGTTAGTCTAGGTTGGTTAGATCGAACTCGTGCAGAAATTTCAGTTCTTTTTGCAAGGAAAAAAGGACCGAGAAAAACAATGAAAGTTGATGACTCTTCGTTTGAGTCAGTACACACGCAGACGCGCATGCGCACACAAGCACTCACACGTCAACGCTACTTTACATCAATACACACATACGTCATCATCTAACACGTACATACACGTGTGCATATCTGTCACTCACATAATCAAACATACACACCCGCGCAATCATCTAGCACATACAGTATATTTTTTCTCTCTTATCCGTTCATCTTTATATCCTTTTCTCAGACTCTTTAAGATTGTTTCCAATGCTCCGATAACAACTGGTACGACCGTCATCTTTGTTTCTTGTTTCTCTGATAAAGTCGATATGTCTATTGAACAGGTGTAGAGGCTCATCCCTTGTTTCCTGTTTAGGATGTGGTTTCCGGCTTTCTCTTTTGCAATCTTTTCACTTTTTTTTTTCAATTGGAGTAGATAGACTAAATTATCGCCCGGTTCACACTCCACCCATGTCTATTGAACAGGTGTAGAAGCTCATCCCTTGTTCCCTGTTTAGGATGTGGTTTCCGGCTTTCTCTTTTCCAATCTTTTCACTTTTCTTTTTTTTTTTCAATTGGAGTAGATAGACTAAACTATCGCCCGGTTCACACTCCACCCGTGTCTATTGAATAGGTGTAGAGGCTCATCCCTTGTTCCCTGTTTAGGATGTGGTTTCCGGCTTTCTGTTTTCCAATCTTTTCACTCTTACGTAGCCCCCTGCACATCAGTGGCGTTACCGCCTTGCTTGGGGTGATATGATAAAAAAAAAAAAAAAAAAGATATACTTATCTATTTATCCATTTTTTTTTTTTTTTTTTTTTTTTGACATCTACTTCGTTGTTCTCCCAAACAACAAATTACACTCTGGTATTTCATTTTTACCAAAGTAATATTAAGTAAATGTTTCCCTCTGTTTTTGTTCTTCTGTCAAGGTATGTCATACCAGTCGCCCGTCTCCATCGTTTGACAGTGAACTCAACGCACAAAGGAATTTTAGTTTGGGGGAAACTGTATTTCATCAAGCCCTAACGATGAGAAGAAGAGCAGTCGTCATAGCAACAGATGTGAAAGAAAAAATATAAGTAACAGTAGTGAAAATAATACAAAATCGTAGGCAGCAGTCACAGTAGGATTATATCAACAGCTGACGACACAAAAACGACCCACAATTTTGTTGCTGAAAAAGAAGAAAAGGCCAATGGAATTAGTCGATGTAGTAATAGCAAGCATTTTATTCCTACTCGCTTTTAGTCTTCAAGTTGTGGATAGGCGTCGAGTATGTTTGCGAATGGCCTTGTGCCAAACATAATCGAGCCCACCGACAATGAAATAAAATTCTATTGAACAAACAAAAAACAAACACCGTTTTTAATAATAAGTGTAAATCTATTTAACGAGAACAAGTGACATCAATGTATTTTGAAATAATGTTTATGTTTGAAAGTTCTACATATAGTTTTTCTTTTGAATGTGTGTTTATAGAGTTTAGTTTTTTTAAGTCAGTCGAAATGATTTGAATTCGATTTGTCAGAGAAAATATGTCCTTACTTCGCTTGTGTGTATCAGTAGTAAGTGATAAGTTATTTCCTAAGCGATGAAAAGAACGAAAGTGGTCTTTTTGATCTTCTTTCTTTCTTTGTCGAAAGTATGTGAGTAAAAAGAAAAGAAAGTGAACTAATGACAGTAATAAAAAAAGAGAAAGTGAGAGAGAGTGAGAAAATGCATCTCTTTGTTATGGATTCCAATAAAAAACTGAAATCTCTCTGTCTACCGACGAAATTTCAGGTTATTTATATGTTTGTGAAAGGTAGAACCGGATAAACTTCTAGATTTTTCTTTAACTCCTGATTAGTTAATATATGAGAGACTGTATACAATTTGTTTTGAAAGACGTGAGCAGATGAAATTTGGTCAATGAATAAATGTATATGTTTTTTTTTTTATTGGTGAATGAAAAGGTGTATGCTCAAATTTTGTCTGCAACTAGATTTTACGAAATATGTCAAAGTTGAAAAGGTGCTAAGGACTCATGAGGTTGCCCCTTGGGACTGGATTAGTTCGGATAGGTCCCAATATGGCGTGTTCGCTACTATTATTCCCCATATTCAACTTTCGTTTGTAAAGTTATTAACTGAATTATGACAGTCATCATTTAACGCTCAATAAGTATCTTTTCCACAGATGTGAAAAGAAAAAAATAGAAACTGGCATTTTTCTTAAATTATTAGTTAGTAACAAATACGGACAATTTAGCATTGTTTACAGCTGTCACCATTCAGTTAATGTTTGTATCGATGTAGATTACACATTGTGAATTGAAGTTGATATCTTCCGACACAAAGTAAAGATGACAAGGTACTGAGAAAGACAGACAGACAGACAGATTATTTGAGTCGAGTCAAGTCATTTACAGTGACGTCAAATGCAATTAAGTTTTGATGAATTCATTTACATTATTTATTGCAACGATGATAAGGGACAAATACCATTAGTAAGGAGGAAGTTTCCTTCAGAGACCTTCTTTCCAAGAACTATTTTCTGAAGCAGATTCCTTAGTGGATGCTTTCCCGATCGCTACGATCTTAACCTCTTCAACTATAGGGTCAACTGTAAAGCCGGTTTAGATTGTAAGAGGCCCCTGGGGATAATAACATTTTGGGGTTCCTTCATTACGTACACCCCCATCTCTATATAAGAAAAGATGCATTTTATTCGTTTATATATTTTCTATATTATTCTATATGTATATAAAAAGATGCACCAAAATTTAAATGGAGACCCTTGAAGGTGCGCCATCAAATTTAAATGACCCACTCCAACTAGAAGGCCCCCAAATACTCCAAATTGTTTCAGATTAGTTTAAGGACCCACATTAAATCTAAAAATAAATAAATATCCTTTGTTCTTATATCTTTATTTATTTTTAGTTTTATCGGGTGCCCAATGCTACAGGGTCATCGTAGACCTTCTAGACTTGGGACACCTGAACTGCAACCTATATGTAAATCTGTCACTAACCAACCGTTATCTATCCTACATATTCTCATAATATGAACTTCTTACTTCTTCCTCTAAGTCATATTCAACCTCATTCAGTAGCACTCTACTTTGAGTGGCTCCTGGGTCTTGTATTAAGTTAACAATAGTATAAAAACTTAGATTAACTAAAAGTTCACAAATAGGAAGAGCAAACATCCAGTGTGGTTTGAACTCATTACACCACAGTTCAAAGATCAGTGAAATTGTCATTGTACTCCACTGAAAACTAATTTCTATGGCTGACATTTAGACCGAAATCGTCTGCCTCTACAGGTTTCAAGTGGATGTGGGCAGAGGTCGTTAATGGCTCGGTATGAGTAATTGGCGAACCGAGTTCGAATTCTGGTCAAGTTAGTTATATTCACATTCTTACAAATACGCTTGGGAGAGCGTATGAATCCATCTTTTTTTCTACCAGATATGGATTAAATATCATAACTATCGACCAGTCTTTGAGAAATATAGCTCTGAATTTAAAACCCAAGGATGGCTATTTGGGGACAACTTTGTGGCACACTGTGGACTATTTTTCTGTTAGTACTTCATCTGGAAAGTGTGGCTGCACAAAACCTCACCAATAGAAATATGCGTGGCTAGTTTGGTAGTTAATATTTTTTTAAAAAATGTATTGTCACGGTCTTGTACTTCGTAATCTACGGGGGAAGTCCTCACATAGTCTTCAAAGATTCGTTATAATTTGGCATCAGTTAAGTGTCGCTTAGATTTTTTTTTTATCACGGCCACCATTATTATTAACCTTTTCTTTTTTACCACGTCGAGATAAGGCAGTATATCGATGGGTTCTCTTTGCACAAATTCTGATGTTAAGATGTCAGTCAGTTAATTGCCTTACGTGATTCGCTTTTCGACAATCATTTCGCTTTCAATCCCAGACCAGACAGAAGCTTTTCCCCGGAGTAAGATGCCATTTCTTTCTGCTATAGACTGATTGCCAAAGTCCTTAGAAACCAATCTGTCTTTCTATTCAAGGCTGGAGGGAGAAGAGATGGATTCATGCCTTTCCCAAGGTTATTTGCGCTTAAGTGAATACAACGAATTCAACTGGAATTCGAACTCGGCTCGCTGGTTTCCTATTCCGAACCAGTATTCATTATACCAAGATGTTAAAATGTACAGTTTTTATATTTTTTTTCCATTATATTTACTCTCCTGGGTTGATAACCAGTTCCAAACAATGTCATTATTTTGTATCTTTTTTGAACACGGACTGCCAGGAATCTTGTTAATGTTTTTGGTTATTTAATTTTTTTAACGTGTATAGATCTTCAATTTTGTTTTTATTTCCTTATTTATTTTCTATCTTCTTGAATACCATTTACCTTTTATCCTTTCTTCAATACCCCCTGTACCCAGTCTTTTCTCTCTCTCTGTAACCCCCTATGCACTAGTGGCGGTCCTGATTTGCTTGGGTTGAAATGATTAAATAAAAACAGAAAAAAAAGCTATCAGGTGATTGTTGAATATTTTAGTTATTCTTTCTATAATCTGTCGGGTACCATAGGACTTTTATTGATTAGTTCTTTATTCCCTCAGACACGTGTGAATGGGAAAAATATATTCATATCAACAAAAGTGTTTGTGGACTATAAATTGAAAGTTGCTGGTCTTGGAATTAAATCACAAAACACGGTCTAACCTTGTGCCAGAGGAATTTTCAAACGGATGTTAATCCTTTTTAATATAAATGGTTATCCTATGAAGCGGTATCGATAAAGTGTTCACTTTTTTCTCTACCTTTTTCGTCTATGTGCCTTGTCCTTTCAGGACGTAGGCGATCATGGCTTTTCCACGTCTCCCTATCCCTGGTGGCTCTTATCACGCTTTCTCACGTTACACCACGCAAACCCCGTTCTACCATCCACCCGCTCAAGCCCGTCACTTATGTTACACGCTGCTTTCTCCTGTCTCTCTTTCACTCTATCTTGCCTATGAGTATCAAATTCTCCAAGCCCTCCTTTCTCATTGCATGTCCCAGGAACTTTAGCTGTTTTTTTCTATTGCTCAATATTAATTAGCTTTTCGTTTCCATCCTTTCTAAAACCTCATCATTGCTCACGTGTTCGACCAATGTTATCCGCAGCATCCTTCTGTAGAACCACATTTCAGTTGCTTCGAGTTTTTCTTTCATCTTCGATGAGATTGTCCAGCATTCAATGCCATATTGAAGAACTGTCATCATATAGCAATCCAGTGCTTCTTTGTTTCTAGTGAAAATTTCCTGTCTCTTAATACTCTACTCAGCTTCTGGAATTCTTCCTTCGCCATGCATGTTAAGCCTTCGGATGTCTGAGTCGCACTTTCCGTCTTCTGTTAGAACACTTCCCAGGTATTTAAATGTTTGTACCTGCTTGATTTTAGCATCCCCCACCTGTACTTGGCATTTGAGCTGCTCATTTTGCAGATGAGCATACATTTGGTTTTCTTGCAGTTTATTTGTCATTCTCTTCAGCTACCTTTTGTATGAGGTCTTGTAGTTTCCTTTCCGTGTCTACTATCAGCACTGTATCATCTGCGTACCTTATGTTGTTCAGATTGTAGCCCCCGATGACGAATCCAGACATAAATTCAAGAGTCCTCAGAATAGTCTCGCTGTACAAGTTTAATAGATCCGGTGAAAAGACACATCCTTGTCTTACGCTCCTTTCTATCTTTGTAAATCTTCTGAATTCGTTTCCTGTCCGTATGCAGGCGGTTTGCTGCCAGTAGAGATTCTTGATTACTCTTATGTCTTTCTCAAATATGTCGAGGTTACTGAGCATTTCTATCAATTCTTTCTGGAATACTTTGTCGAACGCCTTCGCATAATCGATAAAACATAATTACACTTGCTTTTTTCATTTGTATGACCCTTTCGAATAACATCCTAATCATAAATATGGCGTTCTATGTTCCAGTGTCGTTGTCAAACTCGCACAATTCTTGTTCTGTCTCTGGCCTGATTCTGCTTCTCGCTCTATTCATCAGAATTCGGACGATAATTTTTGTAATGTGGCTCATCAGATTGATTGTTCGGTGGAGTTCGCACACGTAGGTACCTGGCTTCTTTGGCAGTGTTATGAAAATGGACCTGCATATAAATTTCGTTTATCATTTCTGTAATTTTTCTACGCCGAATTCGTCCAGGGCTGTCAGCATCTTTATTATAATATCCGTCTGGTTCAGCTGCTTTGTTTCTATTCAGTTTGGCTATTGCAGCTTCCACTTCGGATTTTAATATTTCCAGTCCGTCCTCATTGTATATTATCGGTTATTCTCTCTTATCGTGGAAAAGATCTTTTATATATTTTTTCCATCGCTGGAGTATTTCCTCTTTCTTCAATATGCCCGTTCTATCCTTGCATTTTATACATCCTGTTGAGGAACATGTTTTTCTTCTGTCAATTCTCTTATTTCTTTATGCATGTTTGCTTTATTAGTCTTGCTCCATCTCTGTATTTCTGCACATTTGTTGTTGAGCCATTCCTCTTTGTCTACATTTGCTCTATATTTCCTTGTGCAGTTTCCTGTATTCCGTTCCATGTCTTGGCATCGGTTTCTATCCTCGTAGAAGCATGTCAAGAATCTTTTCAGTCATCTACTCGTTTTTCCTTCTACGTCTGATTTCTCTTGGGACAATGTTTTTTGCTGATGTCACTAGCGTTTCCTTTAGTGAGTCCCATTTTGAGTTTCTTTTTCCAATTTGTTTTTCGTATTTGCTTTTCACGCTGTCAGTGTATTTTTTCTTCAGGTTCAGGTCATTCACAAGCGTTTTGTATTGCAGGCTTGGTGCTGCACTAGGTTTCTTCAGCCTCCGGGATTTCACCTTTAGTTTGCAGATGATTGGGAGGTGGTCGAACCACAGTATTTCTGAATTTTCTGTTGATGGCTATGTACACGATTTGGTTTTTCTTGTTGCCTCCTGGGCTTTTCCATGTCCATAGACGTCGTGGGTGTTCTTGAAACCAGATGTTAATTATTAACTGGCCATTTGCTGTGCAGCATTGGACTCTTTTTTTCTCTTCGTTCATTCAAAGATGTCGATCGTCTCCCCTTCTCTCTCTTTACCTACCTAGACATTCAAGTCTCCCAGTATGATTCTAATTTCTTGGGTTTTATACTGAGCCTTGGCATTGTCCAGTTTGGAGTAGAAAAATTATATTTCTTCCTCATTGCTTCGCGTTGTTGGTACATAAACTACTATAATAGATATATTGAAGGGTCTTCCTTTCAGGTTGACCGAGAGGACTCACTCGGAAAGCTGGCGGTATCCCAGAACGCATTTCTTTATTTCTTCCTCCAGTATTAAGCCGACGCCTTTTTCGTAATTTTTGCCTCTTGCGTATATTATCCGGTGGTTGTCCCTGCTGAAGTCACCATTGTTAGGGTATCTAGTTTCGCATATTCCCAGAATATTGATTTTTAATCTGCTCATCTCCTGCTTGACATTCTCGAGTTGGTTCCATGTCCCCAAGGTAATTCTTTGTTTGTTGCGCGCAGTCACAGGGTAACGGTCCAGAGACACCCGTTACTCATGTCGTTCCTTCTCGGGCGAGGGACAGACTCCAAAGAATTGCGTCCCCTTTACGCCGTTGGTAAAATTTTAAAAAATGACTGTCAGCCACACACACACACACACACACACACACACCTATATATATATATATATATATATATGTGTGTGTGTGTATATATATATATATATATATATATATATATATATATATATATATATATTCACGAAAGGAATAACACTCGTAAACATCAATGTTTCAATTTTCAAAGTCGGTTTCAGGAGCAACCCATATCACGTAATAAATGGAAAATAAATCAATCGGGTCACTCTGTTTTAGTTTTGAAGAGTGCTAAGCCCCGGAGATTCCAAAAGAAAATAAAAACTAAATTCAGCAATCAAAAATAAGTGGACAAACTCATTTCAGAAGGATTTACTTGCATCGCCATTCACCGACTTCTCTTCTTCACGCATGCGCATACAGACGTTTCATTTGAACTTTTAAAAAAGCATATATTTCATTGGAAACCTTTTTTTCTATTTTAACAAACTGCAATTCACACCATCTCACTTTGTTGATTTTGTATATTAATTAACTATTAGGACGGAAAGTGTGACACGGAGATCCGAAGGCGGATTGGCATGGCCAAGGACACATTTCGGAAAGTATTGAGAAACAAGAAAATTTCGTTGGAAACAAAGAAAAGAGTCCTGGACTGTTATGTGATATCTGTCGTAATATATGGCGGCGAATGCTGGACAATCTCATTAATAATTAAGGAGGGATTCGAAACAACAGAAATATGGTTCTACAGAAGGATGCTGAGGATACAATGGACCAAACTTGTAAGCAACGACAAGATATTAGAGAGGATGGAAACGAAAAGTAAAATTATACTTAACATCAGAAAAAGACAGCTGAAATCTCTGAGACATGTAATAAGGAAAAGGGGCTTAGAGAATCTAATACCCACAAGACAGATAAAAGTAAAGAGAGACAAGGAAAAGCAACAAGAGTCATGCTTGATGGGCAAGTGGATGGCAGAGCAGGACTACAAAGAATAGGAAGATGTGGAGGGCCATGATCGTCTACGTCCTGAAGGAAAACTGCACATAAAAGAAAAAAGAAGGAATCATTATTATACACTGTTAATTCATTTATGAGTAGAAATCATTCCTTTTTTATTGTTGTACAAAGGTAATACAGTAAGTATTACCATCATTTTAATAGTTGATTTACTAAGCGCTGCTTAGATGCGGCACAACGCCGAAGGTATGAGGCACCCAGTGAGGATCGAGCTCACTATTCAGTTGTATTAGATTCTAGCGAGACAGGGTTGTTAACCATTACACCACGTCGAGGAGACCTTACCAGTATTTTAATAGTGGTCGAGAATTCATTTAATTCATTAAAATCACTTTTAATATTTTTATTTTCATAATTTTTATTATAATGCATTTATTATAATTTTTAAAATTTTTAATCATATTTTAATAAATAATGAATGTTTTGCAGGTAAAGTGGAGAGTGTAAATGACGGGGTTAAACTGTTGGAACATTTGATGGATTGATACGTTTGTATAATCAATACAATACGATTTCTACTAATGTTTTGTTTCTCATTACTGTATATCTACTTCTGCACTACCTCAACCTGTACTTTTTTTTCGAATTCATTAAAGTTAATCTAAAGAGGCCTTTACATACATATTCATTTGGGATTCCTTATTGCATTACTGTTTTTAAGAGAATTCGGTATCGTCGACTTATTACCGACAAAATATGGATATATCGTAATATAACGCATAAGTAATGTGAAGTGGGTGGGAACAAAATATGAAATAAGCCTATTTTATTCTTACTTTATCCGCCTAGGGATTTTAATAGAATGTCTCTATCCGATGTCTAGAATTTCGTCGGCAAAGCATAACGTAACAGAAGGCAGGTAAACATCTCATTAACAAATTCAAATTGTGAAAACCAATCTTTTTTTTTTATTTTTTTTTTTTTTTGGCTTATGCGATTCACCCCGAGAAAGGCATGCCACTGCCACTACTGCGCAGGGGGCTACATAGAGTGAAGAAAGGATGGTTAAATATAGGAAATGTCAGAGGGTGGGTAATAGGCGGGTAAGGATACCAGGAATGAGGGTTGGATAGATGAGAGTGTTGGGAGAATAATTGGAAGTTAGTGTGATAGGAGGTGTCTATTGACCCTACATTTAAACACCTGGAGATTGTAGCTGTCCGGAAAGCAGACATGTGGAAGGGAATTCCACAGGCGGGAAGCGCGAGAAAAGAAGCTGTTGGAGTAGAAATTACGGTTACATCTTATCTGTTTAACTGTAAAAGGGTGGGACCTAGTTGCTAATCTAGTATCTCTTGTAAATTCGTGCTTAGGCGGCACCAATGATCTAAGTTCATCGGAGCAGAAGCCATGAAAGTACTCTTAGAAGAGGCACAGGGAAGCACATCACGCCGATGAGAGAGTGGTTGCAGCCGGTCTGCCAAGTCAGTATCAACCACGTTACAGATTCTCCTTTGTATTTTGTCAAGAAGCCCAAGGAGAGTAGCAGGGGCACCCGACCAGATGTGGCAGCTGTATTCAATACATGGGCGGCTGGTAGATTTTTATATGTGCAGGATAGATTCAGGCGGGAAAAACTTCCGGGCCCTGCACAGAGAGCCAACTTTCATAGCGGCGGATTTGGCAATGGATTCGATATAGTCATTACATTTGAGGTCCGCCGAAAGTGTAAGGCCAAGGAGGCGTAGTGTTTTACTCTCTGGGAGGCAAGCCTGTTCCATGCTAATGGGAGGTAGATGCGATTGTCTATGGTGGTTAGTTGATAGAAGCATTGAAATTTACTAGCCATTTCCTACCCCAGGCCACGACGGATTGGAGGTCCTTTTCAAGCTCGGCAGCGAGGTTCGCTTTGTCGCCCACACCGGGTTTTTGATCGAGGCGAGAGTAGATTGTGGTGTCATCGGCGTACATGCCTACTTGGGATCTAATGACGTCGGGGAGATCATTAATATACATCAGAAAGAGCGTGGGACCTAGGATAGAACCTTGAGGGACGCCCGCGTTCGTATGGTAGTTTTGGGAGGCATGCCCATTTAATACTACCTTCAATGTGCGGTTAGAGAGGAATGACTGAATGACGTCAAACAGATGTCCAGTTATACCGTAGCTCCGCAGTTTGCACAAGAGGCCAGCGTGCCAGAACCTGTCGAACGCTTTGGAGATATCCAAGGCAACGGTTCGGGCTTCGCCATTCTTGTCAAGAGCCCGGTATATGTACTCGGTAATGGTCGTTAGCATATTAGCAGTCGACCTGGTGAAGCGAAACCCGTACTGTTTGTTAGAGAGAAGCCTGTGGGTCGTGAGATGCTGAATCACCTAGGCGTTGATAATGGCTTCGAAAACTTCGGAAGGAGGCTAATAGGGCGGTAATTGGCGGGGTCTGAGGGTTCGCCAGTATTCTTAAATATAGGAACTACACAGGAGGACTTCCAACAGGCAGGAAAACAGGAAGCAGATAGGTAGAGGTTATAGAGTTTAGAGAGGACAGAGGAGAGTTCTGGGGCACATTTCTTTAGTACTATGATTGGGATTCCGTCCCGCCACTCGCTTTGTGTGGGTCAAGTTGTGCAATTATCTTGGAGACCAGCGAGGGTGTAATGTGGACGTTATTTAGTTGAGCCTTAGTTCTGGGTGGGAAGTCGGGTGTAGGTATTCCTAACGAGTCCAGTGTCGAATTGGTGGAGAATCTACGGGCAAAACATTCAGCCTTGTCCGCTGGGGAGATGAGAACTTGAAATTCATTGATTAGTGGGGGTACTGAAGTCATGCTCTTGTTGAGCACGCTTTTGCAGAGTCACCAGTAATCTTTAGAGCCGAACTTAGAGGATGCTATGCGTTGCCTCATTCTGGTAGCAAACGCCCTCTTAGCTTCGTTCAGTACTTTTTTACACTTATTACGTGCTGAGGCAAAAGGCGCCTGTTTTGGTTCGACGAGCAGCTTCGATAAAGCCGGAAGAAACGGTTCCGGTGGGCAATGGCGGCCGAGCAAGCGGGTGAGAACCAGGGGGACGAATTTGATTTTAGCTGGAATTTCCTGGCCGGGATAAAAGCATCGATGCCAGCCTTAACCCAAGAGGAGACCTAGGACGCACAGTCTTCGACAGGAAGATCGAAGACGTTGTTCCAGGGGACGTCGCATAGGAAGTCTCGGAACGAGTCCCAGTCTGCTCTCTGGTAGCAGTATGATATTCTGCTGATGTGGTTTTAAAAGAAAATGGGACAAAGATATGTGATTATGGTTAATTAATTAATTCTCATATGAAGCATAAATTAAACAAAAAAAAATCTGATGAATATTGTATTATTCCCATTTTCTGTTTATTGCAAGTCTCAATTGAATGACATTTTGGATTTCAGCGGCCATCTGACTAAAAATGAAAACAGTCTGGGTCTGACAATTTCACGCGACGTCAGTTGGGTGCTAAAAGGGTATCTGTCTAATTTTGTTAAATGAAAAAAAAAATGTGAAAAGGACTTAACTAAACATATGCCTTTTTTTTTTTTTTTCAAGAATTGGAGCCTGACTTCCCAAAAAGTCTTTGTATCAGAATATTGTCTGTCATTTGTATCAAGATCAGTTCACTCATTTCAAAAATGAAAAAATATGCAAAAATGGCGGATGTAAACTTTCACCCTTTCAGAATCATGCTGACAGAAATACACTTCATTTAATAAGACGTATTCTTTGTTGCAGTTTGGTAATTCCACGTTACCTAAAATAAACTTGATAATCTACACCAGCCAAGGAAATGTGTACAAATTATTATATTTTCTAAATTGACTTTCAGTTTTAGGCATTCTAAACACAATAACGGACTTGCATTTTGTCAGTGACATTCTCATTTGCCTTTCAAAATGTAAGAATTCCTGTCGATACTTTTTGAAAATTCAATGTGTAACGCATTGAGTACTTAGCGAAAATCAAATTTGCTGTCAACGGCCAGCAACTACAACTGTAGAAGATGTGCCCCCTCCCAACGAACCTTAGAGGGTTACGGGGGTCGTGGTGATATGGGCGGGGAATGATTTTTTATTATGGCTGAAGAAGATTGTTTACCTGTTAATAGAAGTTCTTGTCTTACGATGCTATCTCATCTCTTTTTTTGTAACTTGATTCTGAAAGAACAGGAAGGTAGTTGCCTTAGGTTTGTTTATGTTTCCGTTTTTTGGGTCTTATTTATTTATTTATTTATTTATTTTACTAAAGCATCACTTCTTTTGTCACATTAGAAAAAGTATATTTGCAATTTGAATCCAATGGCGACCTGGAAAGGAAACACCCAGAATCAAATCAGACGATACCAGTGAGCTATCATCATGGATTTAATATATATATATATATTGCAAGAAATTAATATGAGAAAAGCGTTTAGTATGAAGTTATATATATATATATATATATATATATATTATAAATTATGTTTTAGAACATGTACATAATTTCTTCTATATATGTCCTCTTCCCTACAATCATATGTTTGTTTCAGTGTTTGGATTTAAACACTTCCTCAGGGGAAATAAAGGTTTGGAATCATTCTCTGTTTATATTTGGTTCGTTGTTGTCGTGGGGGTTGGTTGGGGTTATTGGTAATTAAGTGAATGTCTCGTTTTTATGGTCGGCTAAAAAATGACCACTCAACAGCGGCCTCTTAGAAATCCTAACCAAAAGATATACCCAACTGATAAAAGGATAAAACATACATCCCAACAGATAATACCATTAATCAACAATTTCACACTTACACGCCAAATTCCTCAAAAGTCTAACGATCAAAACGAGACATTCACTTAATTACCAATAACCCCAATTTGAAATAATAAAGAACTAAGGATCCTGCGAAAGGCAGTTTTATTTTTAGGAATAGATAATTTGTAAGGGATGTGCATTGTGGTGCAGTGGATATCGACAAGGAACAATTGAATTCCTTGTATTCACTTACGCACAAATAACCTTGGGAAATATATTAATCCGTCTCTTCCCTCCAGTTATGGATTAAAAATAGCACAGATTGGGTTCTATAGCCTTGGCTGGCAACCTGTCTACCGCAGAAAGCAAGGGCAATCTATCTGCCCAGTCAGTCATATCTCTTTTGAGACATGATCGTCCAAGCGTGTATCACGTATGGCACTTAACTAACTGAATTTTTTAAGTAGGCATAGTCAGTCATCATCAGGTTTATGTATTCCTTGAGGTGTTACGTAGCCAAGAAAATTAATAAAATTGGTTGATCGGGAGATTTTTTGGCTGAAAGTAAGATTATGTAGTTTGGCAACCTCTAGAAAATTTTTTATTGTGTTTCTTTTGAGTCTTGCCAGCCACAACAATGTTATTTATTTACGTAAGTGTATGTTCCGTGCCAGTTATTCCGCGTAATAATGTTGTCCATTATCCATTGGAAGCCAGATACCCAGTCAGTGGCCTCATTATCCATTGGAAGCAAGATACCCAGTCAGTGGCCTCATTATCCATTGGAAGCAAGATACCCAGTCAGTGGCCTCATTATCCATTGGAAGCAAGATACCCAGTCAGTGGCCTCATTATCCATTGGAAGCAAGATACCCAGTCAGTGGCCTCAAATGGAATACGACAAACCTGCTATAACTTGCCATTAGCTTCAAACAAAATGTACAGTTTGTCTTCCCCTCGAATGGGTATTTGGTGATATGAGTTCTTCAAATGCAAGGAAGAATAAATTCTATATTTCCGAAGCCATATCGTCCATTCATGTTAAGTGGTACTCGTTGATTCAATGAATCTATTAACGGTTCGATCCTCAACTGATCTCTTTTTATGTCATTCGTTATCAGCAATTCAAATTTAACCAATTGCCAAGGAGACGTGTTTTACTCAATTATTCCCTCTCTTAGCATTTTATTAACCTCGGTTATAATAAATTGTTAATCGGCAGTTCCAAATTGTCTAGATTTTGTAGAAATAGGTTTGCAGTAAGGATCGAGATTCGAAAATAATGGCAATATATCTATGGTGATAGGCTACAAGCAGTTGAAGTCAAAATAGATGGGATTTTATTTGGACTACCAAACGCAAAAGCTACCCTTCCAAACACCTAAACGCAAACCGGAAGACTTGTTGCGGTTAATCTTGGCCCCCGTGACCTTCTCCTACCGCTCAAGCTCCTTCTTTACCACCTCAGTGTCTCTACGGTACGACATGAATCGACGTACGCGGAAGCCTTGCTCAAGCAAGTGATTCGACGTAAGGCCGGACAACACGCATTGTCCCTTAGCTGGCGAAGGAGGAGCTCCAACGCCAAAACGCAAAGTAGCAATAGTGGGCAACCCCGACGTACAGACCGAGACAGTACAAAAGAGCAGCCGCATTCCGTTCACCTGTGCCCCCTCACTGGTACTGCGATACAAGAGGAAGATCCACTTGCAGAAGTCGAGTTTGAATCCGGTGGCCTGCAAGACAGAAGCCAGTTATTGATGATCGACACTATCGAATGCCTTTGACTGATCCAAATTGATCAGGGCGGTTTGATTGTCGTCTTTTACACCCTCTAGGATTGTGCGGATCAGATGCAAGTTGCTGTCAATTGTTCGTCTCACAACATTGTTCACAGCACAAGTCTGCTCGGTTTACAACAGAATCTAGGCAACTGACTACAAACACTCTGTTATGATAGTGGTCAAAATCTTTAATTCTGTGTTTATCAGAGTTATAAGCCTTTAATTATTTAAAACCAGCCCACTATCCTTGTACTTGTCTGATCCCGCCCCTAGAGATCCAGTCGCGGACGGACCCCTGCTGGAACCAGTTACTGAACACAAAGATGTGCGACAGCCTTAAGTACAATTCGTAGGACAGACCATAAAGTTCCGGAGACTTGCTACTACCAACCCTCTTCGATCTCGCCCCTAGAGATCCGGTTGCGGACGGACCCCTGCTGGAACCAGTTGCTGAACACAACAGTCAAAATTGACACAAAGATGTGCGACAGCCTTATGTACAATTCGTAGGGCAGACCATAAAGTTCTGGAGACTTGCTACTACGAACCAGGGCCTCCTCTATATTAACCAAGGTTAATATAGAGGAGGCCCTGCTACCAACTCTCTTCGATGCCAAGTAAACTTCGTCTACTGTGTACACATTCTAGCAGATATCCGCTTCAGTCAAAGTCAGTGAAATAGCTACGAAACATTTTGCCACAGAGAGCGTGCTCTTTAGTAAACAAGCTCTCGAAATGCCACCGAAACCTCACGCAGGTGTCTTTGGTCGACCTCAGTGTACGCCTCTCCGAGCCATCGACTTCCCAGAAGTAACGGTCGGAACATCAAACATATCTCTTCCATACTTAATTCTGCGCCCAACTTCACGGCTTCATTAGACATCTTGCTTAACCTATGTCTAACTAATACATCACTCAATAAATCCCGGGCCTAATTAATAAAACAACAACTTTTAGGCAAAATTCGACTTTATTCATCAACATAGTCTCCTTTTAGGGTGATATACTGATTCCAACGTTTCTCTAACAATTTCATATCTTCATTGTAAAACGATTTGTCTTTGACCTCAAAATACAACTTAGTTTCCGATATCACTTCTTCATTGAAGCCAAACCTCTTTCCCTGGAGCATTCTTTTGGGGTTTGCAAACAGCCAGTTTTGCTGGGGGCCAGTTTTGCTGGGGGCCAGAACAGGGTGGATGCGAAGCAATTCGAAGTGCAATTCATGTAGTTTTGCCATCATTGCGATCGACTTGTGCGTTATCTTGGTGAAAGATCACTTTTCTTCTTCATTTGTGGCCAATTTTTGGGCGATTTCCTTCTTCAAACGCACCAATAATGCTATATAATATTCTCCATTGATGGTTTTTCCTTTCTCAAGGTAATCGATGAACAAAATGCCTTGTGCATCGCAAAATACGGAGGCCAAAAATTTGCTTGCTGATATTTGCATCTTTAGTCTCTTAGGACGTTTTTCATCTGCTGCTGTCAACTCATCTGACTGCCGATTTGACTCAGGAGTGAAGTGATGGATTCATGCTTCATCTATTGTCATACATTCACGCAAAACAGTTGAAACAGTTGCAAACAACGCTCTGAATCGTTAACGCATTGTTGTTTTTTTATCGATTGTGAGCCAATACAGCACCCACTTTGAACACAGATTTCTCATAAATAAATGTTCATGTAAAATGGTGAATACACTGCTTTCTGATATGTTCAAATTCTCTGCTATCTCACGCAACTTCAATTTACGATCGGCCAAAAAGAGTTTGTGAATGTGTGTGTGTGTGTGTGTGTGTGTTTTCTGGAACATTTGCCAATTTTGAGCGATCTGAGCGTTCAGCATCATTTGTGTCTGTACGACCGCGTTTAATGTCAGCATACAACCTCTTAACCGTTGTTTCCGACAGAGCAGAGTCCTAATAACACTTATCAAACTATTGCTTTGCTTATCAGAAAGCAATGCTTTATCAACACACGAAATTCAAATTTGTCTATTGTTTTGAAAATTTGCAACAGTAGCTTCACTTAAATAACTGTAATTTGTAAACTAATAATTCCATTGGGTCCACAATTTGTCATGTGTCATTTGAAGGTTAGTACTTTATAAAAATAGTATGGATTTTTTTATTAGTGGCGCCATCTATATATCATGCCCGGGACTTATTGAGTGAAGTTACCTGACCCTGGTAGCGCTCGCTAGTCGCTCACTGAAGAGTCTGCTTAGCTAAACCTATCTCTAGGGAATCCTAGTCAGCCTCCAATAGAGTCAGACAATCATTGAGAATCTTTAACTTTTTAGCCTTATCTGAAACGAGTCGTTGGCTATATTCGGTGGTGAAAGACCTAATTCCCTCCTTAAGCCTCCATCACTACTTACGCCCATTAACCGCCCCACTAGTTCTCGCTGCACTAATCTAATTAGCTCTCGCCGGAAGTCAAGTAACGATAGATTGAGCTTCCAGTGTCCAGCCATTTAATACCTAGGACCTAACGCCATCCGAGCACAGACATGTCTATGGCCTGATAAAACTAATCAGTAGAAGGTGGGACAATCTATCAAATCCAGATTGACCGTCCTCATTAATAGTCTATCCAGATAGCTGGCTATCCGGGTAAACGACCATATCAGCGGGCATATACACTGACACACTAAATAGTGGTCAGCTCAACACGATAAAAAGTGATCAGTCCTAAATGAAAAAAAGAGGTCAACTCAACATAAAGCAATTAAGCAGGCATATAAATAAGCACGTTTAAAAATGGTTCAACACAATGAAAAGCACCAAAAAATCTTATACTACTTACGAAACAGCAAAAAAAAACAAAAAAAAAACAACAAAATATGAATATAAACAAATAATAAAACATTTATCAAGTAAATAATCACCCACAAATATATCATGATATATCCAGTTTTCATTTAAATAAAACTGGAGAACTGCAGCAGAAAAGTAAATGGCCCTGAAGAGTGAAGACATTACAATAATACTTTCATCGCCCGGTTTACACTCCACCCACGTCTATTGAACAGGTTAAGAGGCTCATCTCTTGTTCCCTGTTTAGGATGTGGTTTCCGGCTTTCTCTTTTCCAATCTTTTCACTATTACGTAGCCCCCTGCACATCAGTGGCGTTACCGCCTTGCTCGGGGTGATACGATTAAAAAAATAAAAATAAAAATAAAACTTCGAAGTCGACAAGACTGAAATAACGCTGCTGAGCTAAGTGCCAAGTTTCTCTCCATTAATTCTGTTAGCGCTCTATCCTTATATTGACATCGAACACTTTATGACAAAATGTCTGTTTGCCTAAAATGCCTTTCCACCAGTCAATTACTAAAAACAGCAATTTTGGTACTAAACATAATTACAATTTAACACTATATATATATATATATATATATCCGAGTGAATACAGAACGAAGAATTCTTACAACGTCCAAAACATTAATTTAAAACAGTGGTCGATATATAATTTGTAGAGCTGTGAATATTTATTATAAATTATATTTTAGAACATGTACATAATTATTCTATATATATCCGCTACGAAGGTACACTCGTTTCGACATTGAAACTTCAATGTCTCATCAGGCCTGATGAGACATTGTTCTAAAGTATAATTTGTAATATATATATATATATATATATATATATATATATATATATATATATATATATAACATAACCAGTCAGTGTAGGCTGAGCAACCAGTTTTTCATGCACCATGTCTTGGGGTCCAGAACAGTAGATCACTTGCGAGTTCTTGTCTTGCTCGCCAGCAGTGTCCTTCAAACCATATGCTGCATTCACATGACATTGTACAAATATCAGGGATGGATCCAAAGAGCTGTGATTTGGTTGGATGCAATGTCCAAAGGATGTTAAGTATAGATCTCAGCATCCGAGTGTAGGTTCCATCAAACTTAAACTCAAGGGCTTTAGTTAATGTCCAAGCAGTGGCACAAGACATGAAGACCGCCTCTACAGTGGCTCAAAAGAATATCCGTTCGAGGTTATCTGGTAGATCAATTTCCGGATGACATCTCTTTTACTCAAGGCGGTGAATTTTCACATGCTTTTCAGTAGAATTCTTAGTAGAATTTATTTCGCTTCGTAGGTGTTATATATTATTGCTTGGCATAAAATTTAGCCCAGAAGTGTATTCGCATTTTTGTTGCAAGATTTGAAAGAAAATGGGCGAACGACGCAGGGTCGGCAAGATCTGAAATAAATAAATACATGTTGTTTTAAAATGTCAGTGAGTGCTAAAATCCAGGTGACAAAGCTGGGTTTTGTTTTGACGAACACAAAGGTCGAAGTAAAAAAAAAAAAAAAATAGCACATGAAATATAACAAAATGCACCGGAAGTGTCGCGTGTCAAACGAAGCTGGCCTATTTAAGTGAGATCAGACAGCAGAAGTCAGTCAGTGAACTCAGTTCAGATCCCAAAGAGAGACAGATCAGAACATAGGACGGGTGCAGCCCGTTGGCTACCCTCGATGCGTGTATGCTGACCCTCCGACCAACCCTTCAAATCCACAACCAACGTCACCGAAGAAGCGAATAAAATATGTTGTATATTTTTATTTATATGTATATGTTGCTGTCCGTCATTTTTGCCTCTAAAGAAGATAATCAATTTTGGTCTTAGTTTTCGAAGCAGTATATACACGAAGTGGGTATGCAACATAGGTATGTAAAAAGATTCAACAGCTCTGTTCATTCACCTGAGGCAGTTTGTATTGAGCCTTGTTGGTTAAAGACTATAAATTCAGCTTTAGAGGTAGCATATACTAGATGACCCAGAACTGTGGCATTGATAATGATGTTTGCAGTAATAGCTAGGGTCATCTGCAGAGTCAAGATCTGTTAACTGTTTTACAGGATATCGAATTGAGAATCTTGTTGATAAAGATAATCTTGTTGATAATAGATGATGATGTTTGTTGAGAGAAGTTCTTAATATGTAGTCAAGGGTGATAACAAAGACCAGAAGTGCAACCTAGAAGGGCATGGCATTGCATTTTGTGTCCTCCATGTCTTTTGACTGACCTTTCAACCAACTGATCAGCATTCATGAACGTTCTTAAATTTAAAAGCCTTGATAAACCAACGGCACCCTTGCTCTTGTATGTGCAACAAAATAAGTCCTACATTTGCCTTGAAAAAGCCCATCAGAGGACTAAACGCGTCGGCTACGAATATTTTTTCCTCTTGTCTCTTTTTATTTGTTTTATTTCTTTACAGATACTCTATCTAAAAATAACACACACACACACACACACACACACACACACACACACACACACACACACACATATATATATATATATATATATATATATAAATTCTACATTTGCCTTGATAGTGGACGAAACGCTTCGGCTAAGAATCATTTTTCTTCCTCCGTAGACAAGAGGAAAAACTAATTTTATTCATTTACAGATACATTCTACCTCAAACTATATATATATATATATATATATATATATATTTGGTGTATCGAGGCAGCAGATAATTTTCTAAGCATATACTGTTAAATATAAGAGACAATGAATGTCTAATATGTTTAATCATGAGCCGTTCTAAACGTCGTATTTTGGCTTTAATTTCAGATGAAAATAAAGATAAAAATTCTCTAACATTTGGATATTTTTTATTAAGTTGGTTCTAAGCTTTTGGCTCACATAGCCATGTAGGTAATTAGTCAACAATAAAATAATCCTCTCATACAAACAGTAAAAAGAACCTTCAGATATTGGAGGCCATGTACATTAAATTCAAACAACCCACACTTAATAAAATCACTTTTATATCTGGTCATAACACATTACATTGCATTTAAATAAATGGTTCTGTTATGATTTCAAGCTCTCACGCGGTGTGACGTCATAGAACCGCATTACAAATTTACGAACTGCTTTTACTATTTTTGGTAACTGTTATCGTTGCTTAGCAAAGTTTTATGTCAAAACAAAATAAAATCGTCTTTGATGATGGATGTTTTTATGTTAACGTCCTTGTAACCTCTCTGAAGATGGCTCATGTGAGGCGAAAGCTTAGAACCAACTTAATAAAAAATATCCAAATGTTGGAGAATTTTTGTCTTTATTGTCTCCTGAAATTAAAGCCAAAATACGATGTTTAGAACGGCTCATGATTAGACATAATAGACATTCATTGTCTCTTATATTTAACAATATATATATATATATATATATATATATATATATATATATATATATATATATATATATCAGATTAAATAAATTGCAAACATAACGGTTGCCTATTTCTAATAAAATCCGTTCATACTCACGGTAAATCTTTCGTGTATTACAATCAAAAGATGTCAGAAATGAGCTGTAACGTTGACAGATGTTATTTTCATTCATTTCTCAAGGTACCCAAGTACTTTCAATCTCTTTCTGAGATCATCTTCAGGGGGTGTGAGTTATGGTAACAAACGTAAGCGGAAAATGTAATCTGGAAAGATGATCTCGGAAAGACGTTGATGAGATAGATAGATAGATAGATAGATAGATAGATAGATAGATAGATAGATAATGAAGAGACTGAGATAGATAGATAGATAGATAGATAGATAGATAGATAGATAGATAATGAAGAGACTGAGATAGATAGATAGATAGATAGATAGATAGATAGATAGATAGATAGATTTAAGCAGACAGATAAATTGATATGATTTTTTTCTTTTACATCACCTGAAAGTGGATAATAATCCCAGAAGTCACTAGTTGTTTCTTTTTATGTCTTATCATTTTCTTTGCTGGTGAGGGTCCCCCAACAAATCCAGGGCGTGACTGGCCCTTATTTGGCTTCTGCAACTAGAGAATTCCATTTGTTTTTTTTTTTATTTGCAAGCAACAGTTCTCCCACCACACAAGAACACACTCACACTGTCTCTCACCCCTATCTTCTCTTTCCCCTCTCTCTCAAATGACATAAAAATTTGGCCTGCTTCACCAATTTATTAAGAGTAACCCGCCACTCTTTCATAGTTACAATTCTTTCTTTAAGTTGGAGATTGTTTCTTTCTCCACATTAAAGATGTACATAACTTATTTGAGGGACGCCAATTTGAAATGTCGTCTGCTTGAATCTATTTCATTTGCATATTCCCATTTCAATATGTGTGCATTTCAATGTTGGGTTAATGCGCAGGTAAGAATTAACACATATAAACACACGCATAAATTCACAAGTGATTCATACAAAAGAAAGATTATCTAAACAAATAACAGCAGCAATATTTTGATAAATGAAATATTCACTTTAGAAGTCTTCAAAATTTATCAATAGAAGAACTCATTTAACTTCATATAGTTTTATTCGCTAATTTTTTAACGAATTAACAACCTTTTTCATTTCTCATGCCTGCCCTCTCACTTTCGTTCGATACTGGCAAATTTTACAAATGCCAATTATAACCTATAGATTTATTATTACCGATATATTTGTGCAAACACATGTGCACATTGATCACGTAAATAAAAGATTAAAGCGAATAAGTCAAAAGTATTTATTTCAGACAACAAATGCATCATAATCTTTCCTGCCAATCATGGCCGTATCTGACTACCGGGCATACCGGGCCCACCGGGCACGGGTCCGGGCCGATCCGTGCAATCAAAGTGAAAATCCGGGCAAGGAAAAATGTCTTCGTCAGAAATCAAACTAAACAATTCACGAAGAAAGAAAGAAAAAAAGAAAGAAAGAAAGAAAGAAAGAAAGAAAGAAAAACGAAGAAAACATCCGAATGAACGCAGTAAAAATCTGTTTATTTATTAATTTTCGGAGAAAAGACTGGTTATACTCAGAAAGTCCGAACCCGATTTCCTGCTTTCGTTCACGTTCTGTGCCTAATTTCCATTGGAATAGCCGAAAAAAATCCTCAAAAATCATAGTTTCTGGAAACGGATGACACTGATGACGTCATCACATTGTCAACAAATAAATCCGGGCAATTTTCTGTGTGCCCGGTGTTTTTTTAGCATTATTTTAGTTTTTTTTAGCTACGGCTCTGCTGCCAATGCATTTAATCCAGTGTTTTTCTGTTAATCACATAAAACATTATACAGTAAAAATTTTCCTGTTTAATACGTGATCCTATTTTTAAAATGTGTTATAACTCGGACTTACGTCGTCTTTGTCGACACTTAAATGAAGACGCAAATGCACGCATCTGACATTATCAATGTTGTCTGGTTTGTTGTAATGTGCAGCGACAGGGAAATTGCTGCTGTTGTCTTTGATGGTTTAATTTAAAGTTATTGCACTGTTATATACGCACCTATGAACATTAATGGATATATCCCAATCCTCATAAATACGTTGGACACTATTGTGAGGTCTGTGATTTTGCTGTCTAGCGATTAACGTCGCTTAGAGTCAATATTGACATTGTCGGAGTAACCCAGACGAAGGTCCGCCGAAGGGTAGAGTCTCGTCTGGGTAAAAGTAGACATTCAGTTTTTATCTAAGCTATATGGTTTGGATTACTCACATTAAAAAGGCCTTGTGCCACATTTTGTCTCAAGTGGGGAGACAGCTGAATAGCGATATCGCTGTCTAGCATTTTCATCACTATCAGTAGTTATCTACTTCATGCAGCTGGTGAATATTGTATTTTGTCGATGTTGTAAAGATTTACTATTTCATTTTACAACTTCCATTTTGGTTATTTCTCATCCAGTAACCTTTTTAGGTTACTGGATGAATTGAAGACGAAATTCTGCGCCTAAGATAATTTTCTTTTTCGTATTTGTCGCAAAAAAGAAATATATATGATAGTTGAACTGTCATTTTCAAAATAGAATTCACACTCCACCCGCGTCTATTGAACAGGTGTAGAGGCTCATCCCTTGTTCCCTGTTTAAGATGTGGTTTCCGGCTTTCTCTTGTCCAATCTTTTCATTCTTACGTAGCCCCCTGCACATCAGTGGCGTTACCGCCTTGCTCGGGGTGATATGATTAAAAAAAAAAAAAAGAATTATATATTAAGGGATTAAACAGAAATTTAAGATTACTTGGAGAATACAGTTTTCGCAGTCCTCCGCCAAAGTAATCAAATTTCTAACACCTGGGAGAAAAAGAAAAAAAAAAAACACACGCGCGCGCAACACCCTCCCACTCCGAAAAGAGAGTACAACTTCATTATTTATTTCTCATCATGTTGATAAAAGACACAGGAATTTCCATCTTTAAAATCATTCTCTTCATGCTTCGGTTTTAGTCAAAAGGCTTACTAATATATAATAAATATCTTCAATCTTATGACAATATTTTTATCATTTTGTTGTCTTTTTATTTGGCCTGTTTTCATTTACGTTATATCAACCTCAGCTGATTATTAATGCCAACAAAATTTTACACTAGATTATTATAAATATTATATGTTTTCTTTGTAAGAAATCAGTTTGTAGATCAGGTTTCATTGACGAGGAAAACGATTTTTCGTCGTGTTTGTCGAGGGTCAAAACTATTTTCTGTAAAATAAAGAAATTGCTGGAATTTTTACTATAAAAATCTAACTTTTTATATTTTCATAGTGTATTGACAACAGTTGGGGTGGGGTGTTAACTATTTGTCCAGAACTGGGAACCCAACAGGTGCTACTGACCCGGGTCAGGGTAGACCTGAGAATAATAGAAATTAACAGGTGGTTCCACGCCCCTCTAAGGCGTCCCGATAAGAGGTCTTGCTGCTGGATTTTCTTCATTCCCATATTTCATTAATTGGTCTATTAAATCTACATATGATAAGGAGCACTCGTTGGCCATTTTTCATTTATATATATATATATATATAAGTCTGAGCAATGGCATTATAAGTGGCTTTGGCAAAGTTTCCCATTGTGGCTGTGCTACCTCTTGCATGTGTGTAGACATCATCAATACCTGCCATACTCAACAGTTTCTTAGGAACTGGGGCACTGACAATTCCAGTGCCACGAGGAGCAGGAATCAGACTCACTGCTACACTACCAGATCTAAGAAACTGTTGAGTATGGCAGGTATTGATGATGTCTACACACATGCAAGAGGTAGCACAGCCACAATGGGAAACTTTGCCAAAGCCACTTATAATGCCATTGCTCAGACTTATGCTTACCTGACGCCAGATCTGGTAGTGTAGCAGTGAGTCTGATTCCTGCTCCTCGTGGCACTGGAATTGTCAGTGCCCCAGTTCCTAAGAAACTGTTGAGTATGGCAGGTATTGATATATATATATATATATATATATATATATATATATATATATATATATATATGTGTATGTGTGTGTGTGTGCGTGTGTGTGTGTGTGTGTGTGTGTCATTATACACAGGCTTTTTTACATATATGAGCATGACTGTTTGTGAATATATGCTTATATATGTATGTGTGCGTATATATATATATATATATATATATATGCATACAAATATAAGTATTTATATACATATATATACACGCATACATACATATATATACATAGATGCATATGTAAAAAATAATTATGCTGAATAATTTTTTCAAAGTTATACCATCTTACATACTAAAATATGTACATTCTGGAGAATGAAATATACGATCGTGGAGAGAATAAGTCACGAGTCTTTAGTGAGCGACCCCCTGCCGTATGCGACCAGTTTTAGATGGCAGTGGGATATATATATATATATATATATATATATATATATATATATATATATATATATATATATATTAATTATAGTTGTAATACCAATAACAACAGAACTAATTCTGTCAAGATTATCAATAAACTACGACTGAAATCGTCTTGAAACCCACCGGGATCGAACCCGCAGGGAAAACAAGGGGAAGAAAAAAGAAACAAACGAAATACCTGAACAGAAAGTCAAGCATTCGTAAGAAAGAAAAAAAAAAACAATTTCCCCTGACGAGTTGTTAAGCGAAACCGTGGTAGGTTATTGGCTCACTTAGATTTTCGATTATATATATATCGTGATCGAGGGTTTGAGCATCCTGGCCTTGTTCAGACTGTTATTCATGCCGGATAACGTACTCTCTCCCAGAAACTGTAACTAAGATCAGTGAGGATCAGCTAGCTGCACCAGTAGACAGGTGCCCTCGAATACAAGGGGCCAGCCATAATTAAGCCAGTAGAAATAAATATATCAATATACTGTTTGATTAAAAATAGTATATCTATTCAAATACGAGTATCGATTAAAATAATGTTCAAACAAAAAAAAAATTACATATATATATGTATATATCATCTGCGGATGGCTAATATATATATATATATATATATATATATATATATATATATATATATATATATATATAAGAAAAATTAAGGCAGACACGTTATTTCATGGTAAATCGGAAGTGTAGGCCTATTTCAGGCGAACCATCATCAGCTTCCGTCTTTATTTTACAAAGGATTTTACACGAATGAGATTCACAAAAACCTAAAAAAAAAACGAATAAAAATATCGGTCGCTCTCTTAAAAGATTTTTTTTTTTCTTAAATCCTCTCTTTTAAGGGAGCGACCGTTATTTTTATTCGTTTTTTTTTTTTTTTTTACCCAACAGACCCTAATAACCAGTGTAGTCGAAAAATCAAAAACAATCAACTGAAAGTTAAAAATATAAGATGGCGACAATTTACCCATCGCTTCCTGTATCTGCATAAACACATGAAGACTTTAAGAAATCGTTTAGTGTTTATGCAAAACGTGTGGTGCAGTGGATATCGACTCGGAATGACAAATCGGTAATCCGAGTTCGAATTCCAGTTGAATTCCTTGTATCCACTTATGCACAAATACCTCTGGGAAAAGTATTAATCGGTTTATTCCCTCCAGTTATAACAGGACATATTGGGTTCTATAGCCTTGGCTGGCAACTAGTCTACCGCAGAAGGCAATGGCAACCTACTGCGGGATAATCTTCTGCCCAGTCAGTCATGTCTCTTTCGAGATTGGATCGCTCAAGCGTGTATCACGCATGACATTGAACTGACTGACCACAG
Organism: Ascarosepion bandense; assembly: GCA_037127315.1. Classification (NCBI taxonomy): domain Eukaryota; kingdom Metazoa; phylum Mollusca; class Cephalopoda; order Sepiida; family Sepiidae; genus Ascarosepion; species Ascarosepion bandense. The sequence continues at coordinate 334,754 of JBBBDQ010029244.1, forward strand.
TAAAAAAAAAAGGTAGAAGCTGTTCAAAAATGGTTTTCATACTGGAAAAAACAACTGTTCATATTTTCTAAAATTTCCACATTTGATATTTTTCCATTTTTCAAAACTTTTTGAAATATAAAATCTAACACAAAATATGTGATGACTATTTAATACTAATTGACGTTAGGTTTATTATGCAATGAAATGAAAGATATAGTCTCTTTGATCTCAGGCCAATGTGTTAACCATAAGGCTAAATATTCTCAGAAAAAATAAAAAAGAAATTTATCTTTCTTTTCTGGTTGCTAAATTAGTTGTTTGATCTGTTTTATGATTTAAGAGATTACCAATATGTTATTTTGGCTCCATCGTAGCATCTCAAGCCTAACATTTTTTCCTCATTAAGAAAGGAGATTATATAATATACAAATGAAGACATGTTCTATTTGGATGCATGGTATCAACAGGAGGGAAGCCAAAAATAATTTCGTTGATTTAGTTTAATGCGATTTTCTTATTTTCTTTTCTTATTTATTCACATTGATTAAATTTCTGTTTTTTTTTTCTATTTTCCTTTCATTTTGTTTCCTTCTTTTTTCATTCTTTCGATTTCCTTCTTTACTCTTCTTTCCGTTTCCTGCTTTTTCATTCTTTCATTTCATCTTAATTTTCATTCTTTCAGTTTTTCTTTTCTTTCTATGTTTTCTCCATTTTTATTTTTTAAGTTTCATCCTTTTTCCTTCTTTTTCTTCCTTTGAGTTCCCCTTTTTTCATTCTTTGAGTGACCTTGTGTCAGACTATATTAAGAGATTCATAATGTGAGTTTATAAAATGATTATTGAATTGGGTCCATTGAATTAAATCCGAAAAAGATATTTGAGAGACCCAAATATTTCATTTTTAGATGACGGGATTAAAAATTGACACGAAGAGAAAAAAATCTTCTTTCTTTGAGCAAACAGGTTTCCTTGGCAAGCAGGAAAAAAATGAAATTCAAAACATTTTTGTCACTCAGTTAAGTGCCATACGTGATACACCTTTGAGCTATCATGTCTCTCTCGATCCAGAACTAACTATCTGTTGTGGAGTAGTTTTCGCACTGAAGTTTATAATCGGGCTATGTCGGTTGCTAATCGACTTAACGTACCCAAAATGTTAGGAACTTGGTAATCTTCCACTGAAAGCTGACTCCTTAGTATTCGGCTAACTGCCGACTATTATCAACTGCCTAGTAGTTTTACTGAACTCCAACAGAAGTCTAAAGAACTTCCCAAATATTCCTTAAGAACTTCTTTTTAATTCTTATTAATATAGGAGGGAGAGTCTATTATTTGATGAATAAGTGTGTTTCACCATCTATCAGAAGATTTTCCCACAATAGGTTTCCGTTTCTTTCTACCGTAGACTGGTTACCAACCAAGGCTATAGGAACAAGTCAGTTCAGCTATTCAACTCGTAGTTTGGAGGAGAAGGGAATGATTCATCTCGTTCTAAAGGTTACTAACGCATAAGTAAATACAACGAACTAGACAGAAATTCGAACTCGGCTTTCCGAACTTATATTCTTTTCTATTTATTCAAAATATAAGATGTATGTGAAGAAACATTCTCAAAAGATGCCACAATAAAAATTGAAAAATTAACAACATTTGCTGTAGTTTCATGTTGATTAATCAGATATTGATTAACTATAGATTTGATATGTTTTGAAATCGACTGGCATAATATGTGAAACGTGTGTGCGCGATCGTGCGTTTTGATTTGACTGTTACTTTTCAGTATTTGATTAGCGTTTTAATATTTCGACATTTTGTTCCCATCATCATCATCGTTACTTTTCTTTCTTCCAAGTCAAGATTGTCGAAATATCTTTACTCTAGTTACCTTTTTATTTAAGATATACATCCGGCCATCCCCACCACCCAGACACATATGGGCACATACGTCTACACATATGCACACACGTGCGCGCTAACATACACATACACGCCCCCCCCTTCACAAACGCGCATCATACTCACGCACGCACATGCACGCAGAGAGAAACTTGAGAAAACCCAAAACTGCATCTTGAGATCTGTGTTCTAATTACCCAATTAATGCAGGTAACGAAGGAAGATAATCTTAAACAGTTAATCAGGCAGGATAATCCGTCAACAAAGAGTTTGCTGCGGATTTCATTTCAACGTCTTTATCGCCCCCTCACCCTCTAAAAAAAGAAGAAAATAAAATAGACGCTCTTCCACCTTGAAACAACAAAAGCAAGGCCTGAGAAGAAATTGCAAATCTTTTCTTTTTTCGTGTGTGTTGAAGATTGCCATTCTACTAATTATTGTTGAATGAGAACAAAATACATAATCGTTTCAAATTGATCGGCATTCAATGATAAAATGAACACTTGATTTTAACCAGAACATTTTTTTGGCATACCACCCCCACCTCTTTATCCTTTTAGTAACATGGGAATTTCAGGAAAAAAAACACGCTAAGCGACATACACACAAACATTCTTCTGACCCCCACAAATTAACGCATACACAAAAATAGAAATTCTAGTTTTCTAAAAATTCGTCCAGTTGAGAGCAGTGCTTTTCGGAATCAATTGACTGGTTACTTGGCCGAAGCTCATAGTACAGGGTTAATTTCTAAATCCATCAGATGCCCAACATGATTTTCTTTGGATGAAGACCTGCCTTTTGGTTGGTTAAAGGTGTGTCATGTCGCTTATTCGAGAATCTTTTTTCACCGAACCTTGTAGTAAACGATCCATTGTTAATCACCCGTTACAATTTGCGTCAATTTTCTTTTGCGTTCATAGAGCAAATCACAGTCGCGATTCAAAAGATTCTTTCCATTCAGATCACGTGGTACCCAAACATCGAAGCAATTTGAGTACCGAAACTTCCTTAACTGCTCATAGGCAGTGGATTTTGATAAATTTAATGTTTCTGCCAATTTTCGCGTTAGGTAATGCGGGTTATTTTCATTGAATTTGGTCGTCATCTGTAGAGGGTGATGTGTGTGGGGAGTATGCCTGAGCGTTCTTCATCAATAAGACAACAATCACCAACTCTAAACATAGCGAACCACTTCCGTACCGTTTTGTCATCTAAAGCACCTTCACCGTACACAGCACATATCTTATTTGTTGCTTGTACATGAATTCAAAAGAGTAAAAAAAAAGGATTAAAAATAGTCTTTAGTTGAGTTAAAGTTTTTTGGGAGTTAGTTCACTGAAAAAATCTCTAGTTTAGAAAATCACTTTTAAATAATCCACAGAAAATAATGTTGTTTGCGAAAAGACTTTTATCGTAAGCAAAAATAATTCACTGACTGCCTTTGTTGTTGTTATGGTTGAAGATGGTTCGTTTAAAATATTTCGCGTAGTGATATTAATTTCTAACCGATAAACACTTCGATTAAATTTTAACGACTGACCTTGCCTGGAGTTGCTAGTTAAATATTTCAAATGGTTGTTGATCAAGTATTTCACATGAAGTTAATTTCTAATCAATAGATAAACGACTGATATTGTCTGCTGTTGTTGTTGGAAATGATTTGTTTGAAGTCGCCGACATATGTTTCCTTCAGCACGCCCTGTGAGGGAAGAAAAAAGCTACGTAGCCACGATGTGGAGACAGTAGCATCTTTGCCCTTTGACAGTCAAAATTTGTGGGTTTTTATGATAATTTTTCCTAAAAGTTGGCTCGAGAAAAATAGAGTTTTAGTTTCCTTTTATTGTTCAAATATATCACACGGTGATGTTAATTTATAACCAATAGACATTTTAGCTTAAGCGGTGTGTGTTCTATTGTGGAATCCTTTTGTCATGTTTGTAATATTGTCTGTTATTGGGTAGAAAAGGAAGTTTGGGCGTGTTTTAATATGGTAGGCATGTAGGTATGCAATTGTAATTGTGTTGGAAATAAGGCTTATTTTTATAGGTGAACTACGAAGTATTAAAATGTCGTCGATTCTTCTTAAAAGTCGGATTTTTTTTTGTGTATGTTTTTTTACTTAAATCATTGCCAGAATCTATCATTTTTAATCTAGATCTCTAAAAGTGACGAGGGTGGACGTTGTGTAAATATTTGTTTGTTTGATAGATTCGACTTAGCGTCTGCATTTTGCAGTCTAGCTCAACAGGAGTTGCGCTCAGATATAGATCAAAATTTTAGAATGCTGACGATACCTTGAAATTTTTCAGAAAGCCAAAATTAGGGGTAGATAAATATATATTATCACCTCACAAAGTCAGGGATCAGTTTACGTATTGATTATAATATTTTTATATTATCTCTATCTATATATGTTGCCCCTCCTACCTTAATACAATAGAGAAATTCTACGTTGTTGTCGATAAAAGTGACGAGGGTGGACGTATTTGTTTTGTAAATTCATTATTATTCCTTAATCTACCCGAGTGAAACCGGCCTAAACTGCAAGTTTGCTTACATTTGGGACGCCAAATTTACGAATTCAAAAAACAAACCATAACGAAAAAGTATGATTTTGGTTTTTTACTTGATAACAGCGAATTATCGGTGTTAACGGAGATAATTCGCTGTTTTGCCATGTCTTTTCAGAATGTGAGCTATCATGGCTTTTTTCACAATTCGCTATCATCAAGTAAAAAGAAAAACATATATAACTTAGCGGTTGGAAACACTCGTGCTATTTTCCCTAAAAGTGGCCGAAATTTGATCATTAGAAGCCTGCGCGTGTTTGGCGTGATGACCGCCTATAAAACGAGAAAAGAAGCTTCCGAATGACTTTAAACGCAAAACTTCTTTCGTATTCAATGAGGGGTTGAATCGTTGAAGACAACTTGTCAGGTCACGGGTGACCACGAGTACAAATTTATGTTTGAAACCGCAGCAAATATCTTACAACGACGCACAGGTCTCTTAAACATTTTTTTTTTTTTTTGCGGAAGAATAAAAATGTCCTATTTTGTTGTCTTCATGAAAAAGTATTAATAAAATAATTTTTTCTTAAACATTCGCTGCCAATGAACAGAATTTGGTTTAGAGAATAATGATGGTGAAAACAACACAAATGACCCCCACAGACGGTATCAGCTTTTGTCATTACACTTTTTTAGAGTTGTTTTTATTCTATTTGTTTTTCGCTTATATCCGAAAAAGAATCAAATACCACCCACGAAAAAAAATAAAAATCAATGACCACTAAAAGGTAAAATAAAATAAATAAAAACTTTAAAAAAAAAAAAAAAACTATGGGGAAGTCATTTTCTTGTGCGGAAGAAGTAATTTCTTTGTTGAATGTAGAGTTTGCTTTTTAAACTAGACGTGACTTTTAATACGTCATCGCACTGAATGACTCGTTTTCTTAAAAAAGACGGACAGTTGCAGAAATCTATCTCTTTACCAGCCAGTCTCTATACAAATATCTGCTTGGTTGTTTGAACAATGTTTAGTTTGTTTCTCTTTCACTAAGAATCCAGAGTTTAAATTTAAAAGAACTTCTGCTTTTTTGTGGGGTGGAGGATGCATCTCTGTTAAATTTCTCGAGAAAGAGGACTGTCTCTCAATCAGTAATATTCAAACTCGGGGCTGGTGCGTACCCAAGCCTGATTGAGGAGGTTGTGGTGCACTGGATATCGACTCGGAACGTCAAATCGGGGAGCCAAGTTCGAATTCCAGTTGAATTCCTTGCATTCACTTTCGCACAAATGCCCTTGTGAAAGGTTTTAATCCGTCTCTTCTCTCTAGTTATGGGTTAAATAATAGGACAGATTGGGTTCTATAGCCTTGGCTGGCAATCAGTCTAAACGCAGACAGCAATGGCAACCTACTTCGAGATAATCTTCTGTCCAGTCAGCCATGTCTCTTTTGGGACATGATCGCCCAAAGCGTGTATCACGTATGGCACTTAAGTGACTGACATTACAAATTATATATATATATATATATATATATATATATATATATATATATATATACACACACGTATATACGTTACAAGTTAAACTAAGCACAATTGACTATCGGAGAACTGATTTCAAATGCCGGCCTCGTCTGTCGTGTTCATTTCCTTGGGAAAGGCATGAGTTTATTTTTTCCCTTCCATCAGCAGAATAGCAGAAGAACTGCTCTAAATTCAAAACCGTAAAGAAGGCAACGATAAACTACTCCACTATCTTTCCGATGAAGTCATCACAATTCAAAAAAGCAGAATCTGAGAATATTTCCGGATATTTTCTTTCTGAATTTGACTTAGAAAGTTAAGTGAGATAACTACATGGCCATTAGAAGTGGCATCGCACACGGAATGAGAATTATATAACTCAGTGATCATAATAAAGGGTTCGGTTCGATTTTCCTAGCACCTCAAGAAGGCCGGAGCGTACAACTGTCGTAAATATGAGGACAATAGTCCGAACAATGTAAATAGTGTAAATAACTACCTCATCTCAGAAGTATAGACGAACAATTTTCTTTATTTAACAAACTAAAGTTTGTATTTAGACAAACTTACTTTCATGGTTTTGTAGATCAATTGTTTTGGAGTGTCGTCTCAAGAATGGCCCTTGTCTTGAACGCCTATTAAGACTTAACTCCACCCGAACCTCAAGCGGAATTCATATTCATGGTACATCTTTAAAGAGGCTGGGAAAATAATTAGTTCTGTGTAACGCTTCAGTAAGCACCTGAACCCCCACCCCCACCCCGCCACCCTGCTATGCTCTGCCTTTACAAGATACCAGGTCAAACCGAAAATGGAATACTGCTTCCATATCTGGATAGGAGCGGTCAGGTTTTTATTTTCCGGTCTTAACATGACTCCAAAAGCATTACACGTCCTTGTAGGTGATAAATTATGCTCTACCTTACAACCTCTTTTCCCACAGACGACTCACGACTCCATCGACATTTTCATGATAAATGTTCTCCATTAGTTAGTCCCACTAATTCTAATACTCACAGCAAAGACCCGCTATGTCACGTACACAGTCAAATAATCCTCATTCCTTTCATATTCCATTAGTAAGAAAGAAGTCCCACTCTAACAGCTTCCCATGAAACGCTACTTTGTGGAATCGACTCCCAAGAGGATCCTTTCCATTTTTTAACCTCAAGTTTAGGTTTAACCGTTATTTTTCACACTTATCTTCATTAGCTGTTCTCCTTACTGCTCATACAACAATCTTCTTTAGTGACTCCCCTTTACTGAATGGCTCTTGGGACTTTTATAAGGTAAACTTTAGCTGAAAGTATGTTTATATAATTATACAGGGTGCGATGGATGAATTTTCGTCTAAATATCTTGAAAAAGCAAAGAGTTAATTTATTCAATAAAATTGCCATTGGCTTCAACCACGGCTTCCAGACAACTTCGGAATCATCTACAACTCTTCTGGACGGTCTCCTTGCTTAAGTTGGTGAATGCTGCCATATTTCTTGCCTTCAGTTTATCTTTGGCGTTACAAGAAGTTTTATTGGGCTCTTTCTCAACTGCATACCATACATAATAATGAAGTGGGTTGCAGTTTAGGGAGTTAGATGGCCAGGTGTAATGGGTGATGTGACCGCAAAAAATTGTCTGACAACCATGACGAGGTCCTCCTGCTTGTGTGGCATGGTGCAGAATCATGTTGCTAGACATAGAGTTTTCTAGCAGCCACCCTCTTGCCACAGAGCAGCACTACCTCCTCATAGCACTTGATGTAGGCCCCTGTGTTGAACTTGAGTCACTGTGGAAAGATGAATGGAGGCATAATATCCACATCACTAGTGACCACTCCAAATATGATTTCTATTTCACTAAGTCTTTCCGATTATCTTCAAGAGTTTTTAAAAATAGAAATCCACTCAAAGCAAAACCTGAAATGCTTTGCAGGATTTATTTCTTTCCTAACTGATATTGATTTTATTGGAAATAAAATATACTTACCACTGAATTAAGTGCATTTACAAGGAAGAAAATTATGTTGAAAAATAAATATTTTTTGTGTAAATTAGAAGCTACCATATTACTGATGCTTCTACTTATAGGCCAAGGTATTTATATCAGACACATAAAAGATAATGAAAATGTAAGAACAAAAATGGATAAACATGCCACAATAAGACATGGCATCAAAAGGATAATTCCCCACCTCCCCCAACACTGCTTTTCTTTTTAATTACCTTCACTTTTTTGACAATGTTTGTTGCTTTAAAAAGCAATGATTAGAATTGGAACAAAACCTAAAGATATCAAAGTAAAGTTATTTATTTTCTTAGCTCTTAAGAATTGACACCAAAAATATTTATTTATTATATTTGACACTATTTTATTGCTTATTGAAATGGTTGACAAAACATTGGCTAGTTGCCAGTTGATTCAAACTTTATGAAACCAATAATAAATATTTCCTTATAATTGGTTTTCATATTTTAATAATTTAATGTTTATATATTTATGACTAAAATATTTTTATATTTCTTTATAAATTAGTAAATGATGATCATTGCATTAGTCCTACCTGTAATAGTTTTTAGAGTTTTGTAAATATAATATTATTCTTATAAATAAATAATCTTATAAATAGTGTTTAATATTTTTGTTCTAAATTCTAAAGAAAAGAAAATGAAGGTCATTAAAAGAAACCTTGTCATGTGAAAAACCATTCCATTGACGTTATGTCTTATTGCGGCACATGTTTGTCCATGTTTGCCAAATCAGGAAATGTTGGGGAAAATGAATGAAAAATCACCCAAAAAAGACAGAAAACTTTAATTCTTATTTTATTTCTTAAAAATTCAACCAAATTATTTGGCCAAGGCAGATGGCTACAGTGACATTTGCTTTCATCTCATTAATAGCAGTTGGATATATTTTATTTCGTCCTTCAGGAATTCCCAAAATAAAGCATTCGAGAACACAATGGCCAATTTTATTTGCTGTTACATAAGAACAGATTTTCATGTGGTATACATCCTAAAAACCTTGGAAAAATATCAGTTTTTGCTGACAGATTATGAATTGCAATTGTCCTAATTGATCAAATTCTCAATTTTATCAAATTTCCGATGGTGTTCCCAAAAAGGAATTTCTGTGGCAGAAAATTATCTTCAGAATGACCATTATGTTTGAAATATAGAACTTCATTTTCATTCTTGTTTATAATTCACTCTACTTCATTCTTAGAAACTTTCGAATGTTTTCTGGAAAAGACAAGAAAAATTAATTATAGCAAAACTGCTTCACACTAGAAACATTGCAAATATATCAGATATAAATACACAACATTATACACACTATATGTCCTGAAGATTACATTCAGGCATGAAACAGACTGTCATTGCTCAGTGTTGATCTGAGTGTATTTTTACATATGCTCTTTGATATTGAGCACTTTTACCCATAAATGTAGAATATACTTAAAACTCTATCATTTATATATATATATATATATATATATATATATATATATATATATAAAGCATTTGAGATTTGAAAAAGAAATCACTAGACCAGCCGTCAAAAGCGAGGGAAAATTTACTAGCCCCAAAATCATTTTACTTGACTGACTCCATTGTCTTAATAGTCGCCTTACGTAAACATAGCATGAATCGTTGACGGAAAACAAAAAATGAAATTTTTATTAAAATTTCGAACGTGTTAGAAAGAATTAAAAAATTAAAAAAAAATAATAACAACAAAATTTGATCTTTCCTCTTAATGATAGCATAAACATTTTGACGATAAAACTTTTTTTTATTAAATTTGAGCTCTTTTAACATCATGATATGCTGTTTATTTTTTTCTTGATAATTGAGTGGAGGTATCTAAATTCATAGTTTCTTTCTTCTGTTTGACTACAACCTCCATCTCATAGATGATAAAAAATAACAAATCTGATTTTCTTGACAATTTTCTATAAAAAATTACTTAATTGTATAATTTGTTTTTTCGTGCGTGGTTGAAGGACGTATGCGCATTTTTTTTTCTTTCTTTCAAATGTTCATTTTTACTTTTCGTAAGCAGGGAGGAAATATAGATTTGATTCAAGGATAATATTTTTCCAAATGAATTTCTAAAAGTCTGTGAGCATCTTTAATCTGGGCGACAAAGACATACGATAAAGGCCCAAAGAGCTCAATAATGTCATTGTAGGTCATTCTAAGTAACTTGTGAATCTTCAGTGACATACTTTTGGGTTGTAAAAGGAATCAGATTTTTTTTTATATATTTGAAGGGACACGTTTCATTGCAAGAGTTTTAATTGACCACGGTTGAGTAAAGCAATTTGCCCAATTAAGTTTTTAATCAACTGAGTCGTTTAGGTGAGTAAAATCTCAAAGGCTGTAACACACAGACACGCATACTGAGGGTGCATTGGGTAAATTGTCACCATGTTTATAGTTTCAATTTTGTGTGGTTTGTTTTTTATTTTGTCAGCTGCTCAGTATAAAAGGCTCAGTTGTGCAGTGCCTGCGAGAGAAAGAGCACCATGATGCAATTCACTCTGTTAAAATTGTAGAAATGGCATGCTGTACTGCTTGGCATTCGAGCCAGAAGCGCTAATATTAACATTACGGAGTGTTTAGGTATCAATCTGAGGACAGTGCAGAGAACTTTTTAAAAATTGGATGAGTCTAATGGTAATTACAAAGGTGGTTGTAGTGACCACTAGTAAAGTTAATATTTTGCCTCTAGTCATCTTCCCACGGGACCTCAGACTCAACACGAAGGACTATATCAAGGATGGCAGTTGAAAAATACTATCTCTGGCAACATGACTCAGCACCATGCCACACAAACAACAGAACCCGGTGATGGATGTTAGAATATTGCAGTGATCACATGATCCCTTACGTCTGGCCTCCTAATTCCCCAGACTGCAACCCCCTTACTTATTATGTGGGGGTGCAGTTGAGCGAGTAACCAACAAAACTCCTTGTAACACCGAAGATGAACTGAAGGCAAGAATTATGGTAGCATTTGCCAACTTCAACAAAGAAACTGTCCAGAAGAGTTGGAGGAGATTCCAAAATTGTTTGGAGACTGTGGCTGAAGCCAATGGCAATTTTATTGAATAAATTTACTCTTTAGTACATCAAATATTTTTGTGTGATTTTGTAAACATATTTGTTACAAGATTTGATATATATATATATAGCGTAATGATGATTTAGTCAGTCAGTTTAGGTGCCATACGTGATACACGCTTGGGCGATCATGTCTCAAAAGAGATGACTGACTGGGCAGAAGATTATCCCGCAGTAGGTTGCCATTGCTTTCTGTGGTAGACTGGTTGCCGACCAAGGCTATAGAACCCAATCTGTCCTGCTATTTAACCCATAACTGGAAGGAAGAGACGGATTAATACCTTTCCCAAGAGTATTTGCACGTAAGTGAATACAATGGATTCAGCTTGGCTCCCCAGTTTCTCATTCTGAGCTGATATCCACTGTACCATAATGCACATCCGATGATCTAGTAAAACTTACAACTTTTTAGTAGTTTTTCCTATATATACACACACACACACACACACACACACACACACGCGCGCACACACACATACACATGGAAAATCATTATCACATGTATACATGAATGTTTAGCTGTAATTTCTACAACCATGTGACCACTTACAGCTAAGAAAACTACCACGTATTCATTAACTATTGCCGGTCAAAGATGCAACAGGTAATTATGTACAACTGAATATGAATTTACTTAGAAGACATTTTCTCCCTTTATCATTTTGAGTTTGTTTCAAATTCTTTTCATTTCTGTTTGAAAATTGTTTTTGTTTTTTGTATAAATTTTTGAAATGTATTTCTTTTTATCCATGTCTCAAGTTGATATATATGGATATGTTTTTTTTGCTTCCCCCCTTTTCACAGTGTAAATGTCACATCAGTACAAAGAGTGAACCTTTTCATGAAGACCCCAATACAGAAATGGCTACAGTTCTTATCATGTGAATAATTCTGAAGTTTGTTGAGATTTTCCTTTCTTATTAACAACATGAACTGCAAGAATGATGCTTTTTTAAATAGGCGCCTCCACTCATTTTTCGATACAAAAAACTGAATTTAAAAAAAAAAGGGTTTCTTGAAACTTTTATTTTGGATTTAATTTAAAGCTAAATTATTAAAGTTACGATTTCTAGTAAGCAAAATACTTTGGTATTATTTCAAACAGAAATTCTATTCACTAGAATTTAAAATTTTGAGATTTAAAATTTTTTTTTAAATTTTTCATTCATTTTTGAGCGATCGACACATTTGTAAACAGAAGTTAATTCTCACCTTTAAAAATCTTGCAAAACTAACATATACACATTATTTTGGGAAAATTAGCAAATTTAAAGTCAAATTAATCTGATTTACACAAGAATTCCTTATTTATAGCATGAAATTTAGAATAATACTATTTCTTAAACAGAGTGTTTATCTTTCTGACCTCCCCACCCCCATATGTTTTGACATGTGATGACAGCCAGACAGATGTGAGATATGCTAAGTGTATAGCAACCAAAATTGACAAAATTGTCCAAATTTCTTTCCTGTCAGGAGAAGAAACCATGAAACAAATGACCTTTTAATGTATACACAGAAATTACCATAAAAAAAACTTCAAATACACAAAGAAAATCTTAACGACTTAATATTTTAAAAATATTATAATTAGAAAAAAAAACATGAAAACAATTCTTTTAAAATTTCATTATTAATAGAAAATATTTTTTTCTTCAGACTATAATGTCCTTAATCTATAAGGCAATCTGTGATTCTGTGTGTGACTGTAACCTATGCACACCTACATTCAAACTTTCTAGAGACACATATCTACAGGGGAGCCAGGTCAACACATACCTTTTGAGTTCAAGTTCAGCAATTTTCCCTTTCGCACTTTTTGGCCAATGGAGCCGATTGTTTCAAAAATTCAAATTCAAAACAGGAACTACCAATGAGAACATCCAACAAGCAGGAAGCAGAAAGACAACAGTTGTAGAGTTTGGAGAGGACTGGAGCCAACTCAGGGGAACATTTCTTTAGTACAATAACTTGGATTCCATCACCTCCATTTGCTTTATGGGAGTCTAATTTAGAAATGATGTCAGAGACCAGGGATGGGATTATGTATATATCACTCAGTTGAGCTTCTGTTCTACGTTGGGAATCAGGTGTGGCTAATCCAGGTGAGTCAAATATAGAGTTGGAAGAGAATTTGTGGGCAAAGCATTCAACCTTGTCTGCTGTAGATGCGAGGACTTTGAATAGATTGAAAAGAGGAATTGTGGATTTGCTTTTGTTCAGAGCTATCACTATTCTCTAGAGTTTGAGTTTGAGTTTTGTTTAATGGCATATCAACACCTCTGTGGGTTATTTAATGCCAAAATGGTGGAATTTTAAGGTATTTGTTTTTAATGTTCAGTTATAGTGAGAAGGTTGATTTAATCAGATTTTAATAAAAACTTTGTTTTTATCCTTTTTTATTATAGAAAACTGAAAATGTTTTCTAGTTTTGTATTCAAAAATATGTTGCTGAGGATATTTTTTTTTCCTTCAAAAATGTGTTATGGTAGTTTTTTTTTTTAAAATGTATTGTTGGTAATATTTTTTACTTTAAAAACGTATTTTTATAAAAGTGTATTTTTATACTTTCAGAGTGATTTGATCCCAGTTTGGGGGGCTAACTATTTGCCCATAGCCGGGACCTTAACAGGTGTTATCACTCCTGGTCAGAGTGAACCTGGGAACAACAGCAATTAAGAGGTGGTTCCATGTCAGCATACAACCCCCAATCAGAGACCTTGCTGCCAGATGCAGTTTACTGTCATGTCCAGGACCCTATTCTCTAGAGCCAAATGACTTATGAGAGGTTATACATTGTTTAATTCTATCAGCAAACAATAACTTTTCATCATTTAAGACAGGCTTGCATTTATTACGAGCAAAGGCAAAGAGGCATCTATTGCCATCAGACATAGCCAGAAGAAGTGATTCCTATGGGTAATAGCAGCCAAGTATGCATGTAAGAACCAAGGAAATGAATGAGAATTAACTTGGAATTTCCTTGCTGGAACAAAATCATCAATGCTGGCTTTCACCCAGGAGGAGACTTCAGAGATGCAGTCTCGAACAGGGAAACTACACACTTTCTTCCAAGGGATGTTATGAAGAAAATTACAAAACAAGCGCCAATCCATATGTTGATAACAGAAAGATATTCTGTTGGCATGAGATTCTTGGATTGAGGTAGGAGCAGAAAGAAATATTCCCAGATACCACTGCATGATCAGAGTTGCCAAGAGGGAAGAGCGGCATAGCATGACATGAGTCAAGGATCGAGGTAAAGAAGAAATCTAGAAGAGAAACATTTCCTTCACGATTACTGGGGAAATGTGTGGGGGAATCCACTACTTTAGTGAGTGATTGAGAAGTTCAGAGATTGGACAACAGCAAGATCGGTGACAGAATGTTTAAGCGAGTTGTCATGATGGGTATTAAAGTCACTAAACACAGATACATGTGCAAATGTATGTAGTGAAATGGCCTCGTCTATAGTGTCAGAAATACCATCTAGTTATCAGCAGTCATGAGAGAAAGGGGAGCAATATAGTTTAATAGTTTAATAGAGCGAGGTAGAGACATGTAATAATGGTCTGGAGCTTCAAGAGAGACCTTCCTAGCCAAAGGGAGATGTTCATTGACATAAACTTCCAGGCCATGCATGTGGACATTAGAGTTCTTCCTAAGATAGGAAAGTCGCCAAGAATTGAAAAATAAGAGAAGGGTTTCGCAGAGATTGAGGATGTCTGGGGGCTTTTCAAAGAGGAACAATTCCACATGGCAAAAGTTGACATGAATACCATGGATGTTAGAGAAAGAAATGTTAAGTATTTTTTGTTTGGATGGTTTAGTTTTATATATTCGATTTTTTATGGTCATGATTCTGGCTTATTGGTAATGAGATGCCTAGACTATTAGTAGTAGTAACAGTCGGTCATGAAATGTAACATGTCTGGCAAAGATTGCAGCATATTGTGGCCTGAGGGTTTCAGTCAAATACCTACAGGTTATCTTCAGGTGTCCATTGTTTTCCTGATATGGAATATATGTAGATTATCGCATTATGTTGTATCTACTGATCAAAGGGATTGAACTCATAATCAACTGATTTACAGCAACCAACTTCTATAGGAACTAAGCTGTCAATCTGAAAGACATCAATGGTGCTCTTCTGAAGCCTTGAAAGCTAAGGTTAGACGATTTTGACATTCAGTTATCATTGCTTTTTTTGTTGTGTCTATGACATCTATAACAATCAAGATAGGAACATTAGTTTGAATAAATTAAAAAGTATGGAAAATCTTTATTTTTAGAAGTATTTTTTAAAGTTACTTTTTGTTAGAATAGGAAAGAGATTTGCCATTATTTCCAATTAATCTTATATTTTATAACTTTAAAACTGAATTAGGATGTTTCTCGCATAGGATTACTACTGTAGTGCAACTGATTTTTTATTGAGCACCCCTCACTTGCGGCTTGTGCCAGATTAAGCTGAATAAATAGTTTAAATAGTTCTGGATGTTTTGCTATGGCACACATTTCCTGTAGTCCATAAGATTAGAGAGTGGATTAGATTCAAAATGAATACTCTACATGGCCTTGTATCAGACTAGGTTTTGTACATAAGGCTTATTTGGAATTTTGTGAAAATAAAATCTGTATGCTGACAGTTAGTTAAGGATTGTGAGTTGAAGTGGATTTAACATAGAGAGAGGTGGGGTGGTACAGAATTAAATTATCTGAATCGGGATTGAATCAAAAAGAAAGGAAAGGATGAGAGAGAGCAACAAAAAGTGACGGGGAACAGAGAAAGAGAGAGAGAGGGGGAGAGAGAGAGAGAGAGAGAGAGCAACAGGAATAAAATTGAAATAAAACTATTTAAGGCTCAACCAAAAAAAAAAAAGGTTTTATTTTGAAAATCAGAAACAGCAAAGAAAATGCGATTTTTTTTTCAGAGATTTTAGTCACATAAAGTCAAAAGTGAGAGTAAGAAAAAGAAAGAGAGAGAGAAAGAAGCACTCATCAACCTTTAGGATGGGCCTATCAGGTTTTTCTCTAGGTCATTTCCGGCCGGCTTTTTCTTCCCAACATCTCGCTCAGAAAGTAAAAATAACTAAATAAATAATAAAAATGCGACACAGCTGGTCGTCTATCAAAAGTTTAACAAAAAATTTCAAGGCAACAACCAGTAAAACATTTTTAGAGAAGACAGAAAAAAAAGTGAAGATCAGAATTGATGTAACAACGGCCGGAGTGTGTGTCATGAATGGATCGGTTTGTCAGATGAGATGAGAAAGGAAAATAACTGTTCACTACTCGATTTTATTAGTAGAGAAAGAACACTGCTACTACTTAAATAAGTTATTTCTTTCTTTTTCATACCTTTTCTTACCCAAGCGTGATATTTATATAGTTATAGTTTCAAATATAAATTCTTTCTCTCTCAACTCTCAAATATATTTAAATTTCTCTTTCTTTCAATCTCTCTCTGTTGAAAGCCCTACCTTCTTTTTTTTTGTTCCAATATTTGACTCTTCCAATTTTGGTTTCATTCATTCTTTCTTTCACAAGCATAATTTGCCAGTTATCTTTTCTTTTTTAATCTTTTGTTTTAATTACATCGCTACAAATACTAACATTTACTTTAGCAGTCTTTCTCTTCTAATTAAATCTTTCTTTTCAACTCTATATTACACTTCCTCTTTCTTTCTTGACATACGTGAATGAATTTTTAACTGACCTACATTCATAACGCCCACACGTCACACACACAACATACTATGATCAGTATAAAATAAACTTAATTCATAAAAAAAACTCCATTTGGAGGTTATAAACTTATACGAGATCAGGGGACATTTTGCATTAAGCGCTCTACCACGCCTCCCCACACTCATGACGAATTCAATTGTTTGAAAGGCATAAAAATATTTTAAAAATTGGTGTGTATAATTATTTCTTAGCAGAGACGACAACCCTCACTCACATCATGATGGGGTGAATCGACCAAAAAGTCATATGGCTCTGTCGTCCTTAAAGGTGTATGTGCGTGGGTGTAGGGTAACACATATCAGCCTTGAGCGAAGAAAGACCTACGGACAAAGATTTATACAAATAATAAGAGACATTAAATACGATGACTGACACAAATTCATAGACGCAAACACACAAAAGTCACTGAGTAAATGTCGATGAGCGCCTCGTCGTAGATAGACTGGAGATCATCAGCTCTGAATGGATGCCTCGTCCTGGCATCACTCTTAATTATTAATGCAATCATTCAAACATCAAAAAGAAAACTTCAACTTCAATAGTTAGTAATAGAGAAAGAGAAAAAAAAATGCAAATATATTCGGGGTGCGATGGGTAAATGGTCGCCATTTAATATTTTGATTTCGTGAATGAGCATTGTAAGATTTTTTTATTTTGTCGACGACACAGTATAGTAGGGTCAGTTGGGAATTGTCTGTGAGAAAAAGATCACCATTACGCAATTCACTCCACCAGAATTCAGAAAATGGATGCAGTACTGCTTGGCATTTGCACCGGATGTGCATTGTGGTGCAGTGGATATCGAATCAGAACAAATCGGGGAGCCGAGTTCGAATTCCAGTTGAATTCCTTGCATTCACTTACGCGCGAATACCCTTGGGAAAGGTATTAATCCGTCTCTTCCTTACAGTTATGGGTTAAATAAAGGGACAGATTGGGTTGTATAGCCTTGGCTGGCAACCAGTCTACTGCAGAAAGCAGAATAATCTTCTGCCCATTCAGTCATGTCTATTTTCGAGACATAATCGCCCAAAGCGTGTATCACGTATGGCACTTAACAAGTATTTGTCAATACTTTTGAGATGAGGTAGTATTTACATTAACATTGTTCAAACCTTTGCCCTCATCTTCATTGCCATGTTTACGACGTTTCGGTCGTGGTACGCTCTGGCCCTTTTCAGGTGCTAAGGACTTCAAACTGAATTCTTTATTTCGATCACTAGGGTATATTATTCTCATTCCACGTGCGATGACACTTCTGGTGGCCATGTGGTTATCTCCCTTTAATTGAACGTTATAAGTTTAATTGGAGCAGATAGACTAATTGGAACAGATAGACTAAACTATCGCCCGGTTCACACTCCACCCACATCTATTGAACAGGTGAAGAGGCTCACCCCTTGTTTCCTGTTTAGGATGCGGTTTCCGGTTTTCTCTTTTCCAATCTTGTCACTTTTTTCTTTATTTTTTTCAATTGAAGTAGATAGACTAAACTATCGCCCGGTTCACACTCCACCCACATCTATTGAACAGGTGAAGAGGCTCATCCCTTGTTCCCTGTTTAGGATGTGGTTTCCGGTTTTCTTTTTTCCATTCTTTTTACCCTTACGTAGCCCCCTGTGCATCAGTGGCGTTATCACCTTGCTTGGGGTGATATGATTAAAAAAACAAAAAAAAAAACTGACTGATTTGGGTGTTAATCTGAGGGCAGCACAAAGGATTCAGAAAGAGCTGGATGATATATACTGTTAACATCATGGTGTTTCTAGTGATCACTAGTGATGGCAATGTTGTACATCCATTTATCTTCCCACAGGGTCTCAGACTCAACATGGAGGCCTCCCAGAGCCACAGCTACTATCAAGTTGGATGAGTTTCACCACGGAACATATGAATGAGCGGTGCGTTATCGAGTTTAATTCGTTACCTCTTCGTCACCGGGGCCAGTGGTACAGTTGGTATGACATTTGCTTCATATCACAACTGTCTCGGTTTCAATTCCTGGCAGTGGATGCGCACTGCTGATGAGTCCCAAATATAGGACGAAATGGCCGTCCAGTGCTTTCTGCATTCTGTTGAGGTCTAATAAAACTTGATGAATTACTTAATATATATATATGTGGTGTTTAACCATGGAATAAGTATCTCTCTTAATTTTAACACACACACACACACACATTACATTTATGTAAGCAATATATACAGAGTGAGTCAAAAATATGTTAACACTATTATGAAAGGAATCATTTATTCAGTGTTTACTGAACAATCTCCACCTGTCCACAATAGCATGATTGATGTGCAAAAACCAGCAATCCACAGTATAATTAAGTGCCTTGACACACATTCCATGGGTAACGTTTGACATTAAACCTTTTATTCTGTCCTTGAGTTCTTCGATGTGTCTAACTTTTTTGCTATACATGTGATCCTTTATTATACCCCATAATCAAAAGTCACATGGTGTCAGATCAGGGGGAGTGTGGTGGTCATTGGCATGGCCACCACACTCCCCTGCCAATGGTAACCTATCCAATGATTTAGGAAAGTTTGATCAAGACAAGCTTGAACAGTTTGGGCAAAATGAGGCAGTGTACCATCCTGTTGGAAATAGCCTGCTCATCTGATATGTTATCAATGGCAAACTTTTGCAGCATTTGTAAATAAACATTAGCAGTCACCATTGAACTTGTAAAAAAATATGGGCCAATTACAACAGTAGCAGTTAGAGCACACCACACATTTACTTTCTGGGAGGCCCATTCATGCTCTCAAATGATACATGGATTTTTGGTACCCCAGATGTTGCTTAACATGACCACTTGTATGAAAGGTGGCTTCATCACTGAATCCCATTTGACATTTCAGGCATTCTACTTGAAACCATTTTTACTGAGCTGTCAAAGTTTAGACAACTTGTTGACGATTGTTATGTGGTTGCATGCCAAAGTCTTTGGATAGAATTCGGCATACTGTTCTCTGTGGAATCCCTGTTTTCAGACTGCAACGTCTTGTCAATTTAGATGAACTCAGTAGTAAAGCCTGTTGCATGGTAGCAAAGTTCAAGTTACGTCTGCCTGTTCTGGATTGCCTTTCATTTCCTTGAGAGTTGTCTTTTACTGATCCAGTGGATACAAACCTGTCATAGATGCGATAAATTGGTGGGTGATAATCTGAAAATCATTCAGCAAATTCTCGTTGCCAATCCAAATGCTTCCATCAAGTTTGCAACCACCCTTCTGTGCTCCAATGTCAGTCAGTCAGTCATGCGTAAGGTAAACCTGTAACAAAAAATTATAAATGTTAACAGAATTTTCATTCACCCCCCCCCCCCCCACACACACAGTGTTGAGATGATGTTTTGCAGGGAGATTGTTGTCTTTTTAGTAGTTTTACTGATGAAAGTTATTTTGGTTATTTCAGGTTTTTTATGGTAAAATGCTGGATATCAAGGTAGAGATAGAGTCGCAATAGGATTAATGCAGAGAAAACAACCACTCTTACAACAAATATTTGGGTTGAAACAGAGTCTTGATAGATTAAAAGCAAAGGAATTGTCACTTTAACTGAACTGGTTCATGAAACTGCTCAGTTAAAGAGACAAGTTCTTAACATAATATATATATATATATATATATATATATATATATATATATATATATATATACACATACATACCACTGAGAAGAAATGTAAATACTGTTCCAACTGGCAGACTAAAAGAGGGAAAACATAATGATAAACTACACACATGACAATAATATTTTGACACAGATTTATCAATAGACAAATCACGCTAAATCCGAGAAGAATCAAATCCTTTTGTTTGCATAAGGGATGCTAAACTAGATTTAATATAAATTGTCATGCGGACTTTTAACTGATAGTCCTTGTGGGATACATTATAAATTGATAACATATCCTCTTGGAATGATGTAGCATATTCCCAATTTTTAATAAGATGCTCTGAAAATGCAGACCCTGATGTAACGGAACACCTACTATGTAAATTTTCTAGGCAACCTTTTTTATGACTTCTAGACCATGTTGGGCAATTCTTTTCTTGAGGTGTGGTTTTATCTATATAGCCAGCTTCACATTGCCAATTGACTTGGTATATTACAGAACTTATTTGAAATATAGTTAGATCATCATTATGAACTGATTTCAAGATAAGTCGAGAAGATAATACCATAATAAAGGTAGCAGGTGAACCTCAAATGAAACATTGCTAGTGTAATATATTATCTTGGCCGGCAATAATATGATTGATAAAAATATCTGGCCGTAGATGGTAGCGGTGATGTGCAACATCAAAAGCAGAAACACAGGTGATAGTTGACAAAGATATTATTGACAAAAATATCAAGCGGCTGATGGTGGCAGCATGGTACAACTTCAGAGGAAAAAAAAAAACATAGGAGATAGTCAACAAAGATATGATTGCCAAAAATATCCAGCCGTGGATTGTGGTGTTGGAGTGTGACATCAAAGACACAGGTGACAACTGGCTTGAAAGGCAATAGCTGGCGAAGATGATTGACAGATGTATCTGGCCATAGATGACGTCAATTAAGTAACAACCCAAGAAAGCAAAACTGCTTAGGAATTTTAGGGTTATATAAGTCTAGAGTTTCTGGCCAAAGAGACAGAAGATGGGGAGAGAGAAGAGAGATCCCTGCCGACTGAAGAAGCAGAGATTGGCTAACAACTCCTCAAAAACTCTGCAACATAACTGATCCTGACTCAGAAGCTCAACTTCAGTCGTTTTCTCACTGACAGGATGTGGCTTCTCTCTGTCTTTTCTACAAATATTTTCACTGCTTCTGCTTTTATATATATATATATATATATATATATATATATATATATATAATTATGTCCTGATAGCTACAATCAACAAAAGTTTAATCACGTGATATGGGGGCTCATTTGCAGTATGTGTGATTTCTCTGGTTACCCTCCTACTCCACACCAGTGTCACCATTGTTGTCTTTCAAGACAATTGTCATTTTTGAGTGGTGTTTTCCAGTGTAATATAACACCATAATGACACTCTGCCTAATTCTCTCTCTCAATATATTTCTTCTGGATGCTTAATGATTGCGAGAGTGTGAAACTTAAGTAGTAATCTGAATTTTGTCTCTTTTCTTTTTGAGTCATCTGTTTTGATGTTTGAATGCAAGACCTGAAGATTTTATTCAAGCATGAAGCAGGCTGCTCCCTCAGTGTCCACTATTATATTTGCATGTGCTCTGTCTCTGATATTGAGCACTTTTAATCATAAATATAGCACACCTTAAAACTATATTTTTGTTCTATTTCAGGGCAGACAAAAAACAGCCACCTGTCCAGCTGGAAAGACAAAAGAATCAGACAGAACAATTGTGTTGTGTATGTGGCAAAGAATGTAAGTGACTTGCTGGCCCCAAGCATCACTATTGATCCCATGGTCGACACCACATTCAGCATTGTCGATGCATTTTTTGTCAGTAATGATCATGCTTGTTTGATGTGGAGACACCCATTACATACACACAATATATATATATATATATATATATTTATTTTTAGAAGTTTTTTGTATGAGGTAAAAGGATATTAAAAAAGAGAGGAAAAAGGGAAGAAAAATCAAGAAATGAAAAAGAACGAGGAAAGAGAAAGGCAAAAAAAGAAAACAAGAGAGAAAGAACTAAGAGGAAAGAGCCAATGGAAATGGCTAAGAGAGAGAAATTTTAAATTTAGGTAGGAAGTAAATTGTAGACAGATATAGATATTGGTTACATGGTGTCTGGGATTAACAAAGAGGAAAAAAGTGAGAAAATGCACAGAGGGAAGAAGTGGGGGGGGGGAGAGACAACAGAAACGAAAAAGAATTTGTAAATTTCAAACTTTGTCCAAAGTGAATTGCGGATAGATACAGACATTCGTTACATTGTTTCAAACTAAATCCTTTGGCATTTAAAAAAAAAAATGATGAAATCCCATACACAAACAGAGGAATTATTCATAAAACATAAATAAGTGGATATTGAAAAACAGGAGGATATAAATTCATTAGTGCTAATATCATAAATTGGAGAAGAAAATAAAAAGAATTATAAAAAATTTAAATTAAATTTAAAAATTAAATCAAAATTAAAATTAAACAAAAAAAATTAAATCAAAACTTAAAAGTAAAACAAATAAATTAAAATTAATATTAAAATTAAATTTAAAGCAGTAAATAGATCACAATTTGTAATAAAAAATAATGATAAAATAACATAAGAATTGCGATCATATAGTTAAAGTAAATTATTCAGATAGCAACTGTAAAAAGTTTACAATTGTTGGAGTTTCATACCTTAGATTTTATAATTCTAGAAGGATTATAAAAAATTGTTATTAACCCACAGAAGACAATAAAGCCACTAAGACAAGGGGGTTACAGAGGTGGATGAATTAAGAATGGAAACATTAATAATGAGTTGGAAGAGGAAAGAGTAATCAGGAAGACAGTAGATAGCGATTGAAACTGCATTTAAATTTCTGAAGATCAAAGTTGTGTCTTGACCAGACACAAGAAGTGTTCAAACCAAATAGCTACTTTGTAGTGATGTTATAACATACTTATGTTATAAATTTTGAATAAATATTATTTGATCTACTCTGTATTGAGAATAAAGTTTTTGGGATGTCAGAATTTTATTCCATCTATACCAACTCTATACTCTCATATATAGATATATAATTACTAACATTATTTTGTGGGTATATGTGTTTCAGCTGACATCCCTCTTATTTTAAACAATGAGATAGAAAATCTTTATTAAAGAAAACATGCCTACTGATAGGAATCAAACTTTGATTGTCTCAAATAAGTATTATTCAAACTGCCCAACAAGATCTAAGTTTACTTTTCTGTTACAATTTGTATGTAAATTGTTGTACATTTTTCATGGTGAATCTGTTTAGAATTGAAAGTGCTTTCACCATCTGTTATCAGTTTCAGAAACATTAATGTTATCAATGCCACAGAGAAAAATATCCTAATTTAAATATACATATATAAGTGATATTGTGTGTAGGACAGTTTAAAAACTAGTTCACTAGTTGTAACAAAACCTGACAGCACCCTTGAATAAAGACATTGAATTTTTATGAAAACAGTATTAAAAAAAAAAAAAAATTTACTATGGCACTGATAACGTTAATGGTCCTGATAATAGCAAACTACTTGTTTCTGAGAAACTTGTATGCTTGAGCAGCTAGAAAATCCCTGTTGCTCAGTCACATTTGTATTTTTTCAACCCACACCTGTGGTTTATACTGCAACCGCTTTGAGCAGTCCTTAGTTTCTAGGTTTTGAGTTTGAGTTTTGTTTAACAGCATATCAACCTCTGTGGGTTATTTAATGCCAAAAAAGGTAGGATTTTAAGGTATCTTTTTAAATGTTTGGTTACAGTAAGAAGGTTGATTTAATCAGACTTTCATGAAAAATTTTAAATTTATTTTATTTTAGAAAACTGAAGATGTCTTCTAGTTTTATATTCAAAAATATATTGCTGGTAATTTTTTCCCTTCAAAAATGTATATATTTCTATAAAAGTGTATTTTTATACTTTCACAGTGTTTTGACCCCAGTTTGGTGGGGGGGGGGACTATTTGCTCATAACTGGGACCCTAACAGGTGCTACCACTCCGGGTCAGGATGGACCTGGGAACAACATCAATTAAGAGGTGGATCCATGCTCCTCACAACCTCTGAATTAGAGGCCTTGCTGCCAGTTTCTAGAAGAGAGCATATAACTTGGTGTGATCAACAGTTTGAACAAGGTCTGTACGCTTGAACCAATGACTAGTGACTTTGGCCAAATTTTCATTCACCTGACTATGTTGAGATTTGAACCTGGGTCTCATGGTTGAATAGTAACTATTAGGAAATTTGACAACAGTTTGTAAACCAGAAAATTGTAATACCTTTCCAACAGATCAGACCTGCAAAGCCTTTCACTATCCTGCCACTATTTCCTTGGCAAATGTTCTGACAAGCTACATTCTAAAAGCCCATCTGAATTAATCAAAATGATTCTATTTGTTCAACCCTTTGCACCTAAAATCCACCATGCTAATGATACCCCATCCCACCATCATATTTCCATTATTAAGAAGTAAGTTCCACTCGGATGACTTCTTCCCACGAATAGCTAATACTTGAAACAGACTCCCCAAGAGTCCTATTTTTCTAATCAATACAATCTTAACCTCTTCCAGTCTAGGATTAACCATTATATTTGCTACATATCTTTATAAACTGCACTGCTTACTGCATCCACTTATACAACATCATTAGGAAGAGATAGATTGAATTATTGTCCAGCTCACACTCCTTCTTAGTATTTTAAACAGGAGTAAAGGTTTATCCCTTGTTTCTTGTTTAGGATTGGGTTTCCAGTTCCTTGTAAAATATTTTTCATTGGTTTTTCACTCCCAGTCGTCTATTGTGTCTTAGTGGCATTATTGTTTTTCTTTGGAGTGAATTGATTAAAACAAAATCTCTCTACCTGACCATTTAGTAAAATAAACAACTGCTGCCACATCTGGTCAGGTGCCCCTGCTATTCACCTCGGGGTTCTTGCTTTCATATCCGCTGCTAAGAAGGTCGGTTCTCTGTGTAAGGCCAGGAAATTTTTCCCGTCTGAAACAATCCTGCAAATATATAAATCTACCATCCGCCTGTGCATTGAATATTGCTGCCATATCTGGTTGGGTGCTCCTGCTATCCACCTAGGGGTCCTTGACAAAATCCAGTAAAGAATCCGTAATGTCATTGAGACTGACTTGACAGCTCGGATGCAGTCGCTCTCTTACCGGCATGACATGGCTTCTCTGTGCCTCTTCTACAAATACTTTCAGGGCCTCTACTCGAATGAACTTAACTCACTGATTCCCTCTATGTATGAATTTACACGAGTTACTAGACTAGCAACTAGGTCCCACCCTTTTAATTTTTGAAGTATTTAAAAAATATTTTTGGAACTTTATAAATTATTATAATTAAAAAAAATAAATAAATAAAAGAAAAGAAAAACAATTTTTTAAAAATTTCATTAGGAAACGAAAAATTCTTTTATTCTTGGTACTAATGTCTTTAATTTATATTATTTATTCAAGCAATTAAAAAGCTTATCAAATTAAATAAATGTTATAGTTATATTGCATTTTTTTATTTTACTATATTAGGAGCTGATTTTCGGAAACAGAGGCAAAATTTTAAAAAAAAATAAGTACATAATTTACATTCGCCAATGTCCTGCGTTAAAACCAATTTTCGCAACAAAATTTACATGGAGTGGGGTAACAGATATAAAAAATACATAATATATATAATATTTTTACCAAGATTTTTCAAAAATAATAATTTCAATCATTCGTTAATAAGTCTTGAAAGTTTCAATAAAATCTGACAATTATTTGATTTTTGTAAAATTTTCCAAATTAATGTGTTTGTTATTGAAAAAAAAAAACAAAAAAAAAAACTGAGTTATTACGTTTTCCATTGTAAACTCTCAAAACGATTTGCTTACTCGATAAAATCATAAGATTTTTACCAAAATTTCAAACGTATTAAGAAGTGATTAAAATTTTTAAAAAATAATTAAAAATACTTTGATCTTTCCTCTTACACATTTTGATGGAAAAAGTTCGTTTTTATTAAGTTTGGGTTTTTTTTTTAATTCATACTATGCCATTATGCTGTTTTTCAGCGATTTAGTGGAGGTACCTAATTGTGTGTGTATACCAGAAAATCAAAAGAATAAATAGTGGAAAAATCACTTCTACCATTTCAAACAACTTCAGGTGAAAACGACCGGCCAAATATTTAAACTTTTTAGTCTGTTAATCCAATCCCATTATTTTGTAGTCAACCACTATTATACTTTTGCCCAAGCCTTGACCTAAATATCAATTAGCTGACACACAAGATATTCTCTCTTCACCTCCAAGGGAAGTCAGACTGACATCAGCTAAACAAAGACCTGCACTTAAACTGAGGGCAAAACATGGGTATCATAGCTTATCTATGGAAGAAGTTCATTTCGAATTTTAGCCTGTTGATCAAAATAATAAATATGATTCAATCTGATCTTGATTCAATTGATTGCTCACCATAAATTCAGTAGTTTTTACTATTCCCTTTCTTTTTCTCTGACGATTTTCTTTCATTCATTCAATCAATGTGGTGTGCGTAGATTTATTTTGAAAGCAGACTGAAAGCAAACATATCAATTTCCACTTAATGAAAAAAACTGTCGTCAATATTAGCCACTAATAATAGGCGCACTACAAACACAAGTCAACATTGCAAGTGGAAATAATTTAACATACAAATTAATAGACGTTTTATTTTTAGATTTCTGCATAAAATAAATGCATGTTCTCTTTGTTGGCAAAAAAAAACCCCCCCAAAAATATGCCTGGTTTTTCAGTAAGAGACAATACCCACCACCCAAAAAATGCCAGGAATGCATATGCTGATTTTCAAGGCTAGTAGAACTCTTAAAAAAATTAGCATAATGCAACTTTTTTACATCTATATTTTGTCTCTGCAAGACTTCCTTATTTTGTTTTTTTAAGTGTTAAATCCGTTTGGGTTGTGTATTATCATGCTTCTCCACAACTTCCTATTTTCTGTTCCTCTAAGTATCTTTTTAATAACAGGACAGATTGAGTTCTAGAGCCTTGGGTGGCAACCAGTCTACCATAGAAAGTACCTTCCCATCCCTCCCTGTTCCTGTTTTTTCAGTTTTCTTCTGAACGAGACGAGATGAAATCTGTTCAGGAGGTTATTTGCTCTTTGCACCCTGTTTTATTTTTAATACTTTTTATTTAACCATTTCACCCCAAGCAAGGCGTTAACACCACTGATGTGCTGGGGGTTATATAAGACAGTTGAAGTATTAGGCAGGAGGAGAGTGAAGACAAAGGCGAAAAAGCTACAAGGAGTGAAAGAGAAAAGGCAAGAGAAGGATATGAACACAGGAGTGAAGACAGTTGTGAAGGTAGAGAGAAAGGAAAAGAACAAGATACACGGGGTGATGTAGAAAGGGCTGGAGTTAAGTGGATAAGAGATGGGAATTGACTTTGCATTTAAATTCCTGAAGGTTATATCCGTCAGGAAAGCAAGTATATGGAAGGGAGTTCCACAGGCGAGAAACGCGAGAAAAGAATCTGGTGCAATAGAATTGTCGCCTGCATTTGGTTGGTCGAACTGTAAAAGGGTGAGACCTTGTTGCCAGTCTGGTTGCCTGAGTAAATTCTTGTGGAGGGAGCACCAGTAAACCAAATTCGTCAGAGCAGAAGCCATGAAAATATTGTTCCTGTCGTTTTCAGCATGTCCTGTAAGTATTAAATTCTCTAGGCCTGCTTTCTTCATTATGTTTCCTAGAAATTTCAGCTGTCTCCTGATGGTAAATATAAGTTTCCTTGTAGTTTCTGTTTTCCTTCTAAGTAAATATGATAACACCTACACTACTTGCCAGTCAATCAGTTAAGTGCCATACATGATACACACTTTGGGCGATCATGTCTTGAAAGAGACATGACTGACTGGGCAGAAGATTATCCCGCAGTTGGTTGCCATTACTTTCTGTGGCAGACTGGTTGCCGACCAAGGCTATAGAACCCAATCTGTCCTATTATTTAACCCATAACTGAAGGGAAGAGACAGATTAATACCTTTCCCAAGGGTATTTGCGCGTAAATGAATGCAAAGAACAGTACTTGTATTGTTACTAAAATACTTGCAAAAGGAAATAAAGTTTATGGTGTCCTTTAGTTTGATACCAACAACTAAAGTATATGAAGAAATTCATTTCAAACTGAAATATTTCAAAACAAAAGAAAGATGCAATTGAAACAGCTGATTGGGAGATAGATTGAAGACTTGCTTACGTATATATATATATGCACTTGAGGTTATCTTATCAAAAAGATAAACAAGAAAATCATGCTCAGTGATGTATTTCCCATCGTCTGGTCAAAAAATGTGAAGTGAATTTGTTATGAACACAGACAGGCTAAACAAGTTGCGTCATAAAATGCAAATGAAGGACACTTGATAGAAATCATTTTCATTGTCTTGCATTCTTTTCTCTGGAATGACGATGAAGGAGTACCAAATTTATAGCATTTCTTCACTGCAAAGAGGTACAGCAGAATGTCAGTGTCTATCCCCCCCCCCAAAAAAAAACCTTAAAAAACAAAGATTTTCTTAGAGAAATTGATGAAGTAACATAAGGAAGAGGTCAAAAGAAGTGGAGATTTCAAAATAGGATGCTAAGGAGGATTGTGAAAGAGAGTTTAGGGCTGAAACCATACAAAATTTTAAAGAAGAGCAAATAAGCACATCAAATGCAATTCCAAGAACATTCAGTTTGAACCAGGAGAGGCATTGAAGGTGTCAAGAAGAGGAGGAAGAGAAGCACTGAAGGTGAAATAAGAAGAAGAAGAGGAGGAGGAGCACTGAAGGTGACAAAAAGAAGAGGAGGAGCACTGAAGGTGACAAAAAGAAGAAGAGAAGGAGGAGCACTGAAGGTGACAAGAAGAAGAGGAGGAGAAGCACTGAAAGTGACAAAAAGAAGAAGAGGAGGAGGAGCACTGAAGGTGAGAAGAAGAAGAAGAAGAGGAGGAGGAGCACTGAAGGTGACAAAAAGAAGAAGAAGAGGAGGAGGAGCACTGAAGGTGAGAAGAAGAAGAAGAGGAGGAGGAGCACTGAAGGTGACAAAAAGAAGAAGAGGAGGAGGAGCAATGAAGGTGAGAAGAAGAAGAGGAGGAGGAGCACTGAAGGTGAGAAGAAGAAGAAGAGGAGGAGGAGCACTGAAGGTGACAAAAAGAAGAAGAGGAGGAGGAGCACTGAAGGTGACAAAAGGAAGAAGAAGAGGAGGAGGAGCAATGAAGGTGAGAAGAAGAAGAAGAGGAGGAGCACTGAAGGTGACAAAAAGAAGAAGAGGAGGAGGAGCACTGAAGGTGACAACAAGAAGAAGAGGAGGAGGAGCACTGAAGGTGAGAAGAAGAAGAAGAGGGAAAGGAGCACTAAAGGTGTCAAGAAGAAGAGGAGGAGGAGCACTGAAGGTGTCAAGAAGAAGAAGAGGAAGAGGAGCACTGAAAGTGTCAAGAAGAAGAAGAGGAGGAGGAGCACTGATGGTGAGAAGAAGAAGAAGAGGAGGAGCACTGAAGGTGTCAAGAAGAAGAAGAGGAGGAGGAGCACTAAAGGTGCCAAGTAGAAGAGGAGGAGGTGAGAAATTGATGAAGTAGCATGAGGAAGAAGTCAAAAGAAGTGGAGATTTCAAAATAAAATGCTAAGGAGGATTATGAAAGAGGGTTTAGGGCTAAAACCATACAAAATTCAAAGGCGACAGTTGATCTCAAATACTTCCAAGCAAAAACGTCTTGGCATAATGAAGAAATTGGTGAGATGCAGCAGATTAATGAAGGCAAAACAATAGGTTGAAATTTTTGTGTAGATCTTTTCCTGCAGAACAAAAAAATTTAACTAATATTTTTCTGCATGGGACTTTTTCAGAAGTACATGCACAAATATTTTGAGGTTACTAATTATTTATCTGAAATAAATATAAGTGGATACATAATTCTGTTAATTTATATAAATTTTTGTTCTTTAATTAAACATGAACATATCTGCTTGTTCTTTATTTAAAATTTTTTTTTTGTAAACTCCTCTGAAAAGTCAACGTTCTTACACAAAACAGCTATATCCAATAACTTTGAAAAAAATCAGGGATCAATTTGACACTATTCAAAAACTATTTTTGCCTATTCTTTTTCAAATGATGACCATATTATAATGATATACTAGTGTGTTGTAGATATACTAATTCAAATGCTCAATGGCAAAATTAGATTTACAAAAAAAAAAAAAATGTAAACCTCGTGTTCTGAAAATACAACGTAAGCCTCAATATGCATTCACGATCAGTCACGTCATGCTGTCATGTTCACTGAAACACTCCACGGAATATTTCTTTTTTTTCCATATCCACATAGAACTAATTTTCAGTTACTTCTATTAGGCGTTTTATACTTTTGGCCCTATTACGCCCTTTGATTCCAATCTGACCCAGAAATTGGTCCAGAGTGCCTGCAACAAAATCTCTCACTTTGATTTCCACTGCTCTAATAATTACATTATACCTTCCCTTTATCAGCTCTGACTTTAGATTTTCATATTCATTTGTTTTATATTCGTGGCTTTGTTCCATCCGGCTTTCATATGGTACTGTTAATTCAACCAGAATGATTTTATAGTTCATCATTGATAAAAGAACAATATCTGGTCGCAGACCCTTACTTGATATTATTTTGAGGTAACCATTATGTCAACCAGGAAGGTCTGCAGATATCTCCCAAATGCCACCAGAACTAAGGAGATTTTCTCTGTTTACTTTGAGCCAAAATATATTTGTCCCTCTGCAAAAAATTTCAGGGTTGAATTAGATGAGTTCATATATTTTTTTATAATTTTGACCAGCTCATAAAAACACTATTGTGTCTCCAGGTATATCTTCCATTGACAAGAGCTGTTTTACAGGAACTAAGAACATGTTCTAATGTTTGTGGATTTTCCTTACACAGGGGACAAGTAGGATTGCTCTCTTTCTTCCATTTAACAAGATTGTTATTAGATGATAGCAGGTCATATGAGGAACGTATTAAAAAACTCAGCCTGAGTGGAACCATCTGCCAAAAGTCCTTCCAAGTAATAGATTCCTGCCGAGCCTCTTCACAGTTTGTCCATTGGCCTTGATGGGATTGTTGTACTTCTTTTACAGGTCTTTTGTTATCTTCTTTGTTTCTTACATTTTGGATGTCTTGGCAATCTTTACCAGAAGTTTTCGACCACCACTGCCTTTCATTTAGTCCTAACTCTTGCTTCCCTGCTTGGATGTATTCAATGACTTCATTGAAAGTTAGATTGTCTTTAGCACTTGTTATCGTCTGTCTGACCTTCAACTTTCTCTCTGTTTTTAATGTAGGATTTAATGCCTTTACTGCTTTATCCTTGGAGTCTGATTTTTCCGTATTTATACTCCTCCACAATCAATTTAAATGGTAACTTTAGCTTTGCTTGTCTGCAATACAATGCAATATCAGACAAACCTGGAGGCAAACCCAACCATTTTTGAACATATTTGTTTATCTTTCTTTCCATTGACTCAATTGTACTCATTCCAAATTCATATACAAGTAGGGGCCATAGTAGCATTGGAATAAGTACATGCTCTAAGCACCATACCTTGTATTTTCCTTTTAGAGGACAAAGATCTATCTTGACGAGATTTTCTTGTAATGATCTGGATATTTCTTTCACTTGCACCTTTTAAGGACTGATTATAACACTGACCTAAACTGTACAATGATTTTTCCGATACTGTAGGGATCCTTTTACCACCAACTGCAAAATTTATGTTTTGATTCAATTTTCCTTTCCTAAGAGAAAGACTTCTGAACTTGTTCGGTTTAAATTTAATTCTATACCAACTTATTAGGTTGTCCATCAAGCTTAATATCTTGTGAGTTGAACTTACTTTGGATGAGAAGAGTATGGTTTTTTGTAGTGAAACGCATCAGGAAGCCATCAAAATAACTTGCTAGCATATTAGATACTAGCATCATAGCCCAGCGTTGCCCGTGTAACTCAGAACATTTTAGTAGTATAGTATCACTCGGTTATATAAAAAAATAATTATAGAAAACTGTTGTTTAAAAATTGTTAAAAAATTCTATTAAAAAAATCTATTTTCTTTTGTTTTGCATAAATGTGATTTGATGTTTTGTGTGACACTGGCATTTGTTTTTGTTTCAAAATTATGGGGGGAAATATTTACATTTTTTATTGACTAAATAAATTTAACATAAAAATAAAATTATTTATTTTATTTTACGGAAATTAGAAATATAAAAACTATTACTCTCTCAGTTCAGAAAATTTCGAAGAATATTTAAAAATGTAGAAATATAAAAACTATTACTATCTCAGTTCAGAAAATTTCGAAGAATATTAAAAAATGTAGAAATATAAAAACTCTCTCAGTTCAGAAAATTTCGAAGAATATTTAAAAATGTAGAAATATAAAAACTATTACTCTCTCAGTTCAGAAAATTTCGAAGAATATTTAAAAATGTAGAAATATAAAAACTATTACTCTCTCAGTTCAGAAAATTTCGAAGAATATTTAAAAATGTAGAAATATAAAAACTCTCTCAGTTCAGAAAATTTCGAAGAATATTTAAAAATGTAGAAATATAAAAACTATTACTCTCTCAGTTCAGAAAATTTCGAAGAATATTTAAAAATGTAGAAATATAAAAACTATTATGCTTTCAGTTCAGAAATTTTTTTTTTAAATATTTCTTTTGTTTCAAAATTACGGGAAAAAATATTCACTTTTTTTGTTGACCAAATGAAGTTTTAAAACATCAGAATAAAAATTCAATATAAAGGCTCATTTTTTTTTAGTTGCGTTTGACACATGATTTGGTTTCTGTGACGTAATCTAGCAACCATCTTAGATCTTAGATGTTTTACAGAGCAAATGTAAACAATCGGCCCCGTTGGCCAAAAATTGCGAAAGGGAAAATTGCTGAACTTAAACTCAAAAAGTATATGTCAACCTGGCTTCCCTGTAGATATGTGTCCCTAGAAAGTTTGAATGGCATAGGTTAAGAAATGTAGGCATACATAGGGACCAGTCACACACAGACTCACAGATTGCTTTTTATATATATATATATTTCCTCAGGAATATGATACATTTGTAATGATAATAAATGATTGTATCTAGTTCAGAAGATTTGTCATTCTTAATTTCTATATTTTTCAATATTCTTCATGAAATCTGTTTTCCAACATTGTAGTCATTTATGGCAACACATATGTCCATTGGTAGAGTAAAACTAACCTGTCTCATGACGGTCTAAACCCAGCACATGTTCTCTATCAGTGGGTGAACAATCCAACTCTTGGCAAATTCTGCTTCACAATGAGAGAAAGAGCTGACACAGAGGATCAAAAAGCGACATCACTATGAACACTCGGCTGCCACAAGCCAATTATCTCTTTATTAACTTTCCTGACACCTCTCGGTGGAACAGAGCTCTCTGCTTGGAAAGTATCGATGGACCACGCTTTCACAGTCCGTATTTGTACTGAAAATATACCATTGGAGTTTGACATTTTGAATTTCCTTGTGAAAAGCAATTGGAAATTGATTGTCTCACTTTTTGGCTCTTGTAGCTGAAAAACAGAAAAGGAATTGAAGTCATACATTAAAAAAAATGTCTGTCTATATTTCCAAGATGAGGCATTGTAACTATTTATACTATTTACGTTTTTCTGAGTGTTGTTTTCATCTTTATTGCCATATTCACAATGTTTCGACCACTGTACATTCTGTCCTTCTTCACATGGCCCAGTCGGTGAAAGCATTGGTTGAAGTAATCCAGTGACTTGACCCAAAGAGTTGTGAGTTCAATATCTGGTCACAGCAGAGGTGAACAAAAAGTTTAGAGAGTTGAGTTACTAAAAGAAAATAACTGAAATAAAAATATTTGGAAGAATCATCACACGTGGAACTAGAACAATCTATTCCAGTGGACAAAATAAAGGCTTTGGTTTGAAATTGCAATCACCTGAAAAAATATCAGAGCATACAACAGAACCTGACAACAAAGATGAGGATAACAGTTTGAACAATGTGAATAGTGTAACAAAAGATGACATGTCTTTCCTAAAAGAATAAAAATTGAAGTGGTGTTTCATTGGTATTTTACCAGAGAATGAAATTGCATGCATGTTAAAAAAATGTTACATTCCTAGAGTTTTATTAAATCTTTTCTTTTCTCTATGATATTTTAGCCAATAATTCAACTTTATAATTTTAAGGAGTTTTCATCCAATTCCAACTGTTCCAGAAATTTTACCAGAACTTTAAGAAAAACAAAACTAAGACCAAAAATTTACTTAGTTATATGAAAATATTTCTAAGTTTGAACCAAATTTAGACACATACACACATTAAATTTTCTATACAATGTTTACATCTGATGTTCATTCTTTGTCATGGTTTTGTCATATTTTCAAGATATTTCATAAATATTAGTGATTAAAGAGCAAAAAGGATTTGTATGATATGAGAAAGAAAAATCAATCTAATATGAAATATTAATGAAAATCAATTAGTTATTATCAGAAAATTGTTTCTTATGATATGAAAAAAGAAATCCAATTAAATGTTCCTCTCAGTAAATATCAATCAGTTGTTATTTGAAAAAAAAAAAATTTTAAATGAATTGACAAAAAAAATCCAGAGAATTACTTTTATGAATCAAATGCTGAAAATTGGTGGTTGTGAGTGACATCAGAAAATGGATGATGGGTAATACAATAAAGAAATATGAAGGTACACTGGAATAGTGAAAGGTGCCTTCATGAAACTAAGTAAAATATTAAAAAATAAGAACGTTTAACTAGAAGCAAAGAAAAGAGTGCTGAACTTCTATGTAATACATTTTCTCCTATATTGCCATGAATGCTGCACGATTTTCTCACAGATGAAGAAGAGAGCCCTGAGGTAATGGGCGATGAGGTTCTTCAGAAGAATAAGATGGCCAGAGCGATGAGGAAGTCTAAATAGATGAGAACAAATAGGACAATTATACGTAGGATAAAAAAAAGACAGTTGAAATTTCTGGGAAACACAAGTGAGGAAAAGAGGCCTGGAAAATCTGACACTCACAGATCATTAAATTTGTAAGACAACTTTATAAAAATAATCTATGTAAATGTATATGTACTAAAATGGAAAAGAATGATCATTTTCAATGCTATGTGTATTATTTTGAGTCTGACAGTGTGGAAAGTTGGGAGGGTAATGACTTCTGACATATAGTGAAAAGGATGCATTGGGCAAAGAAGATTGAGAAGCATTTCTCTATATGGAAAGATAGATTCATGACAGAAACCATAAATGCACTCCATTTCTATGTATCACAGGTAATATAAGTTTCTATTTAAAATTTAAACATGATATAGATTTTATACTAATCAAATATTTTCCTTTTTAATGTAAGTAAATATAAAAGAATTAACAAATTGACTTTCTGTAGTGATATGTAAATGACCGTCTAATTAGCATAAATAAGGAATAGAGACTATATTAATGCCCAAGCAGTAAGGGGAAAGGAAGAATGTGATATGCAAATCTTGCAAGTCAAACCTGTGAAATTCCATTTATTATATACAATTTTAAGTCCTGTTTTTGTCTTCAGACAGAGGGCAACTCAGTTGTGTCTTTGTTTTTGGACAAAGTGCAACTCAGTTCTGTCTTCTTGTTCAGAGAGGGGACAACTCAGTTCTGTCTCTCTGGTCAAACAGAGTGCAACTCAGTTCTGAGAAGAGCCCAGTGATAGGGAACAGCTAAACATATCAGTACCTTCCTCATTGCACTAAAGAGTCAGTCAATACCAGTGCAACCAACAGATGCAGAGGCCAGCTTTCTTTTTGTGTCTGTGTGTGTGGTGGGGGACAACGCTAGGTCACCCCAACATTTAATCATCCCGTCTGCATTGAGTGGCAAGCAGATTTCACTAGATTACATGACTGAAAAAAATACAAAGAAAATCACATTTTATAAAACTTTCATTATCTATAAGGAAAATATTCCCTTGAAGAAAACTTTATAATTCATATGTATGTCTATTTCTTCTTAAGTGACTTTAGTTTCTGACAAATTGAACTTACCCTGAGAAACAAGAGGATGTGCGTTGTGGTGCTTTGAAAGAGAAATCGGGGAACTGAGTTCAAATTCCAGTTGAATTCCTTGCATTTCCTTACACACAAATACCCTTGGGAAAGGTATTAATCTGTCTCTTCCCTCCAGTTATGAGTTAAATAACAAGACAGATTGGGTTCTATAGCCTTGGCTTGAAACCACTCTACCGCAGAAAGTAATGGCAACCTACTATGGGATAATCTTTTGCCCAGTCACTCATGTCTCTATCAAGACATGATCGCCCAAGCGTGTATCACATATAGCACTTAACTGACTGACCTTGAAAAAAAATTGCCTTGCTAGAAACCAATCCTATAGGTGAGGCATGCCCTTTAGAATTGTATTTCAACTATAGGGGAGTGGTTCTCCTGATTGAATAAAAGGAACACAGGTTTGACTTCCACAGGGAGGCACATTTTCTGTGATAGGACTTCTTGTTTGAGTTGACCATAATTTCATTGTTTAAGACACAAGGATATCAAACCATTTCCGCTACTAAAAATAATGCTTACAGCAATAAGAAATAACGCAAGATTGAAAACAAAAATACATTTAAAAAAAAAAAGAGAGAAAAAAAAAAACATACACAGGTCAGTCAGTGATGTAGCATACATGATAAATGTTTGGGCAATCATGTCACTTTTGATCCATGACTGATTAGGCGAAAGATTATCCTACAGTATGCTGCAATTTTTTCTACAGTAGACTGATTGCTAACCAAGGCTATAAAACCCAATATGTTCTGTTATTTGATCCATAGCTGAAGGGAGAATAAATGGATTTATATCTTTCCCATGGGGATTTGTGCATAAGTGAATGCAACAAATTCAACTGGATCTCAAACTCCGCTCTCCGATTTCTATAACCGCTGCAGCAAAATAGACATGTATATAGGTCAGTCAGCTTGAGCGATCATGTCTTTTTCAAGACATGACTGACTGGGCAGAAGATTATCCCGCAGTAGGTTGCCATTGATTTGAATGGTAGACCGGTTGCTGACCAAGGCTATAGAACCCAATCTGTCCTGCTATTTAACCCATAACTGGAGGGAAGAGATGGATTAATACCTTTCCCAAGGGTATTTGTGCATAAGTGAATGCAATGGATTCAACTGGAATTCGAACTTGGCTCCCCGGTTTCTCGTTCTGAGCTGATATCCACTGTACCACAACGAAAAATGAAAAAAAAAAAAATTTATTGAAGCTTTTATTTTAGTTTTAATTCCAGGTGAACAGATTAAATTTAATATTTCCAATAAGCAAAATATTTTGCTGCATTTCAAAGCAAATTTCAATCGACTGAAATGATTTTTTTTAATTAGTTAAAATCATCCATATTGACAAATCTTTCAACACAGCATAATTCTCTTTCAAAAATAACATGTAATTTTCTAAACTTTTATTTGAGAAAGATTAACTGATTTAAAGTTTAATTAATCAGAATGAAAACCAATATTAGTAATTTTTAGTTTAAAATATTGCAGAAAAGCATTTGTTTAACAGTGAGCTGGCTGTTTTTATGAGGTATTGACGATTGTGAGATTTAGCTTACGTATAAAAATACTAGTAATGAAATTACATAGTGAATACAAAGTAAAGGCTTTTTTTATGTAATTTTTTTTAACTACACAGTACTCTTCAAAATTTTAAACATTCTAATATTTTATTGAATTTTAGGTACTTTGGTTTTATATTCTTAATATTAACAAATGTTAGAAAATGTTCAATAAATCTTAAATTTATTATGGCTACTGGGCTTGTATTCTGATAATGTCATGCCTGGACATCCATATTTACAAAATGTGGCACATCTATGCATAAACAAAAAAAAAAAAAAAAAATACAAGATTCTTTTTTCTGGTAAGTGGAGGAATTGTTGAACTCGAACAAGTTTTTCCATTTATAATTAGTAAATATAGTTTTTACTTAATAACAATATCACCTAACTGGTACAAATTAATATAGAATTTTAAAAGACTTAAAATTTATAAAATTATTCCAATTACAATTTCAAAAACATGAAAATATTTATCTTAAGACAATAGAGTCAATAAAATAGGCAATGTGTCCGTCTTTCATTCATAAAAGTAATCCAAACATTTTTAATTAAATAAGGTTTTAGATTTAGTGCATTTTTATTTTACAATTCAGAACAGATTTTTGGTAACTGGGGATTTAGTTTGTTAAAAATAATTTGATATTTAAATTTGTGCTCAAATGAATTTCTTGAAATTTTATAAAATGATATAAGTTGGTACAATTACATATGCACACGACAGAGTGGTGCTGGTGCAGTTTTACTAATGTAACACATTTAGTCTAATGAAGTTCAGAAAGACAAAACACGTCACAAGTAAATTTTTTCCACTTTATCACACAATTTCTCCAATACTGTTGTTGATATATCAAAATATATATTGTCATTTCATACCACCGACATGGATAAACACCGAGCCATTAAAGAACATAGAAAACTCTTAATATCAGCCAACTCATTTAGAAACCAAAAGAAATTTCTTATTGAAATGCATTGATAAAAACTTCATCACACACCAAAAATATATAGAATATAACATTACATTTTTCTATCATACGCAAGCGATTTCTTAAAAACATCTGTCGAAAAACAAGAAATGTTTGAAAAACTAACCACTAAAATAAACAGAACTACAACTCCAGAAAAAGTATGTTTTAACAAAATTGGAATTGACTCAACTACACAAAATCATCAAACGCATGAGTGACAATCAAAACCACAAAACTGACACAAAAACTCAACAACCTCTGCAGCCACAGCAAGTGAAAATAGGTTGGAAAGCCGAGTCTAATAGAAAATCTATCAGATATAAAGCTTTCCAAAACGAAAAGAGAAGCCCTTAGCTTTGGTTTAAAATTTGCCACTGGAATCCTCAAAGGAATCATAGTTAACACTACAATAAAAAATCTTAAGCAAAATGACTTCGATTTCACAAAAGGTTCCATTCAAGGCATAATTACTGCTACTAAAGAATCCAATAATGAAAATACATTAACCGCTGAGACACCTAAATGCACTAAAGTACTAAGCAAGAAATAACCAAATCCACATCACTCCATCTGACAAGGGGGGGGCGGGGATTGTGATCAGGAACAAGAAGATATAAATAAAAAAAATGAATTCACTACTCAATGATACCAACACATGAAAAATTAATAAAATAAATATGCAAACAAAAGGAAACTGGGAAAGTATTTAAAAATGAAAACAAATTCTGGTATACTCATAGAATATTGCTCTTGAACCATGGTTTCCAACCCCGGGTTAAATTAGCCCAGAGGGGTAATGAGCCCATATTTTGGGGGTAATGGATGTTTGGTTTGGGAAGAGGCAATCAGCTTATAATTTCACACTGTGTCCTTGGAATGAAGACCAAGAAACGTAGCAGTCTCAACGTGGCAAACGATGCCTGAATAGCCCTTTCAGTCACAAAGCCAAGAATAAATAAATTGGCACAGGCAATACAAGCTCAACACTCACATTAAGAATCACGGCTAGGTTACGGCTACTATACCTCTGATTATTATAAATTGCTACTATTGTATTGAATAATTTCAATTAACTGCTTTTGATGTATGAAAACATGATTATTTCTTTTCCTATATTATGAGTATTTGTTCATTGGGGTAATGGATAATAGTGAAATTGTATTTTGAGGTAATCGCAGCAAAAAGTTTGAGAACCTATGCCTAGAACATTCAAACTTTATGGTCTTCCTAAACCCACAAAACTGGTATCCTGATGCATCCCATTATGTCAAGAATAGACAGTCCCCATCCTGATAAACTGTCAAAAGCTGTAACAAAAATTCTAACCCTTCTCCTTGAAACAATCAGTTTATCTCATATATAAAACTCAGGCAGCTTCTTTGAAAAATTAATGGAAATGAACATGACAAACGTCTTGCCAGTCAAGATATAAAATCCCTCTACACCAATGTGCCAGTTGAAAAATGACTGAATTTCCTCCAAAAGCATCTAACACAATCAAAGATAAATCTCTCCCTCCCAAAAGATAAAATAATAAAAATTTGCTATCTTATCAACAATCAACACACAGTTGTATTAAAAAGTGTTTAAGACATTTATATTGTAGAACTTTTGAATATTTTTCATTTAGAAAAGAGTTATTTCCGCGACCTAGGTTTCGACCTGTTGAATCTTCAGGCGATTTACAATAACTGATTTTACCATTTTTCAAACGAACAGGAATTTTTACGAATGCACAACTGGAATTTTCAAACAACCGAAAATTTTTTGAAAATTAGGGAGGAGTTATTTAAGGATTTTAGAAGACTTTCATCCATGTTTGTATGATCCTAGTAATTATTTATGAGTACAATTACATTTGGACATAATTTCTGATTTTTCATTTAGTAATTTTTTTTTTGTTCTGGGAACAACATAACAGCTAATAACAGCTAAATGATTTTTTTTTATTTTTTAGTACTTTGCTTAGTTTTAGGAAAACATATTTTGCTTTTCCAATGCCAGTTTGGATTTTGGTAAGACATTTTTCAGTTAAAAGATGAAGAAAACTCTTTCAGATTGGACGACACAGAATATCTTTTTATGTGAAGCTCATATTCTCACTAAATGTTTTGACATTATTTTGGAGAAACATGACAAATAAACATTGACTGGGAAATTGTCAATGTACGAACAAATATTTTCATGTGGCATTCCCACATTGCGATAAAAAAAACAACAAAGTCTGGGGGTACTGTAAATTATGGCTGTAGCACTCCCTGGTAACAACAGTAATTAGTCTCTTAAGAAACGGTCTAAATATGTAGAGGAAAAAGGGTAGCCATTAACCCCTGTCGAAAGAAGTAAAAATACTGGACAGGAAAGATCCATTACATTCACTTATGCACAAATATCCTTGAGAAAGGTGCAAGTCTCTCTTCCTCCCAGCTATGGGTTAAACAGTAGGGAAAATAATTGTTATTCTGAAAAAAGTTGTTAATGCAATATTCCCTTGCAAAAAAAAAAAAAAAAATTCTTATAATCTAAAATATGTTTTAGGTTTAAATAACCTACAAAAGGTCAATAAGGCATAAAAAACAAATCAATACATAAAATTGGATAGGGAGAAACATACATTTAAAAATAAAATTGCACATATTCTAGGCAATGAGGATGTCTTTCGTATGCTTTGTATCCCATTATAATTGTGCTATCTTTTAGTTTGCACAACCGTTATGCCCTGCCAATACCTCATAAAAAAATGGACTCTTCTGTTTGATTACATAGAAAAAGGGGAAAAGACACTACTTGGTTTCAGTGAGAAAATGACATAAAGAAAGGAAGATAGAAGTGGAAAATATCTTAGCCAAAAAGGGTGAGAAGCAATTGTAGTTTCTTGCTGTCTCAGGCTGGCAGGATGTGACACAAGGTAAGTTTAATCTGCGGAGCCTGAGTGTGTGCAATGGGGCCAAATCCAAAAATAGTACAGCCCCTGCAGTCATCAGTAATGTTTGCATCAGTATTACTACTAATCCCCACGATTTAGTGTAATTAAGGAGGTACTGCCATATGCCGCTTTTTCCTTGTAGCAGTGACTTACCTCGGCGACCCAAAAAGGCCAGAGTCGAGTGTATGTTTTGCAAGGGAGTGTGGAGACAGTGAACCGACATGCTTTGGTCGATGGAGAATTGGACAGCACTTTGCGGTAATAGAATTGGTGTCACTTGTAGCTGTTTATATTGACTCATTCTGGGTGCTCATTGGCTGAGTGGTAGCCAGGTTGA
This sequence comes from Ascarosepion bandense, assembly GCA_037127315.1. NCBI lineage: Eukaryota > Metazoa > Mollusca > Cephalopoda > Sepiida > Sepiidae > Ascarosepion > Ascarosepion bandense. Next base: position 377,170 of record JBBBDQ010029244.1, read on the forward strand.
GTGCATAAAACATGGTATGCTCATTTAAGGGGGAGTTGTTTTTGAGCCATCGTTTGTGTGAGAATAACGTTTCAGTGAGTTGAGAATTTGGTTCACCTGGTGGACCTGTTTGGAATACTCTGTGGTTGTGTCCAACCAATATATATAGATTTTTTTTCTTCTTTTTGCAACAAGCTATTTCGGCTATATTTCTTTTTCTTTCCTTCCATGATGTTGGACAAGCCCTTTGACATCCGGTTGATTTCGAAGTACAGTGGTGTTGCATCTATCATACAATGGATCGAAAACGTTGAGTTAGTTTGCGAGCTCTGTGCCATGGACAAAGTTGAGCATGACTTGCCGCTATGACTGCGAGGCAGCGCTCTCACTGTGTATCGGCAATTAAGTAAAGAACAGAAGATGCAGAAGAAATTAAATAGACCCTAATGACTGCATACGCAACAAATGTGTTTAATGTTTATGACCAATTTGTTCTGCGTCATCTTAAATCGAACGAAACAGTAAATGAATTTTTGGCTGAGCTACATTGCCTGGCTCATGTGGTAGGAGGATCATTGCCAGAACATTGGATGGTGTGCACATTTGTATCTCGTCTGCCACTACATGTTAAACAGCTTCTTCGGGCATCGTCTAGAAGGAAGACTATGACTTTGGAGCAGTTGCTAACCTGGGCTTGGGCTATCGTAACTGATGACAAGGAGCATGAGGAATTGGTCACTGTGTCTACTCGAAAAACGACAAGGAAGTTCTCTCTGCTACCCCAGGTAGAGGAGCTGCCACGTGTTATAGGTGTTCTGGTCCTAACCATAAGAATATAACAGAGATTGTTTGCAGGGCCATTCAGGAACAATGGACAATCGAGCACAAAGAACCCACCATGAGATGAGATGTTTTAAATGCCGCTGTTTCCTGAAGCCAGTCACCTCTCAATAATGTTTTCAGTTGTGCTATGTCTGAAGGCACAGACACAACTGAGAGATGAAATGTATTTTTTTCTGATCAAGGCCACTTACTGTAATTTGATCCTAGCTTAAAGGGTAAGAAATATTGATGACTGTAATAAATACACAATTTTTCAGATGCACAGTATCAAACAAGGAAAACCAGTATGATAATCGCCAAAAATTCAATTACCGTAAATAAAATACCTGTCTACTGAATTATTTTTAAATGATCATTATGGGAAATGTTTGTAAGATGGGGATTTGGTTAGAAAGATAGGGTGATAGAAGTGTTTAATGTCTCTTGCCAATACCTTATAAATAATGGACTATTCCGTTTTGATTTCATAGAAAAACCAAAAGACAATTTGCTACTTGGTTTTTGTGAGAAAATGAATGCATGAAAGAAAAAAATAAGGGAAAAGAAAGAAGTGTCTAACAGCTGTTTCACCGAAATGGAAAATGTTGTCAATTTTAAAGTTTTTCATTTTTATCCCCTTCTGGAGAAAGCCATGAAATTTTCATGGTAGAAATAAATACTACTAGCAGTATAGACCGGCGTTGCTCGGGTGTAATGAAAGCTTTAAAACTAATCCATGGTCCTGGAGCTCACTCTTTGGATGTTGGCACGAAAGACTAAAAGGCAATAGTTTCCAGTTAAAGTGAAACCGTAGACTGAAAGAAAAACGAATGGATGTAAGTCAAATTTTGATTTCCTGGTATCGATATCAAATAAGTTTTTTTCGTTGTAAACTGAATTTTGAAGGCTAAATAAGTCCTCTGAGTAAATGGTATCATGGCTGAGGCTAAGAACTACAATTATACTTACTTAGAGCCAAACCCGAAGCAAAAACTAAAATAAAAGGACTGAAAAACTGATTTTGATCAGACCTGGTATCTTGCCTTTTTTATATATATATATATATATATATATATATTATCGATTTTCTGCACTATTGTAAGAACTGCAACCTTGAAACTTCTGAATATCATTTCTTATGTCTTTGACTATGAGTGTGTTCAAATCCGATTAAAACCGGACCACTCCTTCTATAACCCGGTTTTTTCGATTATCAATTTTCAATATTTACCAGACACAAAACCTAGCTAAGAACACTTGCAGACGCTTATAGTACAACTTGAAAAATTTTCAAGAAAATTGGTTCAGCCGTTTCGGAGTCTATAGGTAACGGATACGCACACACACACACACACAGACAAAGTTCCATTTATAAATAAGTTTAGATTTAGATTTAGATAAACATTAATAAAGAGAGAATAAGAAATGACGGCAAAGATGCAACTGCAGTCACAGAAAAAAAAAAGCTTCAGTGAGTGCATTCAAGCATGACAAGAAGCAGCAGCCCTCATTAGCAGGCAGGTTAAGTTTCAGACTCAAAGTTCTTCACCAGTAATTATCAATAGCTTTATGTTTAGGTTTAGGATTTTGGTGATATATTTATGAGTTCAATCCCTGGAGCAGGAAGTATGTACTTGAATTCAGTAGAAACAGGGCAAGCAAGAACTAAATAAGAACTCGACAAGACATCTGTAGATTAAATAAAGGGTTCAATTAAAAACTATCACTCTTGCTCTCTTTTTGCTCAGAAATGTAGTAGTGACAACAACAGAACTGTTTACCTCTGAGGAGACACACTACCTGAGGAGACACACTACCTGAGGAGACACACTACCTGTACAGACTGACAACTTAACTTCACCAAACCATGTGGCTAAGCACATAATTTATTTTTACTTTCCTTTTTGGAACTATCTGTACATACACAAATAATTTTCTCCTCTCCCTCTGTGCACAGTATAATTCTTTATATCCTCTATTTTTTGGGGTTCATTTCTTTTGAAAAATAACAATTTCATTACTGTCAAATTGTCTGTTACAAAGGGCATCAAACTGACCCCAGGTAATAAGGGTTAAGAGAATTCACAGATGGTGATTTAGTTAGTAAAGTGCCATGCATGATACACGCTTGGGTGATCATGTCTCAAAGCAGAAGATTTTTCTGCAGTAGGTTGCCATGACTTTCTGTTGTAGACTGGTTGCCAATTAAGGCTATAGAACCTGTCCTGCTATTTAACCCATAGCTGGAAGGAGAAGTGACAGATTCATATCTTTCCTAATGGTATTTGCACATAAGTGAATGCAACAAGTGGTGATTAAGATAGTGATTAAGACAATGAAATTCTTCATTATATGCTCTGAAGCTCTGAAGCGGCTGATGAGTTATATCGTTAATATGAGAATACATGTTGACATTGAGACCATACAGAAAATACAGTTGGGAAATTTGTAGGGTTAAAATATGCCTAAAAATATCATCATCATTTATCCATCACACCCAATGGTGTATAGGGCAGCAACTTTTGTTGCTGTTTCTGTAACAAATGGTCTTTACGGGGCAGGAATGTTAGCCCTGCACCCAGCCCCCAAACCTGGAGGACTGGTGGACCATTCTTGGTCCTTACATTTACAGCACCTGGTATTCTTAAATGGTCATCCATTTAAGTACTGACCAGGTTCGATATTGCTTAACTTCGGTGATCGGACAGGAACCGGTGTATTCAACATGATATAGCCATCAGTCAGTCAGTTAAGTGCCATATGTGAAACACACATGGGCGATCATGTCTCAAAAGAGACATGACTGACTGGGCAGAAGATTATCTTGCAGTAGGTTGCCATTACTTTCTGCAGTAGACTGGTTGCCAGCCAAGGCTATAGAATCCAATCTATCCTGTTATTTAACCCATAACTGGAAGGAATAGGTGGATTAATACCTTTCCCAAGGGTATTTGCGCGTAAATGAATGCAAGGAATTCAACTGGAATTCAATCTCGGCTCTCCGATTTCTCGTTCCGAATAAATAACAGGACAGATTGGATTCTATAGCCTTGGCTGGCAACCAGTCTACTGCAGAAAGTAATGGCAACCTACTGCAAGATAATCTTCTGCCCAGTCAGTCATGTCTCTTTTGAGACATGATCGCCCAAGCGTGTTTCACGTATGGCACTTTAACTGACTGATATAGCCATAGACTGTCTAAAAATATACCAGTTACAATTGTTCAAATTTACAAGGAAAGTGAGGTGACAGTCTCAATTTTTGTTAATATTAAGTTTTTATTTGAAAAAGCCAGGATCACAAAATAAAAAAAAGTCAGTGGACCAATTTTTATGGGTTAGTTACATTTATTAAACGTCTGCAATAATTATTTGATGTCACAGTGAACAAGAAAGATAAATAAAAATAAACCGGAAAGAAAAGCCCGATGAAACTATAGTGGGTTGCTTATCTATTTTTTCTGCTAGTGAAGAGTCCGTTCTAGTGAAGGGTAGTTGGATACTGTTGCAGGTTAACGGAATTTGGCCTTGTTGTAGATAGCCCACTATAAGTCATAAAGAAAGGTTATAAACCAAGAAAAGCAAATTGAGTTGAAAGATCACATTTTATATAAAACACTTATCAATTAATGTTTTTACAATTAAAGTAATACTTGAAGTATAGGTCCAACAGAGGTTAAAATGTTCATGGCAATAAAATGCTGAAAGAGAGAATTAATGCTTAGGAATTTGGGAGCCTGTAAGAAAGGAATGTCTTTGATGTATTTGCTCCTTAGGCCAGTAAGTAGTTTTTGAGACAGGGAAGAAGGTAAGGAGAGCTGAAGGGAGGTGAGCATAGTAGCCGCTTGACTTAGGTCAAGGGAGATACTAATTACTCTCGTCTGTCTCTGTCAGTCTGTCTGTCGAAGCTTTCTGTATCAGCTTTTTATATCTTCATTTTGGATCACAGCAGATTACTTGGGATTTCACACTTGTATTTGATTCTAGCTTCCCATTGGCTGTTAATAAAATTCGTGTAGGCTCGCGAACTGGAAATTTAATATTTAATTAATTTTTAGTCTTCAACCGGAACATCTGTGTGAAGCCGGCGGCACACAGATGACTTTAGGTCATTTGCATTTTGGTCGTGAAAGCGCTAACATCCGGTCCATCGCTTTTGCTCGGTATCACCACAAAACAATGAGAGAGACAGACAAATAGACAGAGAGAGAATTATGAATGAGAAATCTAACTGATGATATTAAAAAGAGAAAGAATTATAAACTGAAATGTTTTATTATTTTATGATAAAAATGGCTGCAGAAATAGAGGCTTATTTATGAGTGACTAGCAGTATAGCCCGGTGTTGCTCGGGTGTAATGAAAGCTTTAAAACTAATCCATGGTCCTGGAGCTCAGACTCAGCCTAAAGAATATTTGTGTGAAGTTTGGTGAGAATCGGATAAAAATTGTGGATTTGTGTAAAGGACATACAGACAGATAAACAGACACACATACAAACATCTTACCTTTTATATATATATAATCGATTTTCTGTACTATTGTAAGAACTGCAACCTTGAAACTTCTGAATATCGTTTCTTATGTCTTTGTCTATGAGTGTATCAAATTTGATTAAAATCGGGCCACTCCTTCTATAACCCGATTTTTTCAATTATCGATTTTCGATATTTATCGGGGGTACCTCGACACAAAACCTAGCTAAGAACACTCACAGACGCTTATAGTACAACTGTGTGAATTTTCAAGAAAATTGGTTCAGCCGTTTCGGAGTCTATAAGTAATGGAAACACACAGACAAAGTTCCATTTATAAATAAGTTTAGATTTATATATATATATATATATATATATATATAAAGAATTATAAGCTGAAATGTTTTATTGTTTTATGATAAAAATGGCTGTAGAGATAGAGACTTATTTATGAGTGATGTGCGGCTGATTAAATCACTTACAATTCAAGAAGAACAGTGGAATAAATAAGACCAACTGACTTAAGTTCTATTGTCACTTTGTTTAATCTGCCAAAATTATTAAAATGAAAACGAGCAGCAGGTGGGTGACACACCAACGAATTAATATCAATTTTCTTTTATTAAGTTTACATCTGTTGAAAAAAAAGTTAATTGATGAATCAGATTTGAACATTGCTAAATTAGACCAGATTATTTTTTTTATTTATAAGCATCAGATAATTTTAGCTGAGCCTGGTCAGGCATGACAAAGTTTGCGCTTGATTTCATGCTAGAAATATAATAAATGTTAGAAACTTCAGTTATTTTCCATAAGCTGTGTTAAAAATATTTTCAGCCGCCCCGTCTTGCTTAAAATCTGGACCAATCTGAGCCTTGAGAAGCTTACAAGTTCTTCTAGTTCTACAGTAGCCATTCAATATTGCCGATCATGGCTCTCCACAATTTCCTGTTCTTTGTAGCCCTTAATAAATTTTGTCTTTTTGTTATCTCTCCTAAACCTTGTTCCGTCATCCATTTACTCAAGTTTCCAACGTAGGTTATCTGTTGATTTCCTCTGTCTCTCTTCCTTTCAATCTGTCCTTTGAGTATCAAATTTTCCAAGCCAACTTTCCTCCTTATGTACCCTGAAAATTTCAACTGTTCTTTTTTGATGTTAAGTATAAGTGTGCTTTTTGTTTTCATTTTCTTTAAAATTTTGGTTAAAAAGATAAAATTTTAATAGTCCAATATTTTTGCATTTTCAAAACAAGACATAAAAACAATTTTTTTTTTTTTGAATCAGTTCAAAAATTAATCTTGAAATAAAATAATTTTTCATGTGTCATCAACATAGATCCTGAGCTGAGAATTGATGATATCAGGAAGGCTATTTATGAAAATTATGAAATACATAGGTTCAAAGATAGAGTCCTGGAGAACACCTGCATTAATGCAAAAAAGATCTAGAAGAATGGCTATTCAAGACAACCTTCATATCACAATTTGGTAAGAAAGACTGAATCAGTTCAAAAATTAATCTTGAAATACAATAATTTTTCATGTGTCAACATAGAACCTGAGCTGAGAATTGATGATATCAGGAAGGCCATTTATGAAAATTATAAAAAATGTAGGGTTAAAGATAGAATCCTGGGGAATACTTACATTAATTTAAAAAAAAACTTAATCAGTTTAAAAATGTATCTAGAAATACTACGATTAAAGACCAGTATGACAACCCCATTCAAATGCATTCGAGATATTCAAAACAACAATCCAAGCTTCACTATTCTTATCTAAAGCTTGATAGACTCTTTTTAGCAATAACCAATAACATATCATCAGTTGACCTAGAGAAGGAAAAGCCATATTACTTATCTGAAAAACGACCCAGCAAGGTTGACGAATTAAGGATTGATTCGTATCTTTGATATCTCAAAATTAGGCATAAGGCCATACATGATACATGCTTGGGCAATCATGTCTCAAAAGAGACATGACTGATTAAGCAGAAGATTTTGCCACGGTCAGTTGTCATTACTTTTTTCAGTAGACTGGTTGCCAACGAAGGCTACAGATCCCTGGCTGTCCTGCTATTTAACCCATAGCTTGAGGAAGAAGGGATAAATTTATATCTTTCACTGGATATTTATGCATTGGTGAGTGCAATGAATACAAGTGGAATTTGAACTCGTCTCCGAATTCTTGTTCCAAGCTGATATCCACTGCACCCCAACATACACCCTGCAGCACAATGCACATCCAATGCATATTAGAAGGCAAATAGGCTGATAGAATAATCAGATGGTTCATATGAGTTCTTAATGACTGGAATTTCCAACAAGTCAGAAAATAAGAAGCAAGGTATTTATTGAAGAGTTGAGAGAGAACAGGAGCCAGTTCAGAAGCCCATTTTTTAAAGACTATTTCAAGGATGCCATCAAGTTTACATGCTTTTTTTGTAAAGAGCTCATTTGGAGATGACAGCAGAAACCATGGAATGGGTTAAATGCATATCACTCAATAGAGACTGATATTTGTGAAAAGGTGCAAAAGCATCAATGCTAGCTTTAAACCAACAAGAAACACCTGCAGGATAATTCTTAATAGGAAAGTTAAAAATATCAATCCAAGGGGCATCTCAAATGAAGTCATGAAATGAATCCCAATCAATATACTAGTAATGGAAAGAAGTCTTGTGAATAGAAGGTTCCTTTCTAATAGATGAATCAAAAGAAATAGCAGATACGATGCTGTGATTCAAATTTCCAAGAGGACTGGGTTGTGATGTTCAACAAGGGCTAGGAAAGGAGGTAAGGAACAAATCAAGTAAAGAATGTTGAACAGATTTATTAGGGAAATGAAGAGAAAAATTAACTATTTGACAGAGAGACTGAGCAATGGAAAAATTGACAGCCTGAATAGCAGCAAAATCAGTAACGTTAGAATGCATAAAGAGAAAGAGACATGACTGACTGGGCAGAAGATTATCCCACAGTAGGTTGCCATTGCTTTCTGCAGTAGACTGGTTGCCGACCAAGGCTATAGAACCCAATCTGTCCTGCCATTTAACTCATAACTGGAGGAAGAAGAGATAGACTATGTTACATTATTATATTAAGTACAATTAGTGAGGGATCAGTTTATAACTTCATAACAATATAAAACCGATCCCCCTCTTTATGCCCAGCAGAAGTTTTCATTATGTTTCCAACTATTATATTCAGTTAATCAGTTAAGTGCCATACGTGATACACGCTTTTCGAAAGAAACATGGCTGACTGGGCAGAAGATTATCCCGCAGTAGGTTGCCATTGCTTTCTGCGGTAGGCTGGTTGCTGACCAAGGCTATAGAACCTAATCTGTCCTGTTATTTAACCCATAACTGGAAAGAATAGATGGATTAATACCTTTCCCAAGGGTATTTGCACGATTTCTTGTTCTGAGCCGATATCCAATGTACTACAACACACATCCTCAACATTGGGTAATCCTTTAATATTTTTCTCTTCATGACATGGGGAAAAATTATAAATAATTAAAATTTAAATAATTTAATTCAGTTTATATCAGAAATATTTTATGAAGGTAGAAAGGTCTGCTTTTAAATAAAAAAAATGTGTTGTGTCCTATCAACTGTCTAATACATCTTGATAAATATGTGTGTTTGTGTATATTTATAATTTTATGTGGATTCTGAAACTGAAAAACTGTGAATTTTGAGAGAATGTAAGGAGAGTGCAAATTAATTAGTAACTTTATTTTTTCATTTTAGGGCTGAGAGAGAGAGAGTTAACAAGAGAGGGAAATGTAGAAAGAGGAAACGAAAAGAAGCAGAGAGGAGAAAATAGCAAAAAAAGAGAAAAGCAAAATGGAAAACAAGAATGTAAAAGAAAGAGAGAGAAATAGAGAAAGGGAAAAGGTGAGAGAGAGAGAGAGAGTAAAAAAAGGAAAGAAAGACACAAAGGGATTAAATGGAAAAAGAAAGGGAGAAATATTGTGCTGAAGAGAGAGGGAGTAGATAAAATGGAGTGAATAAGAGAAAGAGACGAAAATAAGAATTTCATGTGTGTGAGGTGCTGAAAAGTTCTGGGCCTGGTCAATAAAGGATTCAAATAATGAATTTTTGATGTTCAGCCAAATTTTAAGATTTGGCTTTGCAGCACCCTCTTAGAAAGTAAACAAATTTAAGTTAGATGCCACGCCTTTCCACATTGATGTGTATAAAGTTAAATGATTTCTCAGAAGAACTTTAATCTAAGGAGTTAATCAGAAAACTATTCATTAAATTAACTTTTCAGATGTTGCAATCCCAAAACTATTTTTATTCCTTAGTCTTAATGTACACACACACACACACACACACACACACATGTATATATATATATAAAAAAGGATAAATCTGTAAAACAGAGAGGATAATCCAAAAATTTTATCTATTTAATCTAAAATATTAAATAGATAAAAAATAAGTGCTGAATGGATATTATCCAGACCAATATGATATATAGAGAAAAAAACTCGTCAATACATAATTAAATGTTTATATATCCAGAATTTATTTCGACAGTTGTAAAAATTACGCACTCCTTTGTTAACTGCAAAAAGAAACAAAAAAACAAATGTTATATTTAACAAAAAAAAAAAAAAAAAATTGACAGAGTGGAAATAAGGGTAGATGAAATGTTTGTACAATTAAACATTGCCACAACAGATATATATATCTATATATATATATATATTTGGGTAGCAATTTTTCATTTAAACATGTTTTGTTTAACATGACCAACAAGATTTTAATTTTTTATTTTATTTTTCCAATATTCTTACATGTTTCCTTTTTGCTAGAGATAAGAAATGTAAAAAAAATGTTCCATAATTTTCAATTTTTCAAGCACCTTCAGCCTTTTCACAGGCCATTTTCAAGGATGTTATTTTTCTGGTGTTATGTCCTCATGTTTGACTGCAATGTAATTTTTGTGTTTTACTGTTTTTTTGAAAAGAAGAGTTCTTTAAAGCTGTCACATGATGCGCGCAACGGGCATCATGTGAGCGTTTGTCTATTAAAAAAAAACATTTAAAACTCGTTACACTGTTGAATAATGCAAGGTTGATGGTAGGAGAAATTGTTTGATATATCGTGCCTCTCTTAGGTGCCTTTGATATTGTGATTTAAATAGTATTTTTGTATTTTCAACCAAAATATTTTTAAGGGTTCTTGTAAGTTATGAGTTAATGTTTTTCTATTGCACTATTATTACTAGATACGTGGTATGTAAAGCTTCTACTCAGAGAAGTGGTTGTATGGCCAATATAGGTAACTGATTTATGACAAGAAACACAATCTTGTACAGGGGATTGAAATTCATACACTATATTAATAGTTTAGATTTAATGGGGTTAATATTATTAGAAACAACAAAGTTTGCTGTCTTTTATTTTCCATAATATATGATAAATTTTACTTGTTTTTGAGGAATTACAGCAAAAATATGGTGTTTAATAATTGTTCGTATAGAAACTTTATCCTGTTTATAATTAATGTGCATTAGGCTGCAATAAAATATGTTGATGTTTTCTTGTGTGTTATTTTTAATGCTGGTGTCATATATTTTTTGTAAGAATAATTTTATTTGTTTATCAATGATGTATTTGGGAAAATTATTGTTGACTAATGTTTGTTTTATGTGTTTTATTTTATATCTTTCAAAATATTGGCAATTATAATTAAGAAGACAAGAGTTCTTGTTGCTGGGTTTTTTATACAGATAAGTGGTAAATTCATTGATTTTTAGTTCTATATTGATGTGGTTTTGTTATTGTCCATGAGTTCATAAGCAAATTTCAGCAAGGAGTTATTTTCAAAATTTAATTTTAGATTTACGATTTCATCTATATCTTTTATCAAAACAAAAATGTTGTCGATATATCTTGTGTAAATCTCTGGTTTGTTGGTTGTTTTAAACACTTTGTTTCGATATAAGATACGTAAAAAATTCAAGAAAGTAGAACCTAATGAGTTTTCTACACTGACACCATTACTTTGTATGTAGATATTACCATTGGGATCCAAAAATGATGTTTGTATGCTGTACGTGGTGAGTAGTTTCCAAAGAAATGTTGGTTGGATTTTTGGAGGAGGGATTGATGGGTAATTATAAACATAGTTGCTAATTATATTCAATGTTTCTCTAATTTGTTTAAATATTTGAATTTTTCAGAATTTTTTTGATGATCAGAAGGTTTAAGTAGCAATCAGGGGGACTGCGCTGAAGAAAGTAAAAAAAAAATGAAAAACAACGAAATTAACATAAACAAAGCGACCCCAACTCGAGTGGATTGAAAATGGAGGATTGATTTACTTCTACTGACCCCGCCACCAAATTTGTTTAAATATTGGAATTTTTCAATTTTTTTTTTTTGATAATCGGAAAGTTTAAGTAACAATGGATAGGACTGTGCTGAAAAAAGTAAAAAAAAAAAATGAAAAACAACGAAATTAAACGTGGTGGTAGTCTGCTTCAGGTCCGCAAAAAAAAAAAAAAATCTATCATCGAATACAATTTTCCATGTACTTAGTTCCGCAAAAACATTTTTTTTTCTTTTTCTCATATTTTCATTTACTTCTTTTTCTCTTTTCATCTGTAAAAAAATTACTTTTTCAAATTTTTCTTTTACTTTTTTCTTATTCTCATTCTATACAGTTAATTCTTGTTCCATCTGGCTTTAATTATAACAACTAAAATAAAACTCCAGAGCTATAGGTTTCTACTAAAACTCAACTAATTGGAGTAGATAGACTAAACTATCACCCGGTTCACACTCCACCCATGTCTATTGAACAGGTGTAGAGGCTCATCCCTTGTTCCTTGTTGAAGATGTGGTTTCCGGCTTTCTTTTTTCCAATCTTTTTACTCTTATGTAGCCCCCTGCACATCAGTGGTGTTACAGCCTTGCTTGAGGTGATATGATTGAAAAAAAAAAAAAAAAAAAACTGGGATGTTAGTAAAAGGTTTTCAACATCCAACAAAGTTAGGATGTTGTCTTTTGGATTGGTTGCTTTATGGAGGAATTCATTAGTTGATGCGATGCTGTAATTGTTAGGTATGTATGGAGAAATTATATGATCTAAGGTTTAAGATAGTTAGTATACTAGTGTAGGTATTTGTGGTATGATGGGTATGAGAGGAAAACCTGGTTTATGGGTTTTTACATTACCATAAAGATATCCCGGTTGGTAATCACCAACAATTTTCTTGATTTTTAAACTTATAACGTCCGCATTGCTTGCTGTGATTAATTTATTTACATACTTTTTTTTAATGAATCTATGGGATCTTTTTCTTTATTTCGTAAATTTTGTTGTGTCATCTAAAATAGATTGTAATTTTTGGTTGTAATCTTGTCGATTGAGAACAATGTAGCTGTTGGTTTTGTCAGCACGTTGAATGATATTGGTGTTGTTCCGTAAATCATTTGGAGCTAATTTTACTTTTTCTGTGAGTATATTATTGTATTTATGTGGAGAACAGTTTATACTGACCCCCCACCAAATTTGTTTAAATATTGTAATTTTTCAAATTTTTTTTTGATAATCAGAAAAATTAAGTAAAATCGATAGGACTGCGCCGAAAAAAGTGTAAAAAAAAAACCCCAAAAAATAACAAAATTAAACGTGGTGGTAGTCTGTTTCATGTCTGCCAAGAATTTTATTTGATCATCAGTGAGTTTTTTGTCGGACAAGTTGACAAACTTACAATTACCATCAGATAATAGAATTTTTCTTTTATACAGATTGCAAATTTTTTTGTAATATTGTTTTTGGTTCAGTTCTAACGTGTTGAGATGATGTTCGGTAGTTATTAATTACGTCATATTCATTATATTTCGTAAAATATCCTTGGGTCTTTGAATTTTAGTTGCGAATACTTTCTTTGAATATTGTCAGTTGTTGTTCCACAAAGTTTTCTCTAGAATTTGCTAGTGCTGTGTTGCTGGTTACTGGCCCTGTGTTGCTTAATGAATGTATATTTGGGCAGTAATCTTTCATTTAAACACACACGCACACACACACACACACATATATACACACACACACACACACACACATATATATATTAAACACTCACACATATATAAGTGGATATGTCTAGCCACACTGATGAGCTGTGATACAGCGAAACGGGCTTGTATGTGGATGACTAATATATTTTGCTCTCATTACGATTGAGCTCTCTAGAGAAGAAAATTTTAAAAACAGTTTCCACTTTGGCTATAATGCGTGACTCTTCAGAAATGATTTGAGTTCTCTTGGTGACTGGCGTCTGTATACACTGCTAAACATACAAGACGTTAAAATTTCCCTTCTCTGACCCCATGTGCCGATGGCTTAGGGAGTAGAGACTCCGACTGACACCAAATCGGTCGAGTTTCGATCCCGGCCAGAAGCAAGTGGATATGTCTAGCCACACTGATGAGCTGTGATACAGCGAAACAGGCTTGTATGTGGATGACTAATATATATATATATATATATATACACACACACACACATATATATATATATATATGCATTTTATAGAATGTTATGAAATGGAATTAACTCCAACATATTTTTAATTATTTTGTTTGAATATTGTTTTTTAACGAATATTTATATCTGCATATTTTTTATAATTAAAAATTATATGTATTTATATCTACCAGCCTAAATAATCGAGTAATCTTGTTAGAAAAATATGCAGTTTCAGTAAAGGAAGAAAATCGATAGAAAATTGCTGCCTACGTAGAACATCATTCTGCAGTTAATTACATGACTTCGTGAGAGTTACGGGAGAGAAAAAGTGCAAAATAGAATTCGTTTAATCTTGTTAGAAAAATATACATCTTCTGGCAGGATGCATATGGTTATAATGTTTAATTATATAAAGAAGTATCTACTCAAATACAAGAATGCATTAAAAATAATATGCAAACAGTAAATAAAAATATATATATATACTTTTTAAAAATTTTTTTAGATATTCTACAAATTCATGGGTAACAGATATTTTGCAGCTCAGCAGCCTCTAACTGACAAAAATACCAAATATTCTACATTATATATATATATATATATATAATTTATATATATATAGTTAATTGACAATCTTATATTCATTAATTCTATATATATATATATATATATATATATAGAATTAATGAATATAAGATTGTCAATTAACTGAGCAGGTTCATATGAGGACACTGTTATGATATTGTCACTAATCAGGACTAAGATCGAAAATTTAGCTGTGGTGAGTGACATCATCATGATGGTGTCCTCACAAAACTTCGAAGCCAGCATGAACCTGCTCAGTTAGGGGACAAACTTCACTGCATTAATCCTACTAATGCTCTATATTTACCCCAATATCAAACACTTTACAATAAAAAAAAACTTGTCTGCCAAGATGTCTTTTATCAATAAGGCAGCTGAAAAAACAGCAATCTTAGTGCTAAACTTTATCACAACTCAACACTATCATCCAGTTCACACTCCACCCATATCTATTGAACAGGTTAAGAGGCCCATCCCTTGTTCCTTGTTTAGGATGTGGTTTCCAGCTTTCTCTTTTCCAAACTTCTCACTTTGTTTTTTTTTTTTTTTCAATTGGAGTAGATAGATCTATCTATCGCCCGGTTCACACTCTACCCACGTCTATTGAACAGGTTAAGAGACTCATCCTTTGTTCCCTGTTTAGGATGTGGTTTCTGGCTTTCTCTTTTCCAATCTTTTCACTATTACGTAGCCCCCTGCACATCAGTGGCATTACCACCTTGCTCAGGGTGATATGATTAAAAAAAAAAATTTATATATATATATATATATATATATATATATATAAATTGTGTGTATTTAGGCAACATTTTTTCATTAATGCATATTTCATTAAATAATATAGACAAGTTTTGTTTATTTAGTTTATGTAAATTTTTCATATTTACTTGTCATGTGTGATTTCACGAGCTGTGATGTGACATTCGCTTTCAGCATCTTAAATGAATAAGTTTGTTGTTGCTTGGAAATCTTCCATGCAAACAAAAACAGTTTGTCATTATGGTTTGTCCGTGTTTAAATATATAATGTAATTTGACATCTTTGAAAATGGCTTATGTAAGCCGAAAGCTTAGATTGGATTATTAAAAAAATTATGTATCAATATTGTAATTTTCTTTCATCATTTAATGATAATGCTCTTATCAGAGAATATGAAAAAAAATTACATAAAATAAATAGACAAAACTTCTCTATATTATTTAATGAAACATGCATTAATATATATATATTCTACTAGCAGTATAGCCTGGCGTTGCTCAGGTGTAATGAAAGCTTTAAAACTAATCCATGGTCCTGGAGCTCAGACTCTTTGGACGTTGGCACGAAAGACTAAAAAGCAATAGTTGTTTCCAGTTAAAGCGAAAGCATAGACTGAAAGAAAAATGAATGGATGTAAGTCAAATTTTGATTTCCTGGTATCGATATCAAATTAAGTTTTTTTTTGTCGTAAACTGAATTTTGAAGGCTAAGTAAGTCATCTGAGTAAATGGTATCATGGCTGAGACTAAGAACTACAATTATACCTACTTAGAGCCAAACCCGAAGCAAAAACTAAAATAAAAGTGCTGAAAAAATACAGACATACAGGCAGACAAACAGACACACATACAAACATCTTGCTTTTTATATATATATTATCAATTTTCTGCACTATTGTAAGAACAGCAACCTTGAAACTTCTGAATATCATTTCTTATGTCTTTGTCTATGAGTGTATCAAATTTGATTAAAATCGGACCATTCCTTCTATAACCCTATTTTTTTAACTATCGATTTTTGATATTTATCGTAGGTACCGTGACACAAACCCTAGCTAAAAACACTCGCAGATGCTTATAGTACAACTATGTAAATTTTCAAGGAAATTGGTTCAGCCATTTTGAAGTTTATAGGTAACGGACACACACAGACAAAGTTCCATTTATAAATAAGTTTAGATTTAGATAAATACAGCAAATTTTATGATACTACCCTCAAAAACAGTGGCTAAACACAATAATAATAACAATAATAATAGAAATAAAATAATCATTAGGTATGCACCCTCATTTAACCAAATGATTAATACTAATTAAGGCATAAATTCCTCAAATTATTTAAGAAAATTCCCTAAAAATAACCTCATGGCACAATTTTTAACAGAACTACTCTTAAAAAGTTAAAGGTGTATGGATAACCCTGAGATCATCCAAAGTCATAATAATAGAATTTTAAACTGATATAACAAGTAATTAACAACATCCTAAAAAAATTAATGATAATAATACTAATACTTGCAATTATCGAAAACCAATTGAGTGTTCATTACAAAAGAAATGTCTAACTGACTCCATAGTCTACCTATGCACTATTTCTACCAGAGAAAATTTTACAGTAAAATATGTTATATTGGTTGTACCAAGAACGTATTTAAAACCCACTGGTATCAGCACATCTTATTTTTAATAATAAGGTGTACTACAATAGCACATCATTTTCTACATATTATTGGAAATTAAAAGAAGTCAATAAAGATCACCATAAAATGGAAAATTTTTTTTAAAAAGTTAGAACTTATAAATCTTTATATGAGCCATCTTTTCTCTGTTAACAGGAAAAATTTCATTTTATTAAATTCCCTAAATTAAACTTTCAAAGTAACTTCCATCTGCTGTCATATACCCTATAGTATAGTTAATTTATTCTCTACTACAATATAAGTAGATCTCATAATCTATAATATATATAATCTATATAATATATATAATCTATAATATACCCTATAGTATAGTTAATTTATTTTCTACTACAATATAAGTAGATCTCATAATCTATAATATATATAATCTATAATATATATAATATATATAATATATATAATATATAATATATATAATATATAATATATATAATCTATAATATATATAATATATATAATCTATAATATATGTAATATATATCATCTATAATATATATAATATATATCATCTATAATATATATAATATATATAATATATATCATCTATAATATATGTAATATATATAATCTATAATATATGTAATATATATCATCTATAATATATATAATATATATAATCTATAATATATATAATATATATCATCTATAATATATATAATCTATAATATATATATAATCTATAATATATATAATATATATCATCTATAATATATCCTATCCAATCTTCTGAAAATTAATGTTTCTATTAACTGATACATTACCTTCTTAGTAATCTGCATATTTTTGACGTACATTATATTTTAACACATTTCCATTCTTATAAAAATTCCACCCCTTTAAGTGATAAATTTGTAATTGTTCCACCAACATATTTGACACTATTGCCAACATGTCATAATACAGTTGTATACATTCAAATGTTTCATAAGTGACACCAAAAAAATCTAGCTTTCTATGGTATCTTGATTCTCTACCCCCACCCTATTAACTCATTCCCCTACCTTTTATTGTCTTACTTTCTATTGGTTAACTTTTTATTGTCTTACTTTCTATTGGTTAACCTTTTATTGTCTTACTTTCTATTGGTTAACCTTTTATTGTCTTACTTTCTATTGGTTAACCTTTTATTGTCTTACTTTCTATTGGTTAACCTTTTATTGTCTTACTTTCTATTGGTTAACCTTTTATTGTCTTACTTTCTATTGGTTAACTTTTTATTGTCTTACTTTCTATTGGTTAACCTTTTATTGTCTTACTTTCTATTGGTTAACCTAATCTAAACCTTTGAATTCCACCCTCTCCCACCCACTTTTAATAGATTGGGTATGGTAACAACTGAGTTGTTATTAAATTTCTATATGTAATGATTGCTAACAGAAAAATATTTCAATACCTGATGAGGTGCTAATAAGTAATATCGAAACACAACAGATCTTGTATTATTTTATTACAAATTCTTATAATAAAAATATTAGTATAAATATTGCTCTACTAAGTATCAAACACTTTTCAAAAAAGTAAATTACTACAAATAGTGGACTGTTAAGCTGTGTTTGTACTACTCTTAATATATATATATATATATATATATATATATATAGTCAGTGAAGTATAGTTTTCCTTTTGTCTGTCTATACATTTTTTTTCCTTTACAGATACACTGTCTACATATCTCTGTTCTTTATTTAGACGGAGAAGGAATTTGTTAAGCATTTTAATGAGTTTCTTCAGGCATCAAATAATTTGTTTGATGTCAGGTCGAATATTGTAAAAGAACTTGCCAAAATGTTTAAACATAACAACATTGCTGGCTAAATATATTATGATTAAAAGAAGAACCCTCGGATTTACATGTCTCTTTGGTCCAATAAAAGTGCTACTGAGAAGCAAACATTATGGTGATGGTGAAGTGAAAATTGCTGTAAGGAATTGGCTACATCAGCAGCCAGCAGAATTTCAGGAAGCCTGGATACATGGACTCATTCATAGGCAGAACTGACATTAAAAGATTTGGTGACGATGTTAAAAAGTAGGAATGCGAACCTGTATTTTGATTATTTATATTGTTCAGGCTATTGTCTACAGTTTTATTGTCATATTCACAACATTTCGGTCATTGTATGCTCCAACCTTCGTCAGGTAATTGAAATGTTGAACTAAACCTTTTATTTTGATCACTGGGGTAGATTGTTCTCGTTTTCTTAGTCATGCTACTTCCAGATGTTTTAGTTATCTTTATTGTAACTCGATAAGTTTTTTGTTCGCCACTGCTGTTGCCAGGTATTGAACTCATAATTCTTTGAGAGAAGTCACTGGATCCAACCAACACTTTTATCCACTGGTCCATGTGCCCTTGGAATGAAAACAATCTACTCCAGGAATCAAAATGAAGGGTTCAGTTCAAAATTTAATCACCTGAAGATAACTGGAGCATACAACAGCCGAAACATTGTGAATATAACAATAAAGATGAGAACAACAGATTGAACAATTTAAATAATGTAAATACCTCATCTCGGAAATATAAACCATTAATATATTTTGATGTAGTTTGTTGTTAATTAATTAATATAATTTGTTGTTTATATTTTATATAATAAAACAAATTACATTTGGACTCACCTTCATATACATTTGCAGATAAGAAAAAGAATTTGTGAAAAGTGCTTATCGTATATATATATATATATATATATATATATATATATATATATATATATATATATATATACACACTATAGTCATCTGCAGACAGATCTGTTTCGCTGTATCACAGCTCATCAGTACGGTTAGACTCCGATAGCTTTTTGACCCAGGATTGAAACCTGACCGAATTAGCGTCAGTCAGCGATTCTACCTCTGGGCCACGAGCGTTCGGTAGAAAGAGGCAGACTTTTTAGCGCATATATCATTATACACGCCCAATAGCCATAGTGCTCTAATTCATTATTGAAGGAGTGATGTATATATATATATATATATATATAATTAAAATGTATCTGTAAAGACAATATAAATAAAATAGATAAATTTATCTTGATAAAGTTCCTCATGGAACAACGCACATTGGTATAGAAAAGGTTTCCTTTTGTCTTTCTTTATATATATATTTGTGAGATAACCATATTTGTATATATCAGGAACAATTTTGGGGAAAAATATATGACAAAATGGCAAACATTTTCTTGTGACATGGTTTTGTCCTTTAGTCCAATAAAGTCCTAAATGATGAAATGAGTCAAAAGAAAACATTTACCACTTTAGACAGACAGACAGACACACACACACACATATATATATTAATGAAGATCAACGAAACTGGTTATAAACAACCAACAATCTGAAATGATTTGTTTGAACATTATTTTCTATCGATACTCATATTTAAGCTGATATTCTGTTTTTAATTAAACACATATTTTTATCTACTGGCCTGATTATTTAGGATAAATTTTTGTTATGAAAATGTGTGTCATTTGGCATTTATGTGGATAGGGGTCACAGGTTCGAATCCTGCCGAATGACACACATTTGTTGTAAGATGTTGGGGGTTGCTGGGGGGGTGTATTCAGTTGGAGTCTAGACTGCTTACATCCGGTAAGATGTATATATTATTAGTTACAAAAGTAAGTCTCTTAGATTTCTATGCATCTCAACTATTTTTAAAAGAAAAAAAAAAAGAAAAGAAAACACTTTATTTTTGACAAAAACTTAAAGGGACTTTTGGGATGATTAAACTATTTTTATTCAGTTCAGAGTTCAATTTTTTCATCAATTCTTCATATATTCTTAACTTGTATAACTTTTGATATCTATTAAATTAATATTATTAATATTATTATTAAATTATATCATAATAAAAATGAAGTATTGGATATATGTAAGTTAATCGATATTCTTTTATGAAGAATTATTTACCATATTCTTAAGGTGAACATCTTGCAATGTTTATGTATGACATTAATTTCATTGCATTAATTTAATAGTTTCTTATTTTTAAGAAATTTAATAACGTATAGTTTTTTCATATATAGACAAGGAGCCTGGGTCATTTAATATTCTAGTATTTTTTTAATTTTCCATTTTATCGTAGGAGTTTCATTGGTTTCTTTTAGTTAAATTAAACACACCCATAAAATCTAAATTTTTCTGTCTTCATCTAATGTATAATTACCCAGTGAAGGTACTGCCTAATATTTCGGTATATTTTTCATTGTAAGTCCTGACACTTTTCCCCTTCAAATTTATCGAAAATAGCATTATCTCTGTGCAAATGTATATGCTGAACTCATTTGAAGAAACTTACCTTTTTTATCTAAATGTCCATAAAAAAAACAAAAAAACTCTTATCTTGCACTTTTTCTCTCCCGTAACTCTCACAAAGTAATGTAATTAACTGCAGAATGACGTACTGCGTATGTGAACAAATTTTGGCAGATTTCTGGTCGATTTTTCTTCATTTACTGATATTTCCAGCGATGTACTTCTGGTAATGAAAGTAATGTGCTATTGTACTTCTACGCTTATTACTTTCCTAACAGAAAGTACATCACCGGAAGTTTCAGTAAAGGAAGAAAATCGACCAAAACTGCTGCCTACGTAGAACGTCATTCCGCAGTTAATTACATGACTTCATGAGAGTTACAGGAGAGAAAAAGTGTGAGATATAGTTCATTTTTTTATGGACTTTCAAAGCAAAAAAGGTAAGTTTCTTCAATAACTAATTGTTGATTTGAGTTCAGCATATACATTTGCACAGAAATAATGCTATTTTGGATAAATTTGAAGGTGTCGGCACCTAAAACGAACATTTACCAATATTTCAATAAATTAGGACTGTATGTATCTATCAAATGTAAGCTTTTGATGCATCTCTTTGTGAGCAGTCTGTATGGATAGCCAAAGAAATGACCTGAAAGGCAAAAACAAGAAACAAGGTGTTGAAGTCACGTTGAAACACTGGTTCTCATACAATCGCTGAAGTTAAGCAATGTCAAGCCTCATCAGTACCTAGATGAGTAAACATTTGGGAATACCAGCAGCTGTAACCATAGATGTGTAGTTTGGAATTCGAGATACATGCTCCAATTTCAGTCTGTTTAGTTATATTTACTTATATACCCTCGGGGAAGGCATGAAACCACCACTTCTCCCCCACCTATGAGTTAATTAGTAAAATTAGTATCAATAAATCATTATTACTTAAAAAAATTCTTCCATTCTAATAGTATTTTCTAGTTTTAAATGACCTGTAAAAAGTTGATAAGCTGTAAAACCTAATTAAGCAATCAATCCTAATTTTCTTTCATACACTTAGACGTTGTCCTCAAATAAACATTTTATCTATGACTCACACAATTTCACACATACACAAGGTAGACCAATAAGTCCATTGCCTGACCATCATTCACAAAATGATTTAAATGATATCACTTTTAGTTTATAAGAAATTTTTCATTGTGCCCTAAATTAGAAAATATAGAACAATTATGTTGATATTTCAAAGTCCAGATAACTTTATCCCATTTCATTTACAATATGAAACAATACTTTATTTAAATAAAGTTTTTTAATTCATTTATTTGTTTATTCATAAAAAATAAATAAACATTATTTTTATTTAAACACTTAACACATTTTGGAACTTTGTTTCAGAAATGTGTTAAGTGTTTAAATAAAAATTATCTGTTTATTTTTTATGAATAAACAAATAAATGAATTAAAAACCTTGCCTATAAACTGAACATCATCTGGTGTTAAAATGTAATTTTTTAACTTTTAACACCAGATGATGTTAAGTTGATAAATCGTTGTTGTGTGACCATTGATGTCACTTCCCATCATTGTACATCAATGCAGTGGATTGCAATTGCCGGGAATTATTAAAAACTAGCTGAACCAATCAAAATTTCTATTTCTACAAAATACCTGTTTCTATACTGCATCACTAAATATTTGTGCTTAATGACGTTAACCAAATATTGTAATAAAAACCACAAGTATGAAGACAGGCCATTATTTTAAGAAGTAAAAGGGTACAAATGATTGAAAAGGTTAGAAACTCACAAAGTTTTTCATTTCACTGAAGCAGACATTAAGTATGCGTCCTCTTATTTTCTCTTTCTTTCTTTCTTTCTTTCTTTCTTATTATTATTCTTATTATTTTATAAATCTACCATCCGCCCGTGCATTGAATACTGCTGCCATATCTGGTCGGGTGCCCCTGCTGTTCTCCTCGGGCTTCTCGATAAGATTCAGAGGAGGGTCTGTAATGTGATAGATACCGACTTGGCAGACCGCCTGCAGTCTCTCTCCCACCGGCGCGACGTGGCTTCCCTGTGTCTCTTCTATAAATACTTTCACGGCTTCTGCTCCGATGAACTTAGATCACTAGTGCCCCCTAAATACGTATTTGAACGAGATACTAGATTAGCAACTAGATCCCACCCTTTTACAGTGAAACCGATAAAATGCAGCCGTAACTTCTACTCCAACAGTTTCTTTCCTCGCACTTCCCGACTGTGGAATTCTCTTCCAAACGATTGCTTCCCCGACGGCTACAATCTCCAGGAATTTAAATGTAAGGTCAATAGACACCTCCTAACACACTAACCTGCTTCCATTCTATCAAACACTCTTCCCATCTGCCCAACCCTCATCCTCGCTATCCTTACTCATCTGTCACCTTCCTCCTGACATTCCCTATGTCTAACCACTCCTTCTCTTTACCTTCCCCTATGTAGCCCCATGCACAATAGTGGCAGTGGAATGCCTTGCTTGGGGTGAGATGATTAAAAAAAAAAAAAAAAAAAAAAATTATTATATATGTTTTCTTTAACTCACTAAAACTAAACATCTTCTCTGATATATTTTTTTCTTCTGCCTTTCTTCCCAATCAAATTGAAATGCTTTATTACTTATCTGAAATAATGGCAATGCTCAAGTAAGTGATAACTAACAAAAGGAGAATCAACCAGGCATATATGGTGTTTAAATATCCCACCATAACCCTGGGGAACTAAGCATGGTGCCCTGTGAATGTGCTGCACACATTTTGACAATCAGTGTCTAGCTAAATTTTTATCTGTAATATTAAAATTGTATGTTTAATAGTCACTGTCAAAATGAGTGTATTGTCAAGGAAGGAGATCAAGTTGAAAAATAATTTATTTCTTGTGTAAAATAAATGCATAGATGTGTTTATGCAGGTACCCATGTGAAGGAGGGGGGTAATGTAGAAAGAATCATTGATCAGGAAGTTGAAGTTCAAATTCACTGCTTAGAATGCTGATTTTTAAAGAAGAAAACAGAAAGAAAAGTCTGAATGACACAATCATCAAGCCTCCATCACCCACCCCCATTTGGCCTTGTACTAAGTTAGGCTTAGTACCTACTAACAGATTACAGGTTAGTCACTGTTGTCCTTTTCCAAAATTATTTTTTAGGAATTTTTGCATGGTGCCATTTTAGTTTCAGAGAATCCTTGTCAAATCTAAACTTATTTATAAATGGAACTTTGTCTGTGTGTGTGTGTGTGGGTGTGTGTGTGTGGGTGTGTGTTTGTGTCCATTACCTATAGACTCTGAAACAGCTGAACCGATTTTCTTGAAATTTTATACAGTTGTACTATAAGCATCTGTGAGTGTTCTTAGCTAGGGTTTGTGTCAAGGTACCCCTGATAAATATCAAAAATCGATAATC
The DNA here is from genome assembly GCA_037127315.1 of Ascarosepion bandense. NCBI lineage: Eukaryota > Metazoa > Mollusca > Cephalopoda > Sepiida > Sepiidae > Ascarosepion > Ascarosepion bandense. The sequence continues at coordinate 401,684 of JBBBDQ010029244.1, forward strand.
GAAAAAATCAGGCTATAGAAGGAGTGGTCCGATTTTAATCAAATTTGATACACTCATAGACAAAGACATAAGAAACGATATTCAGAAGTTTCAAGGTTGCAGTTCTTACAATAGTGCAGAAAATCAATAATATATATATATATATAAAAGGCAAGATGTTTGTGTGTGTGTGTGTGTGTTTATCTGTCTGTATGTCCTTTATACAAATCCACAATTTTTATCCGATTCTCACCAAACTTCACAAAAATATTCTTTAGGCTGAGTCTGAGCCCCAGGACCATGGATTAGTTTTAATGCTTTCATAACACCCGAGCAACGAGGGGCTATACTGCTAGTAAAACATAACTGAAAGACGACAGAGAAATAAATAGCTGGAAAGAAATTGGTTCCTTGATTGCAAAATTGTTGTGCTGACAATTTCATGATTACTGAGAAAGGAATCAACCTGACAAGGTTCCAATTAAAAAATATTAAGAAAAAAAAGAAAAAAAAAGAAGCTTTTTTGGTAGATTTGATGTTCATTTATTTTAAAAAGGAGCAAAGAAATGACGGCAGGAAAAGTGTTGTTAATATAAAATCAGAAGTAGGAAGAGTAAAAATGAAACAATAAATAATTAATTTCCTGAAGAATTCTACCCACTCAAAGAGCCTGATTTTGAAGCTAATCAAAAAGAATGGTTTAGCCTAATGGAATGAGGCTAAGTTCTTTACAATTTGGAAATAAAAGTCAACTAAAGAACTTTTTCTCTGCCATTATGTCTCAATTACACATAAATGTATTAATGGGACCCCCCCCCCCGCTTCCTTGACAAACCTAAAAATAAATAAAAGTGAAAATTTAATCTATATTTCCATTTGCTTAAGTAAATGGCAAAGTGGGGGAGTATGGCATCTAATCAGGAAAAAAAGCAAAGACCCAGAAAATGTAATTATTTTTCAGTAAACAGGAATGTCATTGTTATAATAAAGGTCATGAATTCTGAATGAAATCAAATATTCAGTAGCAGCAGGTAGATCTCCAGGATTAAAATCAGAGGTCTTTATGCTTAATGTTCACTTGAAATGGTTTATACAGATATTAAACCTCAAGAGATCAATTAAGACACACAGATTGAAGAAATTCTTTTCAATTATAGTCATTTTAGAGTAGGTAGACAGTATAACATGAATAGTTTAACCCTTATTTACACGATTTAGGTTGTTCAAACTGTTGTCCATATTTTTTTTTTTTAATCATTTCACCCCGAGCAATGTGGTAACGCCACTTATGTGCAGGGGGCTACGTAATAGTGAAAAGATCGGAAAAGAGAAAGCCGGAAACCATATCCTAAACAGGGAACAAGGGATGAGCCTCTTAACCTGTTCAATAGACACGGGTGGAGTGTGAACCGGGCGATAGTTCAGTCTATTCTACTCCAATTGAAAAAAAAAAACCAAAGTGAGTAGATTGAAAAAGAGAAAGCCGGAAACCAAATCCTAAACAGGGAACAAGGGATGAGCCTCTTAACCTGTTCAATAGACATGGGTGGAGTGTGAACCGGGCGATAGTTCAGTCTATTCTACTCCAATTGAAAAAAAAAAACCAAAGTGAGTAGATTGAAAAAGAGAAAGCCGGAAACCAAATCCTAAACAGGGAACAAGGGAGGAGCCTCTTAACCTGTTCAATAGACATGGGTGGAGTGTGAACCGGGCGATAGATAGATCTATCTACTCCAATTGAAAAAAAAAAAAAGAAACCAAAGTGAGAAGATTGGAAGAGAGAAAGCCGGAAACCAAATCCTAAACAGGGAACAAGGGATGAGCCTCTTAACCTGTTCAATAGACGTGGGTGGAGTGTGAACCGGGCGATAGTTTAGTCTATTCTACTCCAATTGAAAAAAAAAAACCAAAGTGAGTAGATTGAAAAAGAGAAAGCCGGAAACCAAATCCTAAACAGGGAACAAGGGAGGAGCCTCTTAACCTGTTCAATAGACATGGGTGGAGTGTGAACCGGGCGATAGATAGATCTATCTACTCCAATTGAAAAAAAAAAAAAAAAGAAACCAAAGTGAGAAGATTGGAAGAGAGAAAGCCGGAAACCAAATCCTAAACAGGGCACAAGGGAGGAGCCTCTTCACCTGTTCAATTGCCATGTTCACAACATTTTGGCTATTGTTTGTGGTGCAGTAGATATAGACTTGGAAGGGACAAATCAGGGTGGAATTCCAGTTGAATTCTTTGCATTCACTTATGCACAAATACCCTTGGGAAAGGTATTAATCCATCTCTTTCCTCCAGTTATGGGTTAAATAGCAGGACAGATTGGGTTCAATAGAATAGCCTTGGTTGGCAACCAGTCTACCACAGAAAGCAATGGCAACCTACGGCGGGATAATCTTCTGCCCAGTCAGTCATGTCTCTTTCGAGACATGATCACCCAAAGCATGTATCATGTGTATTATGTATGGCACTTAACTGATTGACACTCCAGACTGTATGTACCTCATCCCATGCAGCTGGGATAAGAAATATACAAGACAAATAGGCCACCCACTTAAGTTGAGGGTGCAGGAAGACCATAAAACTGTAATACAGTGTAACCCTGATATAACAGAGTTGCCGGAACTGGACAAAGGTTCTCTTATATCCGGGTTTGATCTATTTTATATACATTACCACAGGCTCTAATTTGGGACCAGAGAAACCCTCTCTTATATCCGGGCTTCTCTTTTATCCGGGTTATACTGTAATAGAAAAATCAGGTGTAGCTGTAAATAGTGAAAATAATTTTTTTTTTTAATCATATCACCCCAAGCAAGGTGATAACGCCACTGATGCGCAGGGGGCTACGTAAGGGTAAAAAGAATGGAAAAGAGAAAGCCGGAAATCAAATCCTAAACAGGGAACAAGGGATGAGCCTCTTCACCTGTTCAATAGACGTGGGTGGAGTGTGAACCGGGCGATAGTTTAGTCTATCTACTCCAATTGAAAAAAAAAGAAAAGAGTGACAAGATTGGAAAAGAGAAAACCGGAAACCGCATTCTAAACAGGAAACAAGGGAATTGTAATATATCATCTCTGATATATAGACAAAATTTAATCACATAGACACATAATACTACCTATGTATTCCATATATATATAATTTGTATATTGTTCTACATTGATGGCATGACTTGGACTTTCATATGTTATACAATCATCAGGTGCATTTTTCAAACTGATAGTTTAATAGATTTGGATTTAAATTCATTTGAAATTCACTGAGTTAAATCTTATAAAGTTAATATACATATTATATATTATTCAGGTGGGCCAAGTATTTATTTGATATCATATTATTATGTTGTGAAATATATTTATCTATGTTCGTGCAACTATAACTGACTTTAACATTATTTTTGTTGAAATTTTTTTTATTGTGGGTGAATAGTGGAAATGTTTGTGAACTAAGTTTAGGGAGAATTTACTAATGTTTTTTACATTATGACTAAAATACAAATTCTACTCCATCAGCTTTTCTCGCACTTTCCGCCTGTGGAATTCCCTTCTGCATACTTGCTGCCCCGACAGCTACAATCTCCTAGAATTTAAATGTAAAGTCAATAGTCATCTCCTATCTCACTAACCTGCGTCCTCTCTCATGCTCCTTTCGCCGTCCACTCCATTCTCATCAGTATTCTCAATCTTGTCTTACCGACTTCCTGACAACCCCCTGTAACCTGTTACTCTTTCTCATAACTTTCAGCCTATGTAACTCCCTGCACAACAGTGGCAGTAAAATGCCTTGCTTGGGGCGATATGATTATTTAAAAAAAAAAAGAGTAAGTTAAACCAAAAAAATGTTAATGTGATTTCTAATTATTTCTGCCGACCTCGTTTTTAACAAAGTTTTCTAAACTAGCGTAGAGTTTACATTTTTTCTAAAGCATTAATGTATTTTATTTTAGACTTGTCAAGAATTTCCTTATTGCTAAAGAGTTGGTACCTAAATGAAATTAGACCAATTTATGTCGGTTGTTGATGATTTTATGAGGGTGATTAGAATACATCTGAATCATATCAGTTACCCTACTACTAACAATAATGACCCTTCAAAAAATAATTGCAACTGCTAAAAATTAAAACCAGCCCATTGAATAGCTAATGTATGTCTGAAAGTTTTGTTTATAGAGCTTGAATTCATTGGATGATGATGAAGCTGAATTTTACTTTGGATTGACCTCAAACAGGTGAAAGCTGAGATTTAATAATCACATGTTTTTAAACAACATTAATTGCAGTCAAAACACTGCTTTATTCATATATTGGAAATTAAAAATCAATAAGAACGTAATTATTACCTGGAATATTGTCATTAAATCTAAATCTTACAACAGAAACGGAGATAGATGTAACTTATACCTTTTAAAAAACTTAAACTATATAAATAACACTAATGTAGAAACACAAAAAAGCGATCTACTGACCACATCCTGCCATAGAAAAAATAGTTACTTAAATTCTTAGACCCCAGTTGATACAGATCTTCTATATTTTTGCCTTTTAGTTTCTCTCTTTCTTTCTCACTCCCTTACTTTTTCCTTTCTTTCTTTCTTTGGTTCTTTCCTCTGCCCCAACAGCTATAATCTTCAAGAATTCAAATGTAAAGTCAATAGTCATCTTCTATTTCACTAACTTGCATTCTCTCTCTCTTTCTCTATGGCTCCGCTTCTTCCACTCCACTCTCATCAGTATTCTCATCCTTCTCTTACCCACTTCCTGACACCCCCTATAACCTGTCACTCTTTCTCATAACTTACCTCCTATGTAATCCCCTGCACAACAGTGGCAGTAAAATGCCTTGCTTGGGGTGACAGGATTAAAAAAATACTATTAATAATTATGAATTATACGTTTGATTTCATCTCCTTGCATTTTAATATTATTTAATATATTTTAATTATAAAATTTTAATTTTATATTTACATGTAGTCATAGAATATTTGAATATTTACTCATGTTATTAAAAAGGAGTAACCTAAGCTTTATAAAATCTTTCATGACCATTAATTGAACTTAAATTCAAATCTATTTAACAGTTCATTTCAAAAATGCACCTGATGATTGAATAATACATGAAACTCTGAGTAGTGTCATTGACATAGGACAATATGTATAATTATGAATATATTTATATATAGAATAGCTCTGTTCATACTACTATGAATGCTGTTTTATTAACACCTGAATAATAATATTACATATGTGTGTACCCTCATATATATATTATCTCAGAAATAAAAGAGACATGTAAAACTACCTATCCAATCCCTATATATATATATATATATATATATATATATATATTCCATTTTTAAACAAGTTATTTCGCTACACAGGTTTCTACCATGAGTGGTATCTTCAGGCGATTTTTAATAAATGATTTTCCCTATTACCGTTTTTCTTTTTAAGAACACTCTTGTAACAGTGTTTTATTTGAACATTGACGTGGCAGGGAATTTATGAATGTGTAATGTTTAAATCAAAACGGGTTATGATGTTTTCATTCATGGTTGTATGAACCCAAGAGGTATTTCTTAGTGTGGATGCATTTAGTCATAATTTTCGTTCTTTCATTTAACAGTTCGTCTTTATTTGCGAATATCATAATTTCTAATTTTTCTTCTTGGCACAGTCCACCATTGTAAGGCTTGGCTGTTTTTACAATGTTTCACGTTATGTCTGGGTCTTTTCCATATTTGGATTTCAATTTCCAGACGTGGCTAACCTATTTTGTATTGTTTTTTAATTTTTCTATTTTAAATGTAGATCTGTGATTGAACCACCTGGTCTTAAAGGTGTCTTTGGTTGAGCCCAAATATATTTTATTTTGGCCATCTGGGTCAGGTATCTTTGCCTTGTAAATTATTTCATTTGGGTTGCAGAAACCTTGAAGAGGACATTTATTTTTGTCCCTGCAGATACATTCTTTGTTGGTGGTTTTGTTTTGTACGATGCTGTTTAAGTTTCTGACATTTTGTTTTTTAACGAAACTATCTAAATTATTAGTGCAACGATAACGTAGTTTGATAATAGCTTAAAGTAAAGCTGAAAGTGCTGGGAAAATCATACCTTTGGATAATTTTTATATAATTTATGTACTGAAAAGGAAAAAATCAGATCACATGAAAAATTATATAAAAAACTTAACCATAATACCTTGTCTCTTATTTGTAATGCTAAATTAATTATATTACAATAATATATATATTACAATAATATATATATATATATATATATATATATATATATATGTATCTCATTTCATTCATTGAAAAAACAATGAAAAGCAATTAATGAAGAGTTATGAAACAAATTGATTGCACTATAAACAAAAGAATTATTGAGTAATCAAGAAAAATGTGTTCTCTTTAAGTAAATCCATTTCTTTTGTCAATGTAATTGACTGGCCTGTTGAAGCCATTGTTACAGACTCATTAACCCTCCTCACTTCTCTCTCTCTCTCTCTCCACACAAGTCATTCTTTGCTGAATTTTTTTCAAATAATGTGAACTACTGCAAAACAACCTTCAATATTGTTCAGTGCTGGGAGGAAACAATTTTCTATGTTAATTGAAATAAGATTTAAAATATCCCCATTTTTATCAAAATTATTCAGTTTTAAAAATGGATCTACATTTTTGTTGGTCATAAGAAATCTGTTGGAATTTTTGATGAGGAGAGAAAGAGGAAGAGATCCATTACTGATGCAAATCAATATGGAGGAAAAAAAAAAGAAATTACAACAAAATCTGTTAGGAATGAATACAAAAAAGATAAAAATATAATGTCATTATAAAAGTATATATATATATATATATATATATATATATATATATATATATATATATATTTAATAATGTGAAGAAAAAACAATAAGAACTTTACTGTTCCTTAACATTTACTTATTAATTTTACAGTGGTCAATACAGAAGTAGAGCAAAATATAATTGTTATATAACCACAATTAATCACCCTAAAAATGATCAGTTAAAGATTGAGTCAGAGTAAAAATATGATTCTGAAACATGGAAAATTCGGTGTCATGAAAATGTTAATTATGTTACAATATATATATATATATATATATATTGTAACATAATTAACATTTAAAAAAAAACATTAAAAAAAAAAAGTACATTGTTAAATTCAAAACTTTTTGTTAATATTCTTGCCTATACATATTAAGACAGTATACATGGATGACCATCACTATATATATATATATATATACCTCATTTAATTCCCTGAAAGAACAGCATAGTATGAAGAAAAAAGGCCCTAAACTGTTTATTATCAAAATGTTCATGTTATTATTAAGAGGAAAGATCAAAGTATTTTTAAATTATTTTTTTTAAAGATTTTTAATCCTTTTTAACATGTATGAGATTTTGGGAAAAATCTTGTTTTGATTTTCATCAGTAGATAACCAGCGTTTACAATGGATAATGTAATATTACTTAACTCAGTTATTTTCCTGTGAAAAATACATTAATTTGGAAATTCTTGCAAAAATCAAATAATTGTTAGATTTTAATAAAACTTTCAGGTTTTATTCATAAATGAATTAAATTATTTTTGAAATCATTATTTTTAGAAATTCTTTGTTGAAATATCTTTTTTACATCTGTTACGCCCACTCCATGTAAATTCATGAAATTTCAAAATTAAATTTTGTAGCAAAAATTTGTTTTATTAGTTAAAAGTTGGACTCATTAGGGAATGTAAATCTATTACTTCTTTTTTTTTAAACATTTGGCCTTTTCTCTGAAAAACTGCTCTGAATAGTAAAATAAAAAATGCAATAAAACTATGACATCATTTAATTAGATAAGCTTTTAATTGCTTTTATTATTAATATATATTAAGGACATTATGGTCTAAAAATCTTTTTTTTTCAATTAATAATGAAATTTTAAAAGAATTGTATTAATTTTTTTCTCTTTTAATTATAATAATTCATAACATTTCAAAATTCTTAAAAAATTCTACAAAGCTTTGTGACAGTTAGGTTATCAAGTTATTAAGTGAAGAAAATATTTACCAATCGAAAATCAAAAAGTCGAGCCATTGTATCAAATGGTTGAAAATTTTTTTGAAAATTTCAAAATTATAGATTCCAATCAATATGATTTCTGTTTGAAATACACCAGAGTATTTTGCTTACTGAAAATAGTAAATTTAATCATTTAGCTTTCAATCAAAACTAAAATAAGTTTCAAGAAACTTTTTTGATTTTTAAAAATTCAGTTTTAAATTTAGGTATGGAAAATGAGTGGAGGTACCTATACACACACAGACACGATTAATGCTAAGAACTTTGTTACTTAACTGAGCAGATTCATGCTGATTTCAAAATTTATGTGATGTCTTCAAGAAGATAAAAGATGGTAATTGATATAGTATTTAAATTTTTAAAGATTGTAGCTATCAGGGAAGCAAGTAAATGAAAAGAAATTCCACAGGTTGGAAGTGCAAGAAAAGAAAGTAGAAGTGGCAGTTCCATATCAATGGTAAGAGTGGAACCTAGATGGCAACCCCGTAGAGTGCTTAAATTCATGTGGTCAAGATGAAAAAAATTGTCTGAGTAGCTGCCATGAAAATATTTGTAGAAAAGACAGAGAGAAGCCATGTCAGATCAGTGAGAAAATGACTGAAGTTGAGATGACAGGTCAAGATTAATTATATTGCAGATCCTTCTTTGGATTTTGGTGTTATCTATTAAAATTTGTGTTATTGTAATATTTCTTGGTTGTTTGTATTGTGAAGATCTATATGTGCATGAAGTGCTCTAAACTTTGCTAAATGACAAATCAACCTATGAGATAGTGTGGTGTATGTGTGGCCAATGTAATTTAATATTGTTTATTGATTATTATAGTATAGAATCTTGCAAAGGACACGAAAATTCATAAAAGACATTTTTATATAGAATGGATTTTTGAGGCGATGAATTATTGCTAAAAATTAGATGTTTTTAGATTTTCATAGAAAAAAATCTAAGGTATTTGTTAAGATCAATAGTCGCCATTTATTGGAGAAATATATTTTAATAGCTTTTTCATCTTGTTAAAAAAAAGTAAAAAAAAATAAAAATGAACTTTGGATAGTTTGTTAATAATTTTATTCCCTAAACTAGAAAACACTAGAAGCTATTATTATACAAAATACTCAGTTCACATTAAATATCATTCACCACAGGAGAAGGTATATTGAAGTGTATATGATGTATTTGATGGGCGAGTGGGGATGGACAGATGAGGAGACACACACACACACACACACACACACACACACAGACACAAAATTATGTATAAATTCGAAAAGAATAAGTTAAAAAATATGGTTTTCCCTTCTAACTTGATGAGTACTACATGGTTGAAAACTTGGTAGCAATTTAGTGGAGAAAAATAGGTATAGTTGTCAGTCCATAAACTGTGAGGATAATCCAACAAGATTTCTTTAATATAAATTATTAATAGGTAAATCCATATAGAGAGCTTGATGGGTATTAACCAGAGCGATATGAAGTTTATAAAGGAAAACTCAACATGTCATATTAGTTATAAACTATAGTTCATTTCAATGAGCTTAATTAGCTCATATCATCAGACTCTTTTACAATATTCCTCCATCTGGCATAAAATGTTTGCCAGAATGAGCTTTTTCTAAAATGAAGAGGGAACATAATAAAAATAATAATAATAAACATAAAATTACAAATAAATAAGTAAATGACAATATTTGTGAGGGGAAGTAGGAAAGAAAGAGATGAAGGAATGGGAGTGGAGGGGAGAAAGATATATAGTCGCAAATGTGGCTAGTATTCATGTGAAGTTATTTGACTGTCTTAACTAGTATATATATATATATATATATATATATATATATATATATATATATATATACATATATATATATATATATTTTATTAAAATACTTTAATCCAAAACGGAAAAGTAGGAAGGTAAATCCCAAGAACCTGATCCTAATTAATATTAATTTTCTTTAATATTAAAAAATGATACAGGAGGAGAGCTCAATGTAATTAAAATTACAGAGCCAATATAAAGTAAAATAAATTTTCAAAATTCAAAAATGTTGAATGAACATTTCAACATGAAATCCCTAAGAGAGATTTCTCATATTCTCAGCAACAGTCCATATTCCAAAATGAGAATAAAAATAAAATTAAAAAGAGAAATAAAAAATGACGGTTAAGATTTGAGAAATTTACGCCACAAAAAACTTTTTTTGTAAATCAGTCTATTTTTGGTTTTTACTTTTAGATAGAGTTGTAAGTGAAGAGATGGAAAATTTGGCATGTCTAGCTTTACAAAGGAAAAGGGTTAAGGAAGGGAAGTCGTTAAATTGAGAATTGGGTTAAACAAAATAGAACAGAAAGGGAAGGGGTGGGATATCAGAAAAATAGAGAAAAAGTAAAGAGGAAAAATATATATATGTATATATATATATATATATATATATATATTATGCATAATATTACACACACATACATGCAAACAGACAATACATACATATGCTTACAAAAATTTTCAACGTACATACATTTTAAAACAACCATCTATTGCTTTAATATGTGTCAAACACATCTGACCAATAAGAATCAAACCCCAAACAACATTCCAGTATACAGTCTCTTAATAAAATCTTTCTTTTATCACATTTAATCGGATCTCAGAAGAAGCTTTAATAAAAGTAAAAGAAGTTAGAATAAATAAAAAACAAATTCGGATATTTGTCCCAATCTATCGCCTTGGATTTTGATTCATTTATTACACACACACACACACACACAGACACAAATTTTAAAAATTGCATTTCTTTTGGTGTGGAGTGGGTCTCAATAATCATTACATATGACGTCACCATAAACAATTTCAAACTTGAAGCTTTCTAAAGAATATCAGGATGCAAACAAAAGAATTCTGCCAAACATATACAGACCATGTTGGTTCTTAAAAATGACTGAGATGGTTAAATGAACTTGAATAAAAATAGCAAAATAAGAACTTTGGAGAGCTTATCCATAATTTTGAGCTCTGTACCTTTTTCGAACATTGGAAAAATATAATAAAAAATTAAACACCTAAAACTTGTCGGTTCTTTTTAACAAAACTTGTGTAGATGAAGACTTGCTGCCAAAATATACGTGCACATGTGTGTATGTGTATACACATATTTGTGCATGTCTGTGCATGTGTGATTGCGGTTGTTATCAATATAAATATACGGTATGTTCATATATCATTAAAATATTCCTATTTTCTCTTCACACTGCTAGCCTTTTTTCTTTCTCTAATAGTTGCGAATGGGGTTGGGTGGAGAGTCAAAGAGATTTTGGCACAGAGTAGGGAAGCCAGAATTCTTTGTGTTTAGTCAGGAAGAGAATTGTCAGACAACAAAGATATTTTTCAGAAATTTCTTTTCCCAATCAGCCTGCCTCACTAGTGCAAGCTACTAACAACAACAACAACCTCCATTTTGGAAGCCTTCTCCTTTATTCATTCTTTCTCTCTCTTTGTTTCACTTACCACAGTGCTTGATCAGACACACCCTGTACAGAAGAACTTACAGGTGGGAGATCAGAGGTAGAGGAGACAAAATTAAAAACCCAGAACAGAGAGATGCCCCCAATCCAAAAGAATGAGGTATAAATTAATGACCTCACAAATATTTCTTCTAATATTCAATCTAACACTTGTAAAATCTGTAATAGCCATGTAAAAGAAATACAAAAGCAAAGGGCAAATATATATATATATATATATATATACACACTATATTATATACTATTATATATTATTATATATTATATATACTATTATTACTATATATATATATACTAGCAGTAAGGGTCTGTCGTTGCTCGGGTGTAATGAAAGCTTTAAAACTAATCCATGGTCCTGGAGCTCAGACTCTTTGGACGTTGGCATGAAAGACTAAAAAGCAATAGTTATTTCCAGTTAAAGCGAAACCATAGACTGAAAGAAAAAGGAATGGATGTAAGTCAAATTTTGATTTCCTGGTATCAATATCAAATAAGTTTTTTTCATTGTAAACTGAATTTTGAAGGCTAAATAAGTCCTCTGAGTAAATGGTATCATGGCTGAGACTAAGAACTACAATTATACCTACTTAGAGCCATACCAGAAGCAAAAACTAAAATAAAAGGGCTGAAAAAATACAGACATACAGGCAGATAAATAGACACACACACAAACATCTTGCCTTTTATATATATATATATATATATATATATATATATATTATTAATTTTCTGCACTATTGTAAGAACTGCAACCTTGAAACTTCTGAATATCATTTCTTATGTCTTTGTCTATGAATGTATCAAATTTGATTAAAATCAAACTTTCTCCTTCTATAACCTGATTTTTTCGATTATCAATATTTATCGGGGAGTATCTCGACACAAAACCTACCTAAGAACACTCGCAGATGCTTATAGTACAACTGTGTAAATTTTCAAGAAAATCGGTTCAGCCATTTCGGAGTCTATTGGTAACAGACGGACACACACACACACACACACACACACACACACAAAGTTCCATTTATAAATAAGTTTATATATAGGAAAGAAAACACATTTTTAAACTCAAGATGTTTTAATATTCTTTCCTATACATATTAAGACAGTATACGTGGATCATCACTATGCTATATATATATATATATTTCATTTTTAAATGAGTAATTATGCAACCTAGGTTTCTACCATGAGTGATGTCTTCAGGCAATTTTAAATAATAGTTATTGAAAATCGCCTGAAGACACCACTCATGGTAGAAAACTAGGTCGCATAATAAGTCATTTATAAATGGAAAATATTCAAAACTTCTACAATATAACTGTATTGAACACTTAATACAAATGTGCACTGGTCTAATTTTATCATAACCAAAACTAAGTAATTAAACAATCAATCAATATAATTTATTTGCTTGAACATTATTTTTAATCGTTAGGTGTATTTGAGTAGATATTCTGTTTTCAATGAAACAGCATATTTATAAACTTACATCTACCATTATATGCATTGTGGTGTAGTGGATATCAACTTGGAATGAGAAATTGGGATGCCAAGTTCAAATTCCAGTTGAAATCCTTGCATTCAATTACACACAAATACCCTTGGGAAAGGTATTAATCCATCTCTCTCCTCCAGTTATGGGTTAAATAATAGGACAAATTACTTTCTATTGCCTTGGCTGGCAACCTACTGCGGGACAATCTTCTGCCCAGTTAGTCATGTCTCTTTTGAGACATGATCGCCCAAAACATGTATCGTGTATGGCATTTAACTGACTGATCTACTGGTAGAGATATATAAATATACAGTTTAATTAAAACAGAATATTCACTGAAATACGAGTATCAATTAAAAATAATGTTTAAACAAATAAATTAAATAAGTCAGTTGCTAATTCCGTTTTGCTGATTTCCAGAACTTTCCATAACATTGTCAGCTTAAATTTGTTTACATTATGATACATTTCAGAGCAAAAATGATTATTTATGAGAACTCAGAAAAAAATGTATGTTTACAAGGCATGATTTGGCTTCGTTTAGTTTGTGAAGTCATTCATGGTTGAGCGGTCTAAGATGTACCAGATCAATTGATGGCTTCCTTTATGTTGTTAGGGGCTGCAGGTTCAAATACTGCCGAATAACATATTTTTCTAACAAAATTTCCCATAAATATTCAGGCCGGTAGATATATATACATATAAAAATATACTGTTTAATTAAAAGCAGTTTATCTACCCAAATACGAGTACTGATTAAAAATAATGTTCAAACAAATCATTTAAATATATCGGTTGTTAATTCAATTTTGTTAATCTCCAAGACTTTTCATAATATATATATATATATATATATATATATGAACTACTGAAAAAAACAGCAATTTTGGCAGTAACTGTCATTACAACTTAACAATATTGTTAAGTTGTAATGACAGTTACTGCCAAAATTGCTGTTTTTTTCAGTAGTTCAGTAGTTTATGGATAAAAAGGCATTTTAAGCAAGCAGATTTTTTGTCACAGAGTGCTTGATATCAAGATAATGATAGAGCATTAATAGAATTAACATGGAGAAGTTTGTCACTTAGCCGAGCAGTATTATTTCATGTCTACTTCGATGTTTTGGGAGAACATTATTGTAATGTCTTCACTCTTCATTGTCATTTGCTTTTACTGCTGCTATTTTCCAATTTTTTTGTATTTATATGTATAATCTTAATGAAATCGATCAACACCTATAAACAAAACAAATAACAAAAACATATGATAAGTTTTTGAATCTTTTACATTTTACGATTGTGTCCCTTCTCAATAACATCCAGTATGATGTGTGTTGTGGTGCAGTGAATATCGACTCTGAACAACAAATCGGGATGCCAAGTTCGAATTCTAGTTGAATTCCTTGTATTCACTTATGAGCAAATACCCCTGGGAAAGGTAATAATCCATCTCTTCCCTCCAGTTATGGGTTAAATAATAGGACAGATTGGGTTCCATAGCCTTGGCTGGCAACCAGTCTACCACAGAAAGCAATGGCAACTTACTGTGGGATAATCTTCTGCTCAGTCAGTTATGTTTCTTTCAAGACATGATCACCCAAGCGTGTATCACGTATGGCACTTAACTGACTTACTGAATATAATAGTTGGAAACATAATTAAAACTTCTACTGAGCATAAAGTGGGGGATCGGTTTTATATTGTTATGAAGTAATAAACTGATCCCCCACTAATTAGTACTTAATAATATAATACATACTTGCCACTCTAGCTATGAGTCAAATAATAGGACAGATTAGGTTCTATAGCCTTGGCTGGCAACCAGTCTACCGCAGAAAGCAATGGCAACCAACTGCGGGTTAATCCTTTGCCCAGTCAGTCATGTCTCTTTCGAGACATGATCGCCCAAAACGTGTCTCACATATGGCACTTAACTGACTGAATCTATTATCCATTGATTTTGTTATTTATTTATTTTTACTTCAGCAAAGTAAATGGTTGTTTTAATTGCTTCCTATAGCTCTGCTTTGCTGTTATACTGTTAACCAACTTCATATAATTTCATTTTCACAATTGACAACAAATTTTCAATTGGATTCAGATAAGGACTCAATGGTAACCATTCTGTTATCTTCACTGCTGTAAATCTTTTATGCTAAAAAATTCACAAATAAACTTAGATTCATGAGAAAGAGCATTGTCTGCCATAACTACATACTTCACTTTGAAACTGCAAAACTGGGACAAATACCATACAAAAGAAAGTCTTGTTCATAAAATCGCAATAGTTAGCACTGTTCAGTTTAATGCCATTCTTCTTCTATGTGCCCTATCTTTTCAGGATGTAGGTGATCATGGCTTTCCACGTCTTCCTATCCCTGGTGGCTCTTAATATGTTTTCTCCTGTTACTCCACGCAACCCCCATTCTGTCATCCGCCTGATCAGGCCCTTCAAATATGTTATCCGCTGCCTTCCTCTGTCTCTTTTTCCTTCTATCTGGGCTGTCAGTATGAGGTTCTCCAAGCCCTCCTTCCTCATTGCATGTCCCAGGAACTTCAGTTGTCTCTTTCTGATACTCACTATTAGTTTTCTTTTCAATGCCATCCTCCTTGTTTAAATGTTATTAAATGAGTAAATAATCTGTTTTTATTATTAAACAGTATATATTTTTATTTACATTTGCTGGCCTGAATATTCAAGAAATATTGTGTGAAAAATATGTATCCTCAGGCAATTTTTCTAACAAGATTTCTCAGGGTTTCGCATGCTGGCCTTCTGGGCAAGTTCCAGAGCTATGGTATGTCTGGACGATTGTTTGATTTAATCCAATTGTTTGTATAAAAGGTCATTCTGAACGGGCATCCTTCCAGATTCATTCACTTAAATGTGGGTGTCCCTTAAAGCTGTAACCAGTCCTACGCTGTTTCTAGTCTTCATCAATGATTTTCCTAATGTCATCAGTTCCCCAGTAGACATTTATGCAGATGACATTACCATTTGCTCCCATCTCAATCGAAAATATGCCAAGGATGATAAAGAAACCTGGCTGCAGCTCTTGAAACGAACCTGTAATCAGTAGTTAATTGGTGAAGAAAATGGCTTGTAATTTTAATGCCTTCAAAATAAAATTGTTCTTCTTTAAGCATGACACTATATTGGCATCACTCCTGCTCAAAGAGTTTCTTTTCTTGTAGTTCCCGAATGTGGAACTCCCTTCTGTTTAACTTGCTTCTCTGATAAATACAACCTCCAAAAATTTAAATGCAATATCAATTGCCACTATCTTCTTGAATCTCATTGAATTTTTATCCTTTCTTCAATATACCTCACACCTAGTCTTTTCTCTCACTGTAACTCCCTGTTCTTGGGGTGGAATGATTAAAATAAAAAAATATATATATATGCATATGTATATACATACGTGTACACATATACATATGTATATAATATATACATACTGTTATGTAGGAAGAAAATTTCAGTACCGACATGTGTGGTTGAACACGGATCTTCAGGCAACAAATGTAACAGTTGAATGAATTGTGTACTGGGATCACATGACCATAAATATTAAGTATATAAAGCACTTGGAGAGATGGCTGAGTGTGTTTTTCTTTTTTTAATCATTTCACCCCATGCAAGGCGATACCGTCACCGTTGTGCAGGGGGCTACATAAGACAGTTAAAGTTTTAGACAGGAAAAGAGTGAAGACAAAGACAAACAAGCAACAGAGGGTGAAAGAGAAAGGGCAAGAGAAGGATGTGAACTCAGGAGGGAAGACAGTTGCAAAGGTAGAGAGAAAGGAAAAGAACAAGATACAAGGGGCGATGTAGAAAGAACTGGAGTTAAGTGGATAAGAGATGGCAATTGACTTTGCATTTAAATTCTTGAAGATCATAGCCATCAGGAAAGCAAGTATATGGAAGGGAGTTCAACAGGCAAGAAGCGCAAAAGAAGCTGATGGAGTAGAACTGTTGCCTGCATTTGGTCGATCTAACTGTAAAAGGGTGGGACATTTTTTTGACAGCTTGACAGTTAGGTTTTAAAAATCTTGAAAAAAAAATATATACATCTGTGACATGTTATTTCTGGAAAATTAGCAAATTTAAAATTAAATTAATCTGTTTACACATGTATTACTAATTTATAGCATGAAATTTAGAATAAAATTATTTCTTATTCATGGAGGTCATAACATTTCTGATATGAACTGAATGATGACAGCCAGATGAGGTGATACACTAAGTATGGTTGACCAGAATTGACATAATTGTCAAAATTTTCTCCTGAAAAGGGAAGAAACCATGGAACAAGGGACCTTTAAATGTAACACACAAAACATCATACTTAAAAACAATTTCTTATACACACAAAACAAATCATTTAAAAAATTTTTGAGCTACAAGATTTTCAGTTTTTGATTCGTAATTATAGCCTTCACTTAATAATTTAATATCAAACCGCCATAAGGCTTTGAAGAATTTAAAAAATATTTTTGATATTTTATAAATTATTATAATTGAAAAAGAAAAAATGAAAATAGTTTTTGTAAAAATTCATTATTCATCAAGAAAAAAAATTTCTTCAAACTATAATGTCCTTGTGTATATATATATATACATTAAAAGCAAATAAAAACTTAAATAATTAAATAATGTCATAGTTAAATTGCATTTTTTATTTTATTATTTGGAGTAGATCTTCGTAAAAAAGGCTAACAGTTTAGAAAAAAAAGATGATTTTCATTCTCCAAGAGTCTAGTAAAACATACTTTTAATACAAAATTTCATTTCTTGAAATTTCATAAAATTATGTGAGGGATGGTAACAGATGTAAAAAAAAATATTTTTAGCAACATTTTCTAAAAATAATTTTAAAAACAATTACATTTATTTGTAAATAAATTCTGAAAGTTTTATAAAAATCCATCAATTATTTTACTTTTTCTTTTTTTAACCATTTCACCCCAAGCAAGGCAGCAACACCACTGATGCACAGGGGGTCACATAAGAGTAAATGATTAGATAGGAGGAAAGTGAAGAGAAAGACGAACCAGTTACAGGGGGTGTCAGAGAAAGGAGCAAGTGAAGGATGGGAATACAGGTGTGATGACAGCTGCAAAAGTAGAGAGAAAGGAAAAGATATACAGGGTGATGTAGAAAGAACTAGAGTCAAATAGGTAAGAGATGATATTGCATTTAAATTCCTGGAGGTTGTAGCCGTCAGGAAAGCAAGAACATGGATGAGAGTTCCATAGGCAGGAAGTGTAAGAAAAAAAGCTGCTGGAATAGAATTGTTATCTGATATTGTTGATCTAATTGTGAATGGGTGAAACCCAGTTGCCAGTCTCGTTGTACAAGTAAACTCCTGTGGCAGGGGCACCAGTGACTTAAGTTTGTCCGAGCTGAAGCCATGAAAATATATATAAGAAATGATGCAAAAGAGACAGAAAACAATGCCAAGATATGGAACAGAATACAAAAAATATACACAAGGAAACAAAGAGAAAATGCAGACAGGCTAAAGAAAGAAACAACAAATGTGCTGAAATAGAGAGACTGAGCAAGACAAATAATAGCGATATGCATAAAAAAATAAAGGAACTCACAGGACAAAATCTTCCTCAGAAACAGGATGTATAAAAGCAAAGATTGGTACATTCATACTCGAAAAAGAAAAAATACTTCAAAGATGGGATGAGTATATTGCTGATCTCTTCCAAGACAAGAGACTGCAACCAACAATACACAAAAATACGGATGGACCAGAAATATTAAAAACCAAAGTGGAATTGGCAATGGCCAAAATGAACAGAAAAAAAGTAGTTTCACCTGGCGGGATTGTAATAGCGATGTTGATGTCCTTAGAAGACTTTGGCATAGACAGGCTCACAGACATAATAAATAAAATCTACAACAGAGGCAATATACTGGAAGACCTAGGCAGATCAATTTTCATAGAACTACATAAGAAGCCAGGTGCAAAGGAATGTGAACTTCACCGAACAATCAGTTTAATGAGCCACATAACAAAAATCACCATCCATATTCTGATAAACAGAGCGCACAGCAGAATCGGTCCAGAGATAGGACAAGAACAGTGTGGTTCGTTAAAAATACCGGAACATAGAATGCAATATTCATGCCCAGAATGCTCTCTGAAAGAGCAATAGAATTGCAGAAAGACCTTTATTTGTGTTTTAGAAACTATGCAAACGCGTTTGACAAAGTACGCTACAAAGACTTGATAGATATGCTCGACAACCTTGACATTTTCGGAAAAGACGAAAATCTATATTAGCAGCAAACCACTTGCATGCGTAAAGGAAGTGAATTCAGTAGGTATGAAAAAAAAAAAAAAAAAGAAAGGGGCGTAAGACAAGGATGTGTTTTCTCACTGGATCTATTCAACTTATACAGCAAAACAATTCTGGTAGAAATAAAATCCTTGCCAGGATTTGTCATTGGCGGCTACAATCTCAATCTAAGATACGCAGATAAAACAGTACTGACAGCAGATACAGAAAGGACAATGCAGGACCTGTTACAGAAGGTTGCAAAGAACAATAAAGAAGAACTAAATATAAACTTCAAGAAAACTGAATGTATGGTGATTAGCAAAAAGCAGACCCCAAAATGCCAACTACAGGTTGGAGAAACTAAAATAAAACAAGTAAAGAAATTTAAAAATCTGGGAAACGTGCTGACACGGGATGGAAAGTGTGATGTTGAGATCCAAAGATGCATTGGCATGGCCAAGGACACATTTCAAAAGCTAACCAGAGACAGAAAAATCTCATTGGAAACAAAGAAGAGAGTGCTGGATTGCTATGTGATGTCTGTCCTTCTGTATAGCAGTGAATGTTGGATAAACTCCTCAAGGATGAAGGAGAGGCTTGAGGTAGCAGAAATGTGGTTAAACAGAAGGATGCTGAGGATACCATGGAATGAGTATGTGACTAACAATTTGATGTTGGAAAGAATGAAAATGAGAAGAAAACTTATACTTAACATAAGGACAAGACAGATGAGCTTTCTGAGACATGTAATGAGGAAGGAGAGCTTGTAAAATTTAATGCTCACAGGATGGATAGAGGGAAAGAGAGACAGGGAAAAGCAGCGTGAGACATTCTTGATAGGTCTGAGGAAATGAATGGCAGAGCAGGGTTTGGGAGAGATACCAAGAGGAAGAACTTTGAAAGCGACAAGAGACAAATCCAAGTGGAAGTCCATGATTGCCTATGTCCTGAAGGCACATGGCACATGAAGAAGAAGATATATATATATATATATGTACAACCATTTAGGTTAGTCTTGCCTACAGTTACACGTGTGAGGCACTCAGTGAGGAAGTCCATGATCGCCAATGTCCTGAAGGGGCATGGCACATGAAGAATATATATATATATATATATATATATATATATATATCTCTTCTTCTTCATGTAGGCAAGACTAACCTAAATGGTTATATATATATATATATATATATATATATATATATATAACCTCAGTCACATGTGTGAGGCACCCAGTGAGATTCATTCTCATTGTATGGAGTGTAAACAGTGTATATTAACAGTAATCAAATGCTGGACCTTTATTTTAATTATTGGTGGCGGGGTGGATTTCTTGTTAGATACTGATCTTTTCAGCACTCTCTTGTAAATGTGAATTGTCTGTGTGCCCAAGTTATAAAAAAACAAGAATTCAAGTTGAAACTACCTCAACCGAACATAGTTTTTATACATTACTCTAGATAAACAAAACATACAGAGAAAAAGCCAAGTGTGTGTAGGTAGTAGTACCAGAAAAGGACTGAAGAAAACCCCTTGAAGAAAGTAAGTAAAAAAACAAGTATTATTTGTAAGATTAGATACCTTCACTCATTTTCGATATTTAAATTTTAAATTGAATTTTTAAAAATCAAAAAAGTTTTCTTGAAACTTTTATTTTAGTTTTAATTGAAAGCTAAATGATTAAATTTACTATTTCTAGTAAGCAAAAAACTCTGGTGTATTTCAAACAGAAATTATATTCATTGGAATGTAAAATTTTTTAATTTTTAAAAATGTTTTTCAATTTTTCAGTTATTTTTAAGTGATTGACACATACAAAAGTTAATTCTCGGTTTTAAAAATCTTGCAAAAATAAAATATACGTTTGTGAGACATTATTTTTAGCTGACTTACACAAGTATTACTTATTTATAGCATGAAATTTAGAATAAAACTATTTCTTAACCACAGAGTTGAACTTTTTGACCTGTCTGCTGTATATCAAATGTGTTGACAGGTTGTCAAATTAGTGATAAGTGTATGGCTATCACAAATTACATAAATGTACAAATTTTTTCAAGTAAGGGAAGAAAACTCTGAACTTTTAATTTGCACATAGAAATTAGCATACAAATAAAAAAACTTCAAATACACCACCAAAAAAGAAAAAAAAAGTTAAAAACTATTTTAAAAATAGGGTAGCAGAACGATTTGTATTAAACTTTTTAATTTTCAATTACTAAATATAATGTTCGCTTAATTAGTTTTGAAAATAACCCCCAACAAATCTTTGAAATATTTTTTAAATATTTTGTTAAACTTTATAAATTATTATCATTAAAAAAAATGAAAACAATTCTTGTAAAATTTCATTAGTAATCAAAAAAAGCTTTTTCTTCGGGTCAAATAATGTACATATTTTTTATTATTTATTAAAACAGTTAAAAACTTATCAAATTAAATAATGTTATATTTATATTGCATTTTTTATTTTACTATTGGGAGTACATTTTCGGAAATATAGGCAAAACTTTTCAAAAAAAATAATAGATGATTTAGATTCCCCAACGAGTTTTCTGTTTAACGAATAAAAACCATTTATTGCAGAAAATTTAATTTCTTATAATTTCATGAATTTACATAGAGTGGGAGGGTAACAGATGTAAAAAAGTAAGAACATTCTTACCAAGATTTTTTAAAAATACTAATTAAAAAATAATTTCATTCATTGGTGAATAAGTCCTAAATATTTCATTAAAATCCGACAATCCTTTGATTTTTGCAAGAATTTCCAAATTAATGTGTTCGTCATAGGAAAAAAATTGAGTAATTTAATTACGTTTTATATTGTAAAAACTCTTATAACGATTTGGTTACCTGCTAACTCAAATCAAAACAAGATTTTTTTATCAAAATTTCAAACATGTTAGAAGGGATAGAAAAAAAAAGGCTAACCTGAAGCAGACTATCACTACGTTTAATTTCGTTGTTTTTCTTTTTCTTTTTTTTTTTTTTACTTTTGCCAGCACAGTCCTATTGATTGTTACTTAAAGTTTCCGATTATCAAAAGAAATTTTGAAAAATTACAACATTTAAACAAATTTTTGGGGGGTCAGTTTCTCATACAATTTTAAGGTAAATCGATCCTCCATTTTCATATCACTATAAGGTTGTGTGGGAAACTGGTCCCCCCCCCACCTAAGATTGTTTAAATATTGAAATTTTTTGTCATTCGTAAAGTTTAAGGTGTAAAAGATAATATTGCACTGAAAAAAGTCCAAGAAATTTAATAATGAACAAATTTACAGGTGGCAGTAATGTCGTACCGGTGACTGGTTTCAAAATGGAGACTCGATTTACTATAACGTTGTATGAGAAACTGATCCCCCACCTCAGAAAATGTTAAATATTGAAATTTTTCAAAATTTTTTTGTCAATCGTAAAGCTAAGGGGTAATCGATAGGATTGCGATGAAAAAAGTAAAAAAAAAAAGCAAAGAAAAACAACGAAATTAAACATGGTGGTAGTCTGCTTCAGGTCTGCCAAAATAAATTAAAATAATTAAAAAATATTTTGATCTTTTCTCTTCTTAGTAATATAAACTTTTACATAAACATTTTGATGGAAAACTTTCGTTATTAAGTTTGGGGCTGTTGTGTTATGTCGTTTTGGTATAATTAGAAGATAACACAAACTTGAATTAATGATGTTTATTTTTTATATAAAACTTTAGGTTTTTACATCAAGTTACAACCTTTAAATTTTTGTGTGGATACAGGAGCAGACTAGCTAAATTCTCTTCACTGTGGGATGATAGTAGTAAACGAGCCTATCCCTTCTGGACTCTAGTGGTCAACTGACTAGCTTCTTCCTCTTTTCAAATCTCCCACACAAAACTACTGTCCTTAACTCCTACTCTTACTCCTACTAAAAGAAATGGTTCTTTATTTTGCCGCCCAATTTTGATTCTTGGCGTCAGTGTGTCTATCTTTTTCTATTTTTAGAACACTCGCCATTTTATATACCATAACAGAAGGTCCCCCTTTAGAACGAAGTGTACTAATAATAATAGTACTCGTTATATTTCTTCCAGGAAACTTTTCAACCTGAACGAGATTTTCTATTTATCATGGGAGAATCTTCTTTTTTATTTCTTGTATTTATTTCTTGTTCTGAATCACTAAGCGTTTTGTTTTTATTCATCTTTTTTCTACTTGTTTCTCTACTATTTGTTTTTGTACTTCTATATATATGGTTTCAACCTGTCCACAGAAACATGAGTATCCATATCATTATTTATCTTAACCAGAAAATATTTAGGTGTTCGCTGAAGGACTGTGTAGGGACCTGAATAGGGTGCCTCCAATGGTCTTCGAACACGATCCACTCTAATCCAAACTTTATCACAAGTTTGAAGTTTTTCTGGGACATAAGATTTTGTGGACTTATTAACTATTTTGGTGAAGTCTCTCATATCAATTTGTGACATGGTTTTATGTAAATCTCTTGTGAACTTTTGAGTTATAGCTTCCTCGCTTGTGCTATCTATTAGTAGTTGTGGTAGCAAACATTGTGTGCCTGTAACAGCATAAAAAGGAGAAAAATCAGAGCTATTGGGCATACTGCGAATTCCAAGAAGTACTACTGGAAGAGCTGAGAGCCAGGACTCTTTTCGAGCTATAATAGCAGTTTTAATGTTCCTGTGCATTCTCTCAATCAAACCATTACATTGAGGATGATAAGCTGTCGTACGTAGTCTATAAAAACCAATTATTTTTGCTACTTCACTAAACAACTCACTTTCAAATTGTCGGCCTCTGTCGGTTATAACATGCAGCGGGACACCCCAACGTGTGACCCACATGTTTATAAAAGCCTCAGCTACAATAGCTGCAGTGATTTCGCTGATGAGTTGTGCTTCTACCCAACGAGTTGTGCTTCTACCCAACGAGTTGTGCGGTCAATACATGTGAGGATATATCTATATGGGCTGATGTAACTGCTATTTGGGGCTTTTGCTGGTGGGAGTGGTCCTACTATATCTATGTGGACTGTGTGAAATCTAGCTGATGGTATTTCTAATGTCTGTATAGGTGATTTTGTATGTTTGTAGACCTTTGCTTGTTGGCAGGCTGTGCATGATGCACAAAAGTCTTTGATTGATTTATCCATGTTTGGCCAGTAATATCTAGCTTTAATCATCTTAATGGATGATTTAATGCCAGGGTGATTTATGGAATGGATACTATAGAATATGGACTCACGCAATTTAGATGGAACAAAAGGTCTGGGGTAAGACATTGATAAGTCATACCATATAAATTGGTTATCTCCAGGTATGGTGAATTTTTTTAAGTCCTGAAAAGTTTGAATTTCTGTATCAGATGCCTGTGCTTCTGCAAGTGTAGGTAAATCACATGCATCTATTTGTACAGCAAGAGTTGGTTGGGATAGACAATCAGCAACTAATTCTGACTACCTTTTACATGTTCCATATCTGAAATAAATTCTGTCAGGATAGCTAATTGTCATTGTTGTCTGTCTGATTTAGTGGGGTTTAAACTATAAAATGCACCATACAATGGCTTATGGTCAGTTAAAAGTAGCACTTGGCGACCTTCTATGAGGTGATGGAAGTGCAGCACTGACAAATAAGCTGTTAAAAGTTCGCAATCGAATGTAGAATATCTCATTTGTGTTTGTGTTAATTTTTTAGAGAAAAATCCGATCGGTATTGGATTTCCTTCCACCATTTGGTGCAATGCTGCACCAACAGCATAATTACTACTGTCAGTGACTAATTAATAATTTGTACAGTTAGGTTTAGGGTGAGCTAATGAGGATGTATCATTAAGTTCCTTAATTACAGAATTGAAAGATTGTCGTTCAGATTCATCTAATGTAAACAAGCCTTTAGGGGATAATCTCATTCTCTCAGATAGGGGTAAGACTATCTCTGAAAATTTTGGTATTACTTTTCTATAAAATCCTACCATTCCAAGAAATCTGCATAGCCCTTTTGCGCCTTAGGGTAAGGAAAAGATTTTAATTCTTCTATTTTACTAGTTGTAGGTTTAATGCCATCTACGCTAAAATGAAAGCCTAAGAAATCTAGGGAAGTCACATTGAAAACAGATTTTGTGGCTGAAATTTTTAAATTGTGTTCATTTAAAATATTAAAAACAGTTTCAATGTCTTTTTTATGAGAAATCTCATCATTGCTGAAAATTAAAACGTCATCAATATATATAAAAACACAATCAATGTCTTCAAAAATTTTGTCTATATACCATTGAAATGTAGCTGACACATTTTTTTAATCCAAACGGCATATAATTATATTCATAAAGACCAAATGGGGTGGTAAGAGCAGTTTTTGCTACATCGTCCGGATTCATTTTAATTTGGTAGTAGGCTGAAATCAAATCGATTTTGGAGAATCGTCGTTTGTTCGCAAGTTTTGCTGAAAAAGAGCTTATATTTGGTATAGGGTACCTGTCAGTCTTGGTTATACTATTGAGAGAATGACAGTCTCCACAACATCTAAATCCTCCGCTTTGTTTAGATACTATATGTAGTGGGCTAGACCACTCACTTTTGGAAAGGGAGATCACTCCGTCTTTTTGTAAGGTTGTAAATTCACTACGTGCGGCTCCCAGTTTTTCTACATTAAGCCACCTGGGTTTTGCAAATACTGGTGTATGGCTTCCTGTGTCAAGTCTGTGGTAGACGCCGCAGTGTTTTTTGTTACTGTTCTTATGTGGTGTGATTAGGTTTGGATATTTTTCTTTAATCATGTTCCGTATGAATGACGGGAGATCCGTTTCATTTATGACTAGATTCACCGCTGATGCAGATATTTTTAAACTCTTTCTCTGGGTTGTTGTAGGATCGTAAATGGTTCTGTTACTGCAGTCTACTATTAGACCAAACTTGTTGAGGAAATCCAGTCGAAGGAGTGGGTTGGTGATATCAGCGATCATAAATGTCCAAGTAAAAGATCTCTTTAAACTGGGTATTCCAATTTCCAAACTCGCTTGTCCGTAGCATTTTATTTTCTCCCCATTTGCAGTGGATAGTGAGATGGGAGTCGGTTTTAATGTAATACCATTTACTGCAGAAGTTGGTAATATTGAGATAATTGTGCCAGTATCTACAATAAATTTTAATTTGTTAGCCCCTAATTTTGCAGTAATTTCTAATAGCGGCGAACCTCATGGGATTGAACTTGTTCGCCCTATTAGTTTTCCGAATCACTTCCCATAGGTGTTGCTGGTTAGGAACTAGGCAACATTTGTAGATTGTTCTTTTTGGGCCATTTACACCAAGGTTTACATGTTCTTGCTTCATTGGCGAAATAAATATGTGCTCTGCAAATTTTTGTCTGGTTATTCTGATACGGCGTGACATTTAGTGGCACTGAAGTGTCTTGGCTGTATTTTCCTTTATAATTTGTTGGTGAGTTATTCTTAGTAGATAAGGGTTGCTGAACAACAAATGCCTTATCGTTATTCAATAATGGCATCAGTTCATCTGCTAACCTGCCAAGTTGGGTATGGTTTAAATCTTTTTTCGAGGCTATTACTGGAGCTATTGTTGACGGTAATGCTTGCAGGAATTTGTGGCTCACAATGTAGTCGCTAATACCTATCAGTTTAGCTACGGATAGCATTTTGTGCAAATATGCCGATGGTTGTCCTGAAATAGTCGTAGCTGACATTAATTTTTCTAGAAGCTCCAGTTTTGTTTGTTCGTGAGCTTCTATCAGAGTCTGTTTTAATTCCTCATAGTCTTTTAATACGAGGGTAGCATTTGGTAGTTTACCCACTTCTTCGGCTGGTAACGACAATATCACTGTATAAAACTTTGTTTTCGACGCTGTCACATTTCACAAGTGAAACTGGGCTTCTAATATCGTAAACCATCCATTTACAGCAGTTTCCATGAATTCCAGTGCCTTGATATTGACTTGATGAGCCGTTTCCTCTCCTGTCTGCTCCATTTATCCTTTTATATGTGTATAAATATATATTTTGTATGTGAGGTTGCTTTCTGTTCATATGTCGTGGTCACCACTGTTGTGTTGCTTCGTTTTGGTATAATTAGAAGATAACACAAACTTGAATTAATGATGTTTATTTTTGGTATAAAACTTTAGGTTTTTACATCAAGTTACAACCTTTAAATTTTTGTGTGGATACAGGAGCAAACTAGCTAAATTCTCTTCACTGTGGTATGCTAGTAGTAAACGAGCCTATCCCTTCTGGACTCTAGTGGTCAACTAACTAGCATCTTCCTCTTTTCAAATCTCCCACACAAAACTACTGTCCTTAACTCCTACTTCTTACTCCTTCTCCTACCAAAAGAAACGGTTCCTTATTTTGCCGCCAGTGTGTCTATCTTTTTCTATTTTTAGAACACTCGCCATTTTATAAACCATAACAGGGCCTTTTTTATTCATACTGTGCTGTTTTTTTTTAGCGATTTAGTGCAGGTACCTGTAAGATATGAAATTTAAAAAGGAACTTGATCCTAATACAATAATGAATTGGTATAAATTAAAATTAGTATTTTATTTTTAATAGCTATATAATCATTCAAAATTAATAATTTTTTTTTTCGTTAGTGTTGACTGTTGATTGTACTAAAAAGAACAAATTAAGAATAACCAACATATGAGCAAAAAATAAATCATGATAAGATTTTGATAAAATGGAATTAAATTAAAAAAATGTTTTTCCATGTTGATTTCAGAAATGTGGTTAAGGTAAAAAATCGTGGAGCATTTCATTCTTTAACATGACATGCAAGTGCGACTAAGCGAGTCTATGTCAAAGTCAAGGATAATTTAATCAAATTGAAAGCCTAACTATCACTATTCGTGTAACATCTCATCGAAATATGCTTAAAAAATTTTCTTCCTTTTTTAAATTTTTTATTATTAATCCACAACTCTAATTTGAGTGTTAATATTCAATTTGCAAAGTTTAATTAGCCACTTTCTTTTTGCAACCTTTCTCTCTGCAAGCGTGACTCGTAAAAAACGTAAACATTGATTCAGAATCACAGTAGGAAAGTGTTTAAAGTTCATTTGGTTTGGACTTTGGACCTATCACAGATTGGATTCATGGTGTTCATCCTTCAGAATAGATTGCTTATGGAACTAATTTTTCAGCTGAATCTAATTGTTGACAATTGTACTGTTCTCCACGTGTTGTCTGATTTCTTATGTTCTTCCATGTTTAGTAAAGAATATTTTAGCTTCTTCACCCAAAAGAAATGCGTCATGATTTTTCTTTTTATAAGAACTTTATATTCATATTTGGTGTCTAAACAAATACAAAACTAGGAAAGCATTTGAGAGATCATGAAAGAGCCAAGCAACAGATAATTGAAGAAAGTGATCAAGCTAAACATCGAATCTATCTATCTATCTATCTATCTAAAGCCAGGTAAATGCAGGCGCAGTACAGAGCAGCACAAATGGCCCTTACCCTACCGGACCTGCATGTACCTGGCTATTCTTGTCATCTTTTACAAGAGCCAGATCAGACCTGAAATAAAGTACTGCTGCCACATATGGACAGGAGTTACCCAGTCTCAAGAGTATAAATACATTGCTCTTTTCCATCCTAAAACTCCTTTGCCACAAGCCATTCCTGTTCTATTGCTATTTCCATGAAAAGTCTTCTGATGAAACCAACACGAAATTTGAAAAAGATCTTTTTAGTATACCTTTTGACTGTGGCCTATGAAATTCTATTACTGTATATATTACTTTTAAAAGTGTAAGGAAGTATTAACTGTCTGGTAAGGGTTAGGGAAAATAATTAGTTTCAATACCCCCCCCCCCCATACTGTGGCCTACCATATTCAAACCGGGTAGGCCACATACTATACCGGAAACTTTATTATTTCTTAAAAAAATTAAGCAAAATCAAATAATTGTTACATTGAAATATTCCAAATTCCTTACATTGTTTTTAGATATTTTATAAATTAATTACAACTTAATAATCTACATAAAATCAAAATAGATTATTGTCAATAATTCATTAAATAACTGATAAGATCAATTCATTGTTTCTCAAAATTTTGTTCGAACTGTTGTCCTCATCTTTGTTGTTACATTCACGACATCTCGGCTATTGTCTTGTCTTTTACAGATGATGAGAATTTTGAATTGGGACCTTTATTTTGTCCACTGGGGTAGATTGTTCTAGTCCCACATGCCCATACCTCTTCCGGATATCTAAGTTTCAGTTATTTCCCTTTAGTAACTCAACTCTCCAAGTTTTTGTTCACCTCTGCTTTGGCCAGGTATTGAACTCACAAATCTTTCAGTTAAGTCACTTGGTTACTTCAACCAAAGCTTTTATCCACTGGGCCATATATTCCAATCACCTGAAGAAGTCCAAAGAGTACAACGGTTGAAACGTGAATATGACAGCAAAGATGAGAACAACAATATGAACAATGTAAATAGAGTAAATAGTTACAATACTGCATACCAGAAACATAAAGAAAATAGGAGATATAACTATATTGGAAGATTGTATTGCCTCAATCTTCTAAGATATAACCTGCCTAGCGTTAAGAATTTTCTTTGTAAAAAGTTAACATTGTGATTATATTTACATTTCGTCTTCTAGTTACACGCTTCTCTTAATCCAGTATAAAAAGGAGATGACCATGTTGGAAGATTGTATTGCGTCAATATTCCAAGATATGACACATGCTAAACATTTGAGCTGTTACTGCTGTTGGAAGTCTTCAAGTGATGTAGTTTTTATTATATGGTCTAGTTGGTAAATTTTGTGATTTTAAGATCTGAGAAAAGATCTTAAAAAGATTTATAGGATTCGTTGAATGAATTCAACGAATCCTATAAATCTGCATTAAGATCTTTTCTCGGGTCTCAAATTCTCCTATTTTAATCATTGATCTAAGACAACGATTGTTATACAGCTGCTACTGTAGAAATTTTTGAAAGAGTCGGACGTCATGCATGACATCCACATGAGAGTCTAAATCTGATGAAGTTGTTTGAGAATAAATTTTCAACTGATTGTATAGAAATTATTGTTTTGACATTGCTTAACTCACTGGGACACCATGTATGGCATCCATATAAGAGCCACATCTGATGAAGTTATTCAAGAATACGACTTGAATTGATTGTATAGAAATGATAGCTTAGAAATTTCTGAACGAGATAGACGCCATGCATAACATCCATATCAGAGTCTAGATATGCTGAGGCTATTTAAAAATACAACCACAATTACTTGTATAGAGATCATATTTTAGAAATATGAGAATGAGTAGTACACAATGCATGATATTCTTATGAGTGTCTAGATCTGATAAGGCTATTTATGAATGCAAGTTGAACTAGTTGTATAGAGATGATAGTTTAGACATTGCTGAACGAGTCAGACATCATGCATAACATCATTGTGATAGATTTTATCTGATGAGGGTTTTAAGAAGACAACTTGAATTAATCGTACAGAGAAGATAGTTTCAAAATTTCTAAACGAACCGGACGTCATGTACGACATCCTCCAGAGAGTTTAGATCTGATGATGCTATTTAAGAATAAAACTTCAATTATTTGTGTAATTAGAAATGTTAGCTTAGACATTTCTCAATGACTTTGACGTCATGCATGACACCTATATGAGAGTCCACATCTGATGAGTCTATTTAAGAACACAACTTGAGTTGGTTCTATTGAGACGATAGTTTAGAAATTTCTGAAGGAGTCGGACGTCATGTGTGACTTTCACAAAAGAGACTAGATCTGATGAAGTTATTTTTATTTTTTTATAACCCTTTCCTCCTACGCAAGGCAGTACTACTACTGGTGCACAGGGGGCTTCATAAGAGGATAGTAAAAAATTACATAAGAGAAGAGTGAAGAGAAAGAGGAACCGGCTCTCAAAAAATGGTTAAAAGAAGGATGGGAATACTGGTGTGAAGAGAATTGTGAGAGAGTAGAGTGAAAAGAGAGAAAAACAAGATACAGTGGGTATTGGGGAAAGGATTGGAATCAAGGGGATAAGAGATGGCAATTGACATTGCATTTAAACTCTTAGAGATTGAAGCTATCAGGGAAGCAATTATACAGAAGAGAGAGCCATAAGCAGGAAGCGCGAGAAAAGAAGCTGTAGAGTAGAAGTGTGGCTGCATTTGGTTGTTTTGATAGTAAAATGGTGGGACCTTGTTTTCAATCTGGTTGCTCGAGTAAATTTATGTAGAGGGCGCACCAGGCAGCTAAGATCGTCTGAACAAAAGCTGTGAAAATATTTGTAGAAAAGACAGAGGGAAGCCACATCCCATGGGTGAGAAAGTGACTGGAGTCGTGTTGCCAGGTTGGGATCGATCACATTGCAAATTCTCTTCTGCATCTTGTCAAGAACCCCGAGATGAATAACATGGGTGCCCAAACAAATATGACAACAGTATTCAATGCACGGACGAATGGTTGATTTGTAAATGTCTAAAATGGATTCAGTCAAGAAAAACTTCCTGGCCTAACACAGTGACCCAACCTTCCTAGCAGTAGATTTAGCTATTGATTTAATGTCATCGTTCCACTTGAGGTCGGCTGAGAGGGAGAGGCCGAGGAGGAGCAGTCTTTCGGGAAAGCTAACTTGATCCATGCTGATGAGGGATGCATAAGGACTATCTACAGAGTTTAACAGACAGCAGCATCGTTTTGGAAGCATTAAAATTTACGAGACATTTCTTACACCACAGATTGGAAGTTCTTTTCAAGATCAGCAGCAAGGTTATCTTTCTCTGCGGAAATAATTATTGAAGAATAAAACTTGAATTGGTTGTATTGAGATAACAGTTTAGAAATTTCTGAACAAGTCGGATGTCATACATGACATCCATATGAGAGTCTAGATTTGATGGTGCAATTTAAGAAGACAACTTGGTTGTATAGAAATGATAGTTTAAATATTTCTGAATTAGTTGGACGCCATGCATGACATCAATAGGAGTGACTAGATTTGATGAGGTCATTTAAGAAGACAACTTGAATTGGTTGTATAGAGATGTTAGCTTAGACATTTTTAAACGAGACAGATATTATACAAGAAATTCATATGAGAGTCTAGATCTGATCAGGCTATTAAAGTGTACGACTTGAATTGGTTGTTTAGAGATGATATCGTAGACATTTCTCAACGAGTTCATCATGCATAACACCCATATAAGAGTCCACATATGATTAGTCTATTAAAGAATACAATTTGAGTTGGTTCTATACCCACAATAGTTTAAAAATTTCTGCATGAGTTGGATGTCATAAAATAGGCTATCAGATATATGTAAGTTAATTGATATTCTTTTATGACGAATTATTAACCAAATTCTAAGGTGAACATTTTTATTTTGCAATGTACGCTTATTTGATAGATTCTCATTTTAAAGAAATTTAAAGACTTACAAATTCTAATTTTTTTTTTTTAAAGATTTTCCATTTTATTGTGGGAGTTTCATTGGCTTCTTTTAGATACCAAAAATATTTCAATAAGGATGTTCTATTCCGATACTTATTTTTATATGAAGAAATGTATTGATAAATTATTTTCTTAGTACTTCCAATATAGTTTTTTATATTACTAGGATTTTCCGTGGAAGAAATAGTATATTGATAAACAATAGATTCTGTAAGGCACTTTATTAGAATCATCATAAAAAAGGGTCAAAAGTTACCTCCCCTGGACCATTCACGGGAGTCAGTTCCCCAGCTAATAGGTGCATGCTGGGAGACAAGGAGAAGGGATTTCCAGTAGAGGCCAGCAAACATGACAGGCAGAATTTTGCCACGCTCTCTATAAACACCTCTTTGTTCAACATCCACAACTGTTCGCTGTACTCATGTTTCCACAATAATAAATTCCCTAGTTATTTCCAGTACTCTGCAAGTGCGTCATTTTTCCATAGCCGTTTTATTTTGTCATGTTAAATACATAAAAAAACTGGCGAAGAAGGATGAGATTGCACCAGTGGAGATATTCATCTGGAGGATTGGAACGAAAAGAAACTAATAAGCAGAATTTGTTTCATTGAGTGGAGAATTTCAGAAATAGGATTTTAGACAGCATGGACACACAAAATAACATCAGGTACGTTGAAAACGTAACATATTTTTTTAAAAAAATCTCTTGTTTTCGGAATTTTTTTTTTTCCATTCAGTGTGAAATAATCATCCAAATTCTATCCAACAGATTCTACAACAGCAATTAAGGTTGATGGAACTTTTTTCAGAGAGACTAGGAACTGTACCACAACCAAATCCTCCATCAACGAAATTAATATCGGGACAATCTCTCGAAAATTCCATCACAGAGTTCCACTACGATAAGGAGGCAAACAGAACCTTCGCAACGTGGTTCGCTCATTATGAGGATCTTTTTAAAGAAGATTTTGGAGAAAAAATGAATAGCTGGAAAGTCAGGCTCCTTTTACGAAAAATCAGTCCAAGTGAGCACGAAAATTTTACCGAAACAACCTCGGGATTGTAGTTTTGTGGAAACAGTTGAAACTCTAAATAAAATTTTTGGTGAACAAACCTCATTGTTTAATGCAAGATTCAACTGCCTCAATATCATGAAATATGATGCAGAGAATTTGACTACTTACTCAAGATTTGTCAACAAGCAATGCGAACGGTTCAAAATTTCCACCATCACAGATGAACAATTTTCGTGTTTGATTTTTCGTATGTGGATTAAGGTCCGCAAGTGACAGGGATGTGCGCACAAGAATTTTGTCAAAAATTAAACAAAATCCGGATATTACTCTGCAGCAAGTTACAGAGGAATGTCGGCTGTTTTTGAATTTAAAGCATGATTCTGATATGGTACAACAATCGTTACCTGCAACAACATCCACAATCAACACTATTCAAAGACAACAGTCACCGGAAGCAACACCAAAGAAACCTCCATCTGCTTGCTGGAATTGTGGTGGCTGGCATTTTGCTCGAAAATGCCCCTTCAAAACTCACCGCTGCCGCGAATGCAACCGGCAAGGTCACAAAGATGGATTCTGCACACACCCATGGCGCAAAACAATGCACAAGTGATCACAAAACAAAAACAGACATAAAACACAAATAAACAGTCTGGTAGCAACATTCCTTCCCAACTCCAAGTCAAACCGCAAATATGTGTCGGTGGAATTGAACAACCATCCAGTTCGGTTACAATTCAACACAGCATCGGATGTATTTCCCAGAAATTGTGAAAAAGTATAGGCAGACCTCCACTTACATCTACAAAATATGTAGCACGGAGTGCTTCTGGGGATTGTGTCCATATTACAGGCGAACTGCCAGCAACAATCAAGTTTGAGGAGACGACAGCATCTGGGACCATATACATTTCGAACTCCCAGCACAACCTTTTGGGACTTGATTTTATTGAGCCACTGGGTCTTCTCGACATCCCACTCAATTTGGTTGGCAAAGCAGCATTAAAGGAACAACAAAAACAGAGTATGTGCCAGAATTCAGATCAACCACTATCAGTAGGTACACTAGTGTTTGTGATGAACTACAGGCCTGAGCAAGCAAAATGGACACCAGGCACCATCCACAAGAAAAAAGGACGATTTGTCTATAGTGTACAAGTTGGAGATCAACTCTGGGCACGACACAAAAACCAACTGTGTCCTAGGTACACCAACAACACTAAGACAAACAACACGTCGAACATTCCACTGGTTTGAACTACCGGCTATATCACCTGTCGAACAGACAAATATAAACGAGAGCAATTCAGAACCTATAAAGAACTGGCCAAAACGGAATAGAACTAAAGTGAAGCACCTACAAAGTAACCCCAAGCGTGCTCGTTACAACTAATTGTCTTCTTTAAAAAAATAAATAAATAAACAAAAGGGAGGTATTAGGATCACCATAAAAAAGAGTCAAGAGTTACCTCCCCTGGACCATTCACGGGAGTCTGTTCCCCAGCTAATAGGTGCATGCTGGAAGACAACAAGAAGGGACTTTCGGTAGAGGCCAGCAAACATGGCAGGCAGAATTCTACCACGCTCTCTATAAACGCCTCTTTGTTCAACATCCACAACTGTTCGCTGTACTCATGTTTCCACAATAATAAATTCCCTAGTTATTTCCAGTACTCTGCAAGTGCGTGATTTTTCCATTACCGTTTTTTATTTTGTCATGTTAAAAACATAACACAGTTATTTTCCAATTGACACTCTATAGGGTTTCTACAATTGCATTTATTATTAACTTAAATATATTTGTTGAAGCGATTTGAAAATACAACTTGGATAGAGATGGTGCTTCAGACATTTCTGAATGAGTCGAACGTCATGCATAAATTCATATCAGGCACTAGATCTGATGAAATTATTTAAGAATACAAATTGAAATAGTTGTATTTTGATGAGAGTTTTGACATTTCTGAACGAATTAGACCTCATGCATGACATCCATGTCCGTCTAGATCTGATCAAGGTATTTAAGAATACAATTTAAATTCGTTGTATAAAAATGAGTTTTGACATTTCTGAATGAGTCGGATGTCATGCATGACATCCATAACTGATGCGCCTATTTTAGAAGTAGCAGTATAGCCCGGCGTTGCTTGGGTGTAATGAAAGCTTTAAAATTAATCCATGGTCCTGGAGCTCAGACTCTTTGGACGTTGGCACAAAAGACTAAAAAGCAATAGTTGTTTTCAGTTAAAGCGAAACCATAGACTGAAAGAAAAATGAATGCATGTAAGTCAAATTTTGAATTCCTGGTATAGATATCAAATAAGTTTTTTACATTGTAAACTGAATTTTGAAGGCTAAATAAGTCCTCTGAGTAAAATGGTATCATGGCTGAGACTAAGAACTACAATTATACCTACTTAGAGCCAAACCAGAAGCAAAAACTAAAATAAAAGGGCTGAAAAAATACAGACATACAAGCAGATAAACAGACACACAAAAATCTTGCCTTTTATATATATATTATTGATTTTCTGCACTATTGTAAGAACTGCAATCGTAAACTTCTGAATATCGTTTCTTATGTCTTTGTGTGTATCAAATTTGATTAAAATCGGACCACTCCATTTATAACCTGATTTTTTCGATTATCGATTTTCAATATTTATCGGGGTTACCTCGACATAAATCCTAGCTAAGAACACTCGCAGACACTTATAGTACAACTGTGTAAATTTTCAAGAAAATCGATTCAGCCATTTCGGAGTCTATAAGTAACGGACACACGCACACACAAAAAGTTCCATTTATAAATAAGTTTAGATACAACTTGAATTAGTTGTATACAAATGATAGTTTTGACATTTCTGAAAGAATGGGGCGTTATGGATTGTATCCATATTAGAGACGAGATCAGTTAAAGGTATTTAAGAATACAACTTGAATTAGTTATATAGAGATGATAGTTTAGAAATTTCTGAACGAATTGGACATCATGCATGGTACTCATATGAGAGACTATTGCTGGAGAAATTATTTAAGAATACAAATTGAATTAGTTGTATTGAGATGACAATATAAAAATTTCTGAATGAATCGGACGTCGTGTATGACATCCACATGAGAGACTAGAGCTGATGAAATTATTTAATTTGAATTGGTTGTATAGAACTTTCTGAAGGTGTACGCTGTCATGCATAACATCCATAAGAGTCTAGATCTTATGTGGCTATTTAAGATTACAACTTGGATTGGATGGATAGAGATGATACGCTAGACATTTCTGAATCAGTCAGATGTCATGTATAACATCCATATGAGAGACTAGATCTGATGAAGGTATTGAAGAATACAACTGTAATTGGTTGTACAAAGATGACAGTTTAGAAATTTTTCAACAATTCTGATGCATTTCATGACATCCATATGAGAGTCTAGGTTTGATAGAGATGATGCTTTAGACATTTCTGAATGCTTGACGCTGTTATATCGCCAAAGTAGCAGAACAATACCCAGAAGATGTGTGTTGAGTATCTACAGCACAAAACCCATGCTAAAGGATATTAATACAAGTAAGACAAACACCAGAAGACAAAACAACAAATAGTAGAAGAGTGGAGAGATTAAGTCGTTAGAGTCGCAGAGAGCACAGTCCGATAATAATCATCAATGACACTCTAAAGGTATCAACCAGCTCTCCACATGGGTAGATGCTCGAGGTAGATGTGGCACTAGGTCATTTAAGTGGGAACACCGACCCCGTAAGCTCGGACAAAAATTCTTGTCTGATTTTCTGCAGTCGAGACTACCTTCGGTGAAGCCTCGTTCGGATTCCTCTCTGCTCAAAAGCAGAGAGTCCAACAAAGTGAATGACAGGCAATGAGTCCGACAAAGTGAACGACTGACGCACGCAGTCAATCCCCTCAGAATGTCAATGACACTCCGAATCCCAGATTGCTTTAATCTTTACCTTGGTCCACAGACAGTTTCATGCTTGAGAGTGTCAGAGGGGTGCTAGTTGCTCTACAACATATGCCTTGTAAGGCAATCATATGATAGTTTAAATATGATGAAGGTGTTTCAGAATACAACTTGAATACATTGTATAGAAATGATAGCTCAACCATTTCTGAACGAGTCGGACATCGTACATGACATCCATATGGGAGTTTAAATTTGATGAGGCTATTTGAAAATACAACGTGAATTGGCTTAATAGAGATGATAGTTTAAACATTTCTGAACGAGTCTGATGCCATACATGACAGCCATCTGCGAGTCTAGATCTGATGAGGCTATATAAGAACACAATTTGAATTGTTTTTATGGAGGAGAGAGCTTAGCCACTTCTGAACGAGTCGAACATCATAGATGCTTTCTGAACGAGATGGATGCTATGCTTGACATTCTACAAGTGTCTAGATCAGATAAGGGTATTCAAAAACGCAACTTCAATTGTTTATATAGAGATGACAGTGTAGAAATTTCTGAACGAGGCCTTACATAATATCCATATGAGAGTCTACAGCTGATGGTGCTATTAAAGAATACACCTTGAATTAGTTGTATAGAGAAAATAGTTTATACATTTCTGGACAAGTCGGATCAGATGATATCCATTTGAGAGTTTTGATTTTATGAGGCTATTTAAGAATACAACTTGAATATGTTGTATATAGAGTTGATACTTGAGAAATTTCTGATCGAGTCGGACGTCATACATGTTATGAGAATCTAGATCTGATGAAGCTGTTTAAAACTACCCCTTGAATTACTTGTGCGGAGATTATTATTGTCTAAATTATTCAGTTCAGTTTATGGATCATTTTTATTTTCATTTTAGTGAAAATTTTTATTTAAAATGTTATTATTATTATTATGTATTTTTGAATATTTTTTTCAGATTATCCGTACAACTCTAATTTAATTTTAGTGTATTTTTGTTATATTAACTTACATATATCCGACACTTTGTCTTGTATTATGATATAATATTAGTTTAATAGATATTAAAATTTGTGCAAGTTTAAGAATATATGAAAATTTTATGAAAAAATGCAATCAGAACCTAAATTTAAAAAAATGTCTTCTTTCTTTTTTGTTCTTAAAATGGCTGGGATAAATAGAAATCTAAGACAATAACCTTGTAGCGATACATCACTGCCCACCATGAAGAAAATGTCACTTTCCCCTTAAGCTTGAAAAAAAAAAGCCCTTTCCTCCAACATATATAACCTATATTTTCCAATTTAAAACTCGAACTTTAATCTGATAAGTTAAATTAAACACACAAATAAAATTTAATTTTTTTCTGTCTTTCCCCTCCACAAACAAACATATTGTTTTTTGCATTCAAATGAAAATTACTTTCACCACAATTATTCAACATTTTCTTGATGACAAGGTATAAAAATGTCCATGTCACTATATAAATTATATTAATTTTAAATAAATAAACAAATTTAATTTAACAGAGCCATGCTTAGAGCTCCCACAGGGGGGAAGGGCAAGTTCCCTAGGGGCCCCACGGGGGGGGGGGGAAGACACAAGATCTATTGTCATGAAAAAAAAAATTAACAAAATTAGAAAATTATTATCATACTTGTATGTTGAAATAGACATCTATCAACCCGGCTCTCTCTCTCTCTCTCTCTCTATATATATATATATATATATATATATATAAAATCTTTGATAGAAAACATCTGGTCCCAAAGAGGCTGCAAATCATAAATAATAAAAAAAAAAAAAAAAAAAAAAACAATGAAATTGTGAGAGAAATAGATTATAGATATATGTTTCAGTCAGTTAACATTTTCTTGATGAGATAAAATCTCCAAACATAAAAATATTCTGGCACAATATAAATTATATTAATTTTAAATAAAAAACAAAATTAATATTATATATATATATATATATATATAGGGCCGTGTTTAGGGCTCCCGCTAGGGAGGTGCAAGTTGAGTAGCCCCCCACCACGACAAACACACCAAAGGACCCTAGAAGACACAAGATCTATTGTAATGAAAAAAAATTAACAAAATAGTTATTAAGATTAACTAGAAAATTATTATCATATTTGTATGTTGAAATCTATCAACCTCTCTCTCTATATATATATATATATATATATATATAGATATAAACTTATTTATAATAGAAATTTGTGTGTGTGTGTGTGTGTGTGTGTCCGTCCGTTACCTACAAACAGTTGAACCGATTTTCTTGGAAATTTACAGTTTGTACTATAAGTGTCTATGAGTGTTCTTAGCTAGGTTTTGTGTCGCGGTACCCCCCCCCCGCTAAATATCGAAAATCGGAAAAAATCGTACTATATACGGAGTGGTCCGATTTTAATCAAATTTGTTGATAGACTCCTAGACAAAGACATAAGAAACGATATTCAGAAGTTTCAAGGTTGCAGTTCTTATAATAGTGCAGAAAATCGATAAAGGCAAGATGTTTGTGTGTGTGTGTCTGTTTATCTGCCTTTATGTCTATTTTTTTCAGGCTTTTTATTTTAGTTTTTGCTTCGGGTTTGGCTCTAAGTAGGTATAATTGTAGTTCTTAGTCTCAGCCATGATACCATTTTACTCAGAGGACTTATTTAACCTTCAAAATTCAGTTTACAATGTAAAAAACTTATTTGATATCGATACCAGGAAATCAAAATTTGACTTACATCCATTCAATTTTTTCTTTTCAGTCTACGGTTTCGCTTTAACTGTAAACAACTATTGCTTTTTAGTCTTTCGTGCCAACATCCAAAGAGTCTGAGCTCCAGGACCATGGATTAGTTTTAAAGCTTACATTTACACCCGAGCAACGTCGGGCTATACTGCTAGTATATTTATATATATATATATATATATATATATATATATATATATATATATATTAATCTTTGATAGAATTTTTCCGGTCCGAAAGAAGCTGCAAATCATTAAACAAAATAATGAACTTGTGAGAAAAATATATTATAGATATCTGTTTAAAGAAGTTAAAAGTTTTGAAAACGTTCGTAATGTAACGTATAACCTCAAAAAACAAAAAAAAGAACGCCAATTCCGCGATTTCTTCCGTTTTTTCGTGATCACGGAATATCTGCGTTCCGAGAGTGTGTTATTTTGTTTAGAGTACCATTTTCTGTGGGTTCAGTATATTCGGGGAGGGGTGCAAGTTGCTTAATGCGGGTAGAGGGGCCGCTGGGCACGCCACTATATTAATTGCTTAGTTTTCTGGTCATAGTTAAACTAGTACACAGCTGTATTAAAAAGTGTTCACTACAATTATATTGCAGAACTTTTGAATATTTTTCATTTGTAAACGAGTTACGCAACCCAGGTTTCTACCATCTGGTGTCTTCAGGCGAGTTGCAAGAACTGATTTTACCGTTTTCTTTTTTTAACTAAAGGAGGATTCTTAAGAACGCTATATGATATATAATCATATTCATAAAAGAAATTAAAAGATAGTCTTAATTAAATAATGTCTTAGCTTTATTTAATTTTTATTTGACGATTCAGAGAAAATTTTCTACAGCTGGTGATTCTATTTGACAAAAAAATCATTTGCTGATTTAGGCACTAAAATGAATTTCTCGAAATTTCATAAAATCAAATAAGTGAAGAACAAACAGATTTTTCAAAATTTTTTACAATGATTTTCTAAAAATGAAAAGTTTCTGAAATCAATTAATTTGTAAAGACCTCCACAAAGTTTTATCAAAATCCGGCAAATAAATGTGTTTTTCACCGCAAAATGACGCTCAAATTCTCAAAATAATTTATATTCCCCTCCTTCATTTACAAAACAAAAACAAAAGTTTTTACGAAAATTTTGAAGGTTCTAAAATGGATTAAAAAATTTAGAAATAAAAATATTCATTGGCCGTTTTTCTTTAATTATAACAAATATTTTGACGATAATTTTTTTTATTATATTCTGGGCAGTTTTCATCATATGGACTATAATTTTTAGCGAATCTTTAATGGTACTTATTAAAAGATTAGTATTTTTGGTGCTCGCTGGCCAAGAACATGTTTAAACTTATGTCAAAATTTCATAAAAATGAAGCACATTCTTTTAATACTTATTCTGAGTTTAATATTTACTTACGGGGAGGGCTTAATAGGGCCACCCAGTGAGATTCAAACTTAATAATAATGACCTTCAACTCGACCACAATGCAACCCTCTATGCCACCTGTGTTTTAAGATATCATTTTTACTTCCTATCCGACCAAGCACTTTAGGTTCGTAAATGTTTTCAAATACCACTGACTTAGGGATTTTAGATTGAGTCCACTTTTAGGGTTACTGTCTAGTACTTTTGAAAGCAGTTAGTACCATATCATTTTTCAAGGCTTGTCAATGTCCCGTCCCAAACCTTACCTCTAAGTACAAGACCTCCTATAG
Organism: Ascarosepion bandense; assembly: GCA_037127315.1. Classification (NCBI taxonomy): domain Eukaryota; kingdom Metazoa; phylum Mollusca; class Cephalopoda; order Sepiida; family Sepiidae; genus Ascarosepion; species Ascarosepion bandense. Next base: position 443,966 of record JBBBDQ010029244.1, read on the forward strand.
ATCCCCTTCTGAATAAAAAGAATTTTAACTATCGGCTTTTTAAATATGAATAGCCAGGTCAAATTTTTGCTATCTGTTTTTAATCCCCTTGATAATAGTCAAGTAGGTTGTCATTACTTTCTGCGGTAGACTGGTTGCCAGCCAAGGCTATAGAACCCAATCCGTCCTGTTATTTGACTCATAGCTAGAGGGGGGGAGATGTATTATATTATTTAGTAGTATTAAGTGGGGGATCAGTTTTATATTGTTATGAAGTAATAAATTGATCCCCACTTCATACGTGATACATGCTTGGGCGATCATGTATACGTGATACATTCTTTCGAGACATAACTGACTGGGCAGGAGATTATCCCGAAGATTACTTTCTGCATTAGACTGATTGCTAATCTGTCCTATTATTTTAACCCATAACTGGAGGGAAGAGACGGATTAATAACTTTCCCAAAGGGTATTTGTGAATGCAAGGAATTCAACTGGAATTCGAACTCGGCTCCCCGGGTTGTCGTTCCGAGCCGATATCCACAGTACCACAACGCACATCCCACAGATGAGCATAAACATGTTTAAATGTAAAAAAAAAATCCAAATAAAAAAATAACACACATTTTTAATAGGGCCACACAGTGAGATTCAAACTTAATAATAATGACCTACAACTCGACCACAATGCAACCCTCTATGCCACCTGTGTTTTAAGATATCATTTTTACTTCCTATCCGACCAAGCACTTTATGTTCGTAAATGTTTTGAAACACCACTGACTTAGGGATTTTAGATTGAGTCCACTTTTAGGGTTACTGTCTAGTACTTTTGAAAGCAGTTGGGTCGTGGTCGTGGTCGCCAGGTTAGTACCGTATCATTTTTCAAGGCTTGTCAATGTCCCATCCCAAACCTTACCCCTAAGTACAAGACCTCCTATAGATATCATTCTGAATAAAAAGAATTTTAACTATCCGCTTTTTAAATATGAATAGCCGGGTCAAATTTTTGCTATCTGTTTTAATCCCCTTGAGTCAAGCCAGAAAATCACCGTCTCTTTTGAGCTTCTAATAAGGAATAGGCGCCTCAATTAAGATTTTACATTGGCCAATTTCACTGAGATGTCACTCTGTTGACCTTTTTGTACATTTGTCCAGATCGTAACGGTTCGTTGATTTTGCTGGATACAATTAACAAGCGTTTTCTTACTGCCCATCACCTGCAAGGGATGGACAGTGCTCCCTTTAAGCAGGCCGACTATTTCAAATATTTAAGTGCTATGACCTTTTTAAACATACAGGCATGAAAAGAAAAATACAAGTTTTAAAATTTTGATGAAAGTTATTTTAATTATTACAAATGAATTTCTTATTAAATTTGATAAATCCCTTCAATATATACAAAAATCTAAAAAATTTAAATAATATTAAAAAATAATTGTTAAAATAAACGGAAGAATTACTTGAGGTACCACCAAAAAAATGGATGCGTTTTTTCAAAATAAATGTAAAAATTAAATTCGACTGTTTTTAAAAAGTTGCTAAAAAATTAAATTCAAACGAAATTTTCGGTACTTATTCATTGTTAAATAAATTGTGTACTGAATAGATTACTTCAGTCAGTTAAGCGCCATAGTGATACACGCTTGGGCGATCATGTCTCGAAAGAAACATGATTGACTGGGCAGAAGATTATCCCGCAGTAAGTTGTCATTACTTTCTGTGGTAGACTGGTGGCTAGCCAAGGATATAGAACAAAATCTATGCTGTTATTTAACCCATAACTGGATAGAAGAGACATATTTTTAAAGTTATATCAAGAAAAATCTCTGAAAATGTTATTTCTGTAAAAAAATATGCATTAGCAATTGTATGGGGAAAATTCAACCCGAATCTTACGAAAATTAATAAAGTTCAATAAAACTCAAAAGATAATATTTTTTGACAGTTGGTGCGCGCAGCATTTAACAAAACGCATTATTTTCTCTCAGACTGAACAGAAAGAAATTACCCTTATAGGTATCTCCATTAATTCGCTGGGGAAAAAAAAAGGGGGGGGGGGGGGGAAACCCCAAAATTAATAAAAAAAAAACATTTTCTTTCGTCAAAATATTTATGCCATTATGAAAACGAACGATGAAAATATTTTTTTAATTATTGAAAAAAAAAAAAAAAAAAATTATCCTTTCTCTAACACGTTCGAAATTTAGCTAAAAAATTTTTTTTTCTTCATCGGTTGATCAAATTTTTACCAGACTTTATTATGGATAATGTAATTTTTTTCCGGGGAAATTAATTTGGAAATTCTCCCAAAAATCAAATAATTAATGGATTTTAATTAAACTTTCAGACAAATGAATAAAATTATTTTTAGAAAATCTTGACAAAACAATATAAACTTTTTTTTTTTTTTTTACATTTAACTTTCAATTACAGCTAAAATAAAATCTACAAGAAAACTATTAGTTTTAAAAATTCATTTTAAAACATTAATATCGAAAAAAATTTTATTCGGGCAACTGTTAGATTGTTTTTGTGTGGATTTTCAAAAGAGAAATGACGCTGAATTATTATCTGACTACTTTTCTTCTTCATCGAAAAAATAATTCAAAACTTTTAAATTAAGAAAAATTTAAAAAGAGCTCATTGGTGCAATACTATATGATAATATATGTTATATCAAACGAGTAAGAAAATAATAAAAACAATTAAAGCAATCATTTAAAACGTATAATTTCCCTAAAGGAAAAAAAAAAAATACGTCCCATAAGTGTATTTTAAGGCAGGGGTAATATAGTTTCTGTTTTTAACCTAAGACAGTACAAGCTATCGTGCGCAAATAAATGCTATTTTGATTATTTTTAAAGCAAAAAGTAAGCATTACTTTTCAAAATTCACTTTAATCTTTAAACTGACTTTAAAACACACCTCGTGTACAAATACTGGATTTTTTAAAACGATTGAAAAAAACTTTAATGTTTACAATACATTTTTGTCTTCAATTAAAATAGTTTCTGATGTTTAATTTTAAGCTGTTTAAAGACTAAAAAGTCTGCTGGTTTTTACTTGTGCCATTATTATTATTATTACTGTTCACAGTCTACAACATATTTTGTACAGCTCAGTGATATTTGAAAAATTGACAATGTTTCATCTCGAGTAAGCTTGGTCTTTTAAAGTTCAACCTTATTAAATTTTAAATTTCGTGATTTTGGGGAGCAATTCTTAAAATAAGCCGGGCCAACCTAAGAACAAAATTGAGGTGCCTACGCAAAAATTTGAGCTAAGAAACTTTAGAGTACTAAATAAAAAATGGCTTCTCTTTTTTTTAATTTATTTATTTTATTTTATTTTTTTTTAGTAAAATTTTGGTTTTATTTGATGGATAATAATCTAAAGCTAATTTGTATGTAAAGAAAAATAAATTTACACTATTTACATGATTCGGTCTATTGTCCTTATCTTTGTTGTCATTTGTACGACGTTTTGGGTCAAGTCACTGGAACTAACCAACGTCTGTATCCACTGAGCCATGTGTTCTTAAGGCCCAGTGAATATAGACGTTGGTTAGTTCCAGTGACTTGATCTAAAGAGTTGTGAGTTCAATACCAGGCTGCAGCAGTGGTGAACAAGTAACTTAGAGAGTTCGGTTAGAGGGAAATAACTCATGACTATCAAAAGAGGCTTCGCATATGGAATGAGAATGATATACCCAAAGGATCTTAATAAAGGGTTCGGTTCGAAATTTCTAGCACCTGAAGAAGGCCGGAGCGTACAACGGCCGAAACATCGTACAAATGGAAACAAAGATGAGGACAATAGTCCAATGTAAATAGCGTCAATACTACCTCATTTTTTTTTTATAAGCGTTTCACCCCGAGTAAGACATGTCACTGCCACTACTGCGCAGAGGGCTACATAGAGTGGAGAAAGGATGGTTAAATATAGGAAATGTCAGAGGGTGGGTGATAGGCGGGTAGGGATACCGAGAATGAGGGTTGGGCAGATGAGAGTGTTCTGAGAATGATTGGGAGTTAGTGTGATAGGTGTCTATTGACCCTACATTTAAACACCTGGAGATTGTAACTGTCGGGAAAGCAGAGTTGTGGAAGGGAGTTCCACAGGCGGGAAGCGCGAGAAAGGAAGCTGTTGGAGTAGAATTTACGGTTACATCTTATTTGTTTAACTGTAAAAGGGTGGGACCTAGTTGCTAATCTAGTATCTCGTGTAGATTCGTGCTTAGGCGGCACCAGTGATTTAAGTTCATCGGAGCAGAAGCCATGAAAGTACCTGTAGAAGAGGCACAGGGAAGCCACATCACGCCGGTGAGAGAGTGGTTGCAGCCGGTCTGCCAAGTCAGTATCAACCACGTTACAGCTCAGAAATATAGACAAATACAAAATAAATGTGTTTAAGTAAATAAAAGTTTCATTACTTTTATTTAAACATTTTGAAACATTCTCACGTTCACACATCGAACCGCTATAATCGATGAACAATGTTAACACGAAATTTAGATATTTCTTAAAAATCAAATATTCATCCGAAAGATTTGTTTCAACGTAAATTTAAGAATTGAATGTTGAAAAAGTATTTTTTTTTTTTTTTTTTTTTTTTTTTGCTTAAAACATCGTAAAAATAACGTTCATTTTCTACCTTGTGTCACATCTTAGCTGCGCTTAGGAAATCACCATTTTATGCCTGTGGTGTCATTGGTCATCGACAGTATTTCTTTTACTGACTTAAAAAAAAAATAATCAAGAAATACTGAATAATACCAATTTGGTATTTACATTACAAATAATAATAATAATAATAATAATAAAAACCTGTTTCCTCAAGCACAGCTCACGTCTGACAAAAGGCTTTAAACTTTAAGTGTGTGATCTTGGCTTATATGTTTAATGCTTCAAAATATCATAATGTCATTTCTGACCTTAGGTCCCTAGTTGGGACCCAGAAGGAATTTACAACAGAAATCAAAGGACGTGATGACGATTGCGGTCGTCGTCATCATCATCATCAAACAATAGAAATTTAAGAATATATAGTTGCCTTAATCAATTTAGGAAATTTGTTTTTAAGCCCCGGTAGAATTTCGAATGCATACCAACAGGATTTCATTACTTGAAAGAATGGAGAAACACAATCTTCTAAATCATCATTACCCCTTGAACTTGAACTTATCTTGCGTTTAACTGCACTAAGTAATTAGTAAGCAAAAAAAAAAAAAATTCTGGGTAAAAACAGTTAAGGTGTTGTCTTTATGGTGACCTTCCCTGAAAAGTCTTCCCCGACCCCCTCATTACTTTCTCTTTCTCTCACTCATAGACGAAGGCTTTTTTTGGCTGAACATTTTTTCTTTCTTTCTTTTTAAAATTTTAATTATCTCCTCTTCATACATTGACAGTTGAAACTATTTAACGTTAACCCAGTCTGGTACAAGATCACAATTATGGGACACCCAGTGAGAATCATTCTTTACATCTCTCACATCTATCCACTTGGGAAAGAGAAATTTACGGATTTTAACAATTAAAAATGAATTGTTATCATTTTTTATTTTAATCGACGTAACCTTTTTCTTCAATCTGATTAAATACCCACGGAGGCACATATTTTCTGTCCCTATTCCACCCACATCCACCCACACTATAATTATTTGCAGCCTTATCTGTTTGAACTCCAAATGTTAAACAATCAATAGGTATTCTTTCCTAAACGTTTCTTATGATATAAACTGGTTGATTCATTTCAGCCAATGAGTTATTTACTTAAAAAAAAAAATCACTCAATCCAAGGTGAGAGAGAGAGCGAGAGAGAGAGAGAGAAAGAGACTGAAATGGTAATGACGAATGAAAAATGCGTGAAATATAAGTAGAATCCCGCTGAGATTTGAACTCGGGTTGCAAACGAACCGTTATCGTCAAGTGCCCACCAACATCAACAAAACAAAACAGTATTCTGATGATAGCGGTGGCTTTAATTCATTGGAATCTAAAATTTTGAGAATTTTCGTTAAATTTTCAATTTTCGCCTATTTTTGGAGCGATTGACACATTTGTAAACAAAAGATAATTCTCGATTTTAAAATTCTTAAAAAAATAAAAGAATATACATCTCTCACTCATTATTTTTTTTAAAATTAGTAAATTTAAAATTAAATTAATCTGATTTGAAACAATTATTACTTAATCACAAAAAGAATCACTCGTTGACCTTTCAAGTAGGCGATGACAGCACCTGTTATCAATCAATCTGGAAGTATGGTGACCAAAAATTGACAACCCAATTTAACGATTCGTAAGGGGAACAGTCAGTCAGTTAAAGTGTCATACGTGATACACGCTTGGGCGATCATGTCTCGAAAGAGACATGACTGACTGGGCAGAAGATTATCCCGCAGTAGGTTGCCATTGCTTTCTGCGGTAGACTGGTTGCCGACCAAGGCTATAGAACCCAATCTGTCCTGCTATTTAACCCATAACTGGAAGGAAGAGACGGATTAATACCTTTCCCAAGGGTATTTGCGCGTAAGTGAATACAATGGATTCAACTGGAATTCGAACTCGGCTCCCCGGTTTCTCGTTCCGAGCCGATATCCACTGTACCACAACATTGAAAAATATGTCACCTTTAATGTTAAGTCTCTTATAAGTTTCCACAGTCTGAGTAAAATGTGCAGTTTAACTTAAAAAAGAATTAGAAATTATTTTTAAAATCTTAATTATAAATGAGTTGCATTAAGCTTTAGAATTTACGATGTGCAAATAAAGTTTATTTTTAATGAATAACCGAAGATACTGAGTAAGTGGAAAAAATTTAAAAGATTTTTTAAACTTTAATTAGCAAAGAAAAAAGTGAAGTCAGTTCTTATAAAAATTCATTATTCATCGAAATTTTTCTTCTTCAGAATAGGATATCCTTAAAATCAATTAAAAGTTTATCTACATTAAAAATAGCGTAGTTTTAATGCATTTTTGATTTTACTATTCGGTGCAGATTTTTGGGAAAATGATCTCGTAAATAAAAAAGAAGTTATATGATTTAAATTACCCAAGGAGTCCTGCATTTAACTAAAAAAAAAAATGGTATAATGTATTTCTAGATGTTTTATGCAATTAATTGAAGTGGGGAAGTAACAGATGTAAAAATAATATATATATATATATATATATATATATATATATATATATATATATATATATATATATATACCAATTTTTTTCTAAAAATAATAATTGTATAAATAATTTCATTTATTTGTGAATAAGATCTGAAACTTTAATTAAAACCAAACAATTAGTTGATTTTTGCAAAAATTTTCAAATTAACGTGTCTTCCAACGCCAAAAAACGACTTGCGTAATATTAGGTTTTCCTTAATAATCCCATTACATAAACATAGCGTGAATCACTGACGGAAAACAAAAAAAAAAAACGAAATTTTAACTGAAATTTTGAACGTGTTAGAAAGTATTAACTTTTTTTTAAATAATGACACCAAAATTTTATCTTTCCTCTTAATAATAGCTTAACATATTGACGACAAAATTTGTTTTTATTAAGTTTGTTTGAGCCATAACGTCAGGCTTTGGCTGTTAAAAGGCGTATTATAAGGAAGTATTAACTGTCTTGGAAGGGTTATTGTAAAACTTAGGGAAAATAGTTTCAATAAATAGCCGAATCTATAAATATACTCTTATATAAAACACATTCACACCAGAATCAAAGAGGGGCCAACATACTATAACGCCACCGAACATTTTAGAAGACTGAACATTTTTTTTTATAAAATTCGCTCAATACAAGGCTCACAAAAACATTCAAAGTAGGATATTACACGTAATGATGTATAAACTGTGAAGTATGAGTGGAGCTTGAGTTTTGTTTTACGGCATATCAACACCTCTGTGGGTTATTTAATGCAAAAAAGGGGTGGTTTTAAGGTATTTTTTTAATGTTCAGTTATAGTGAGAAGGTTGATTTAGTGAGATTTTAATGAAAATTTTTTGTATTTATTTTAGAAAACTGAAAATGTCTTCTAGTTTTGTATTAAAAAATGTTTCACTGAAAATAATTTTTCCTTCAAAAATATATTGTTGGTAATATTTTTCCTCAAAAATGTATATCTTTCTAAAAAAGTCTATTTTATGTATATATTTCTATAAAAGTCTATTTTTATACATTCATAGTGTTTCGACCCCAGTTTTAGGGTTAACTATTTGTCCATAACTGGGACCATAACAAGTGCTACCACTCCGGGTCAGGGTGGACCTGAGAACAACAGCAATTAAGAAGTGATTCCATGCTCCTCACAACCTCCCAATCAGAGGCCTTGCTGCCGGATGCCGTTTACCGTCATGCCCAGGACCACATCTGAGGGGAAGCGGTAGCAGTGAGTGAAGATTATGGGAATAAGATAGATACAGATTGACCTTTGCCTTGAAGAGATTAAAACTAAAGTGTTCAGGGGAGAACCCGCGCGAAAGAATGTTCCCTAAAGTGGAAGTTCTTTAGAAAAAATGAGTTGATTTCCTTTTTACATTTGGAACATGAAGGAAACAAGGTTGATTCGACTCCTTGGAAGAGGCATAACATATTCTAACGTTCACTGGTGGAACTAGATTGGAGTTCATCTGAACATTTGTCATGGAAAGTTACTTGGATCATTGCGCATGTGGAGAAAGAATTTGCAGAATGAAAGATAAGCCCCCACCCACTCCTGCCACAAGATGACGCAAACGATTTTGAACTATATCAACACTGGAAAGTGAGCAGTGAGCAGCTTGAGTCAAGATATGTCAACGATATTTTATTTTTGATTTAATCTGATCTTTGTGGAGATAAAACATGGTAGAAGGAATTAGATATTTCTTGGGGCGATATTGTTTGTCGACCACTTTCGCAGCTTCTTAAAACTAACTTGATGCCTAGAGTGAACCTGAGACACAATAGATGTCCAAAGAATGGTACCTCATTGAGCGCCCCACGGTTCATCGTAACCTAAGAAAACTCGAACGGTGGCGATGAAATAATAGTGGTATTGGAAGTGACAAGTCAGTTATCTCCCCATTGAGCTGTTAGAGCAAGACCAAACAAGAGATCAGCAGCAAGGCTCCAATCATCTTGCACTTGGTCTTTGAGTGCATTCGTAAACAATGGTAACATTTGCAGGTCTGTTTGCTAACGATCTGAGAATGTGTTGTGGAGTATTCTTCCGCACTGAAGTTTATAATCGTGCTGTGTCGGTTGTTAATCGTGCTGTGTCGGTTGTTAATCGACTTAACGTACCCAAAATGTCAGGAACTTGGTAATCTTCCACTGAAAGCTGATTATTTAGTATTTGGCTAACTGCCGACTAATATCAACTGCCTAGTAATTCTACTGAACTCCAATAGAAGTCTAAGGAACTTCTCCCGTTAACTCTTATTAATATCGGAGGGAGTCCATTATCTGAGGAATAGGTGTTTCCTCCAGAATGTTAACGATCCACCTAGGAGGAACAAACAACAGGACTGAGGCAAGAACCTTGGAAGGGGATGCTTGCATTGGTCTTGTTAGATTTGAAAGAATGGCTATTGACGACAACCTATATGAAGATACTTGAGAGAAAGACAGTCAGACAAGTGTCATACTTGATACACGCTTTGGGCAGAAGATTATCCCGCATTCTGTGGTAGAGTGGTTGTCAGCCAAGCCTATAGAACCCAATCTGTCCGGTTATTTAACCCATAACTGGAGGGAAGAGAGGGATTAATACCTTTCCCAAGGGTATTTACGCGTAAGTGAATGCAAGGAATTCAATTGGAATTCGAACTCGGTACCCCGCTTTGTCGTTCCGAGTCGATATCCACAGCACCGCAACGCACATCCTGAGAGAAAGAACTTGCCTGAAAAAACTTTCAGGTATATTAAAGCTGAAGGTGTTTGTGCAGCAACTCATTATTCCACACCTTGTCAAGTCTGAGATCATTAAGGTAATCATTCTGGTAGCAAAGCGACCATCAAAAATATCACCGAATCTGTGGCTAATGACAGTTTAAAGGAATTTTTATTTGGTAAAAAAATAGTTTAAACAAATTCTTGAAGTTAAATTTATTCTATATGAGTACGCAACAAAGACAGACGACACAAGCCGAAAATAAAAACAAACGATAAATTTATTCTGAACACAGAAAATAATGAATTAATTTTGCGTTGTGTGCCAAATGATGGCCAATAACATGTATGCAAAAATAATCAATGCAAATTAAATATACCCTTTTGTAATGAAAATTATAATGTTGCATAAGGTCCTCAGAAAAGAAAACTACATATAAAATGTAGAAAAAGTGAGAAAATACTTTTCTGAAGAGTTTTCAAAGAATTGGTACCATTTTCGAAGCAAAGTTCGTGGTAACAATGAAATGAACAATCACACCAACCGAAGACATTTCCGTGATATGAGAGCAACTTTAATGCTCTTTTAATTCTCGTCTGGTGGCTGTCAAATTTCTTGTGTTGTTTTTCTTTCTGGAATGAGGTGATCTTGGTTCCAGCAGCAGATGTTCTTTGAATCAACTCCTGTCCCCTATTTTATTGTCTACAGGTAGGCTCTAAATTCACTTCACAGGATTTGGAAAGAAACCTTTCAATTGATTCTGGATGAAAAACAAACGTAGCTGTTTTCCCACAAATCAAAATGTACTAAAAATATTTTTAAATGAAAAAAATTAAGCATGGGCCCAACGCAATATCAGTCTTTTCTCAGAAAAGCAGACGAAGCTTAAATTTCTTTTGAGATGATCTGGATAAGCCAAACCCATACTTCTTGTCACTCAGGAGGTTCATTCTAATGAGGTCATCAACTGCGTATTATTCTCTTATAGATTTGTTGGAGTGTTTGCTAATGACACCGGGGCGGGCGGGCTGCTGAGGCGCGATACTACGATGAAAATGAATGCTCGCCAGCCTCCCTAGAAACAGGCAAAACGGCTGACAATTTCTACAGACTTATGGAAAAATTTTCTCTTTAGAGATAATACTAAGCAAAGGTTGCAGAAATGTCATAACGGTTTGAGTAGCAACCTCGCCAGTATCCTCGGAAACAGGGAAAACGGCTGACAATTTCTACAGACTTGGGGAAATATTTTCTCTTTCACACAACAATTTAATAATTTTGCCAATATTAGAGATAACGTTGTGTTTTCTTTCTAAAAATAGCCTAGAAGTAGCCTATCGGGCGGATTTTAGACTAGTTCCTGCAGAGGGCTTTTGGGCCTTTTACCTCCAGCGTCCTATGTACGTAAATTTTAAAAGTTATTAGAATTTAGAGATAATAATTTATTTTTGTGCGCAATTTTTATTTACTGTTAAAAAAATTACCATTTTTATGATCTATTATTAACATAAACTCACTCTTAAAAGACATTAGTGAACTCAAACTAATATTTCGAATACGTCACAGTACAGTACGCGTGCTAGAAAAAAAAACATATGGGCCACGTACCGTGCTCAGATTAACTTTTAGGGTTTAGACAATATCAATTGCAAATGCGACGAAAAGTGAAATGAAATTAAAACTCTAATAAAAAATTAATTATTCTTTAAACCTTTAACTGTGTTCGATATTTTTTTTAGGTACCGCCTGTAAATCGCTGAAAAAACAGCATAGTTAAGAAAAAAAGTCCCCAAAGTTAATCAAAACGATTTTTTTTCATCAAAAAGTTTATGCTATTATTAAAAAGAAAAACTAAAAATTAAAAAAAAATTAATCCTTTGTAACACGTTCGAAATTTTAGTAAAAATTCTTGTTTTGATTTTCGTTAGTAGGGAGCCAAATCGTTACGATAATTTACAATGGATTATGTATTTTATGTAACTCAGTTAAAACACATTAATATAGAAATTCTTGCAAAAATGAAATAACTGTCGGATTTCAATGAAACTTTCAGGACTTATTCACAAATGAATGAAATTATTTAAAAAATAATCTTGGCAAAAATATTTTTTTCTTACGTATGTTACCCACCCCCGACTCTCCACGTAAATTCATGAAATTTCAAGAAATTAAATTTTTTACTTAAATGTGGTTTCATTAGTTAAGTGCGGGGCTCACTGGGAAATGTAAATCTTTTTTTCAAACATTTTACCCCTTTTTTGCTATAAAACTACGAGGTAAGCATTTAATTGTTTTAATAAATAATATATTAAGGATATTATAGTCTTAAAAAATCGATTAATAATGAAATGTTAAAAGAATTTTCAGTTTTTTAAAATAATTTATAAAATTTCAAATATATTTAAAATACTTCAAAGAGCTGTAAGTTATTAAATGAAGACCATATTTACTAATCGAAAATTGAAAAGTTTAAATTGTCGAGACATCGCATTTTAAAAATAATTATTAATTAAAATTTTTTGTGTATCTGAAGATTTTTTGTATGGCAATTCTGTGTACAATAAAATTTCATGTTTTTCACCGTTGTTTTCCACTTACAGGGAAAAAAATTGGATATTTTTGTTAATTCTAATCGCCATACACTTATCTCGCATCGGTTTAGCTGTCGTCACATGTCAAATAACACGGAGAAAGGTCAATATGTTTAAGAAATAATTTGATTCAAAATTTCATGCTATAAATAAGCAATACTTGCGTAAATCAGATTAATTTAACTTTAAGTTTGCTAATTAAAAAAACAAATAATGTGTCACAGATCTATATTTTATTTCTACAAGATTTTTTAAAACCGAGAATTAACTTTTGTTTACAAATGCATCGATCGTTCAGAAATAGCCAGAAAACTGAATTTTGTAAAAAACTGAAAAAAATTTAGATTCTAATCAATATAATTTCTGTTTGCAGAGTATTTTGCTTACTGAAAATATTATTAACTTTAATCATTTAGCTTTCAATTAAAACTAAAATAAAAGTTTCAAGAAAACATTTGTATTTTTAAAAATTCAATTTAAAAGTTAGTTATCGAAATGAGTTGAGATCCTAATTTAGATAAAAAGGGATTTTCTATCTTTTGTAGACTCAAGATTTTTGATTAGTCAGGAAACGTCTCGATCCGAGATGTTGAGGTCACAAAGTTGAAGATTTGGGTCAAGAAAGACAACATAGTAGCCCGATGTCAAGTCATAAAACTTTTTAATTTTGTTTGGGTAAGATACATAGTGGGACCACACACTATTTAAATGGGTAGACAATATTTTTTAACAGCAGGTTGGATTCCAGGATTTTTTAAAAAAATTTGATTTTGTACTAACTCATGAGTTTAAAGGACTGGAATGTTTAGGTTAGAATTACAATTAAATAATTATGGTATAATAAGGTATATTGTAGTTATGAAAACCAGATAAGTATTGTGTTGACCTTTTATTTTAGTAATTCTTAATTTTTAATGTTATATATATATATATATATATATATATATATAGGAAAAGCTACTGAAAAGTTGTAATTTTAAAAATGTATTTTTTTGACAGTATTTATTTCTGTTATATATATATATATATATATATATATATATATATATATATATTTCAAACCGTTTAAATTTAAAATCATTTGTTTAAATTTTAAAATCATTTGTTTTTCATGAAAGGCTGAAATATCAAATATATATATATAATAATAATAGAAATAAATACTGTCAAAAAAATACATTTTTAAACTTACAACTTTTCAGTAGTTTTTTCCTTTACATATTAAGACAGCATACTTGGATCATCATTATGCTATATATATATATATATATATATATATATATATATATATATATATATATATATATACAATTATAATAAAATTTGGTTTTTCATTTAAAATTAATTTAATTTACAATGCGACACAGAAATTTTTGTTTCGATATTTTACCTCGTCATCAGGCAATGTTGACTCATTGTTGTGAAAATGATTTACATTTGAATGTAGAAAACAATACACCTGTGTTTTAAAGAATTGATATGGATGAGGAAGACAGAAAAAGTATGTGTATGTTTAATTTAACTAATCAGAATTTGAAAATTTGAAAATAGGTAATATGTTTCGGGAATGCAGCTTTTCTTTTTTCAATCTTACCGGGAAAGTGACAGCTAATCGAGCCACTGTCTTAGACTGCTTTACTTTCGGTGCGATGCATACATTTTTGTTACAAGATTATTGTCTTGGCTTTTTCTGCATCCCAGCAATTTTTAAAAACAAAATAGAAAGAAAGCATTGTATTTTTTTCTGACTTAAGGGACATTTGAGAATGATTATATTATTTTTCTTTAGGTTCAGAGTGCATTTCTCGCTTTTTTTTCTTAAACTCTTAATTTGTAAAGATTTTAATATCTATTTGATATTACATTTTAATACAAAACAAATTATCAGATATATGTAAGTTAATTTATATTTTTTATAAATAATTTTTTAATCATATTCTACAGTGAACATTTTACAATGTTCACTTATAACATTTATTTCATTACGTTTATTTAATAATTTTTTTTTTCTTAAAAATTTAATAATATATAGTTTTTCATATAGACACAAGGGGCATTGGTCGTTTAAAAAATCTACAAATTCTCGCTTCTTTTTAAAAAATTTCCTTTTTATTGTAGGAGTTTTATTTGTTTCTTTTAGATATCAAAAATATTTCGATAGGGATGTTCAATTTCTGAATTTATTATTATTAAATGAAAAAGTGTGCTGATAAAATCTTTTTTTCCAGCGAATTCTTAGAACTACCAACATAAATCTTTATATTACTAGAGCTTTCCGTAGAAGAAATAGAAGTTTTTTTTTAAATTTCTGTGTAAATTAAAAGGTCATGTTATTAAGAGTTTCCTCCCTTTACCCGAAATAAGGTACAAATCTGTCATGTGTGATCGCCATACTTATCTCTAATCTGACAGCTTGTCAACACATTTGATATACGGCAGAAAGGTCAAAAAGTTCAACTCTGTGATTAAGAAATTTTTTTTTTTTTAATCATATCACTCCAAGCAAGGCGAAAACGCCACTGATGCGCAGAGGGCCACGTAAGAGTGAAAAGATTGGAAAAGAGAAAAACCGGAAACCACATCCTAAACAGGAAACAAGGGATGAGCCTCTTCACCTCTAAGTTTCATTATATAAATAAGTAATACTTGTGTAAATCAGAATAATTTAACATAAAATTTGCTAATTTTCCAAAAAATATTGTCTCACAGATGTATATTTTATTTTTGTGAGATTTTTAAAACCGAGAATTAACTTATGTGTACAAATGTGTCGATCATATAAAAATGGCCGAAAAATGAAAAAAAAATCTGAAAAATTTTAAATTCCAGTCAGTATAATTTCTGTTTGAAATACACAAGAGTATTTTGCTAACTGGAAATAGTAAATTTAATCATTTAGCTTTCGTATGGAAATCATTTTTGCAACAACAAGTCAACAATGCCTGATGATGAGGTAACATCTCGAAAGAATTTCCGTGACGCAATGTAAATTGAATTAATCTTAAATAAAAACAAATTTAATTATAATTATATTTTACTCTAAGATATATGTTGAAGCACTAAAAAAAAAAAAAAAAAAAAAAATGCCAGAGAACTTAGAATTCTAAAACTGTTGGTCCTCTTTACCTGGATATATATATATATATATATATATATATATTAGATACTGTTGTAGACTCCGATTGAGAAACGACACAAAATAATTTTAAAAAAAACAAGAACAGATGTGTAGATAGAAAATGTAAGTTATATTGAACAAAAATAAAGAAACTGGAATACGGGTTAGTCAATTCAGGAATACTATTAGCAGAAATAATTATATACAGTCTTGAAGTGAAATAGTAGGTCCGGGTAATGAGTCTATATTCAAACAACTCCAACTAACTCTGCACCAACTTACTGACCAACTAAGCAACCTCTACAACTACCCTCTCAACTGCCGTTCTTTGTACAGGCAGGATGTGCACATCAGGCGAGTCCATTCTTGTATACAAAAAAGTGTGCTCCCCAACACTGATTTTCGATATCTAAATTTTAAAATGAGTTTTTAAAAATAAAAAGGTTTTCTTGAAATTTTTATTTTAGTTTTAATTGAAAGCTAAATGATTAAAACTATTTCTTAATCATAGAGTTGAACTTTTTGACCTGTCCGCCGTATATCAAATGTGTTGACAGGTTGTCAGATTAGAGATGAGATAAGTGTATGGCAATGACAAGTAACATAATTGTACCAATTTTTTTCGGGTAAGGGGAGGAACCTTTGAATAGCATGACCTTTTAATTTGCACATAAAAATTACCATACAAAAAAAAAAAAAAAAAAAAAGCTTCAAATACACAAAAACAAAAAATTAAAAATTATTCTAAAAATAGGAAGCAGAACGATTTATATTAAATTTTTTGCTTACTAAATATAATCTTCGCTTAATTAGTTTTTAAACTAACCCCAACAAATATTCCTGCTACAATGCAATTTTTGATGTTTAAACTGTAAATTTGACCCTGATGATGAACGATGACGTTCGAAAGTACTCGGTTAAACTTTGGACAATTTTTACATAAATATAATTCGGAAATAAAAAGCCTCATTAGAAAATATGAGAAAATACAAAAGAAAATCTGCAAGACTAAGTTGTCTCTATCGTTTAACACAACGTGTTTAAAATAATATATATATATATATATATATATATTTCGCACTCCTTCAGATTATCAGCTTTATTTTCTGTCTGCTTTGAGTTACCTATCCTACAAGCATCATCAACTTTAGTTTTCAAACATTTCTAGACACGTGTCTCTTAACACTACTAGCCCGTGAAAATATATACATTATATATATATATATATATATATATATGAGAGAGAGAGAGAGAGAGAGAGAGAGAGAGAGAGAGAGAAGCAGTACAAACTAATTGGTTGACAGTCCACTGTTTTTAGTGATATACTTTATTAAGAGTGCTCAATACTTAGTAGAGCATTATATATGGTAACATTTTTATTATAAGTTAATAATAAAAATATTGCCATATATGTGTGTGCGTGTTCTGGGTTACCTGGCTTTGGTAGGAAGAGTCTTTGTAATATTGTGCAAGTTACATAAGATTGAAATTTTGTACAGATTCCCTAGTAACATGCAAAAATGTTTAACTTGATGTGTCCGTGTGTGTGTGCAACTATTTGAGAAAATGTTGAATCAAGGCTGGTCGAACGAGACAAAAGATAGTATTGCACAATGAGTTGTAACTATTTGTACAAAAAGCCATGACACTCTTGACGTAAGCCTGCTTTTGCGTAAACAGCTATTTGCTGATTTTACTGACCCAGTTATCAAACAGAAATTGCACCATACAAAGGTTTTATGATGCAATCTAAGTTTTTTACCAAAATAACCCGACCCTCAATTTATGGCTTAAATCGTAGCACTTGTATAAAAAGACTGTTAGTGTTTAATGTTCACAAAAAACAAAAACTGATTTTTACAATGCAAAAATGCCTCAGTGTTAAAATAACAAAATTGTCGATATCAGCCCAGAACTCTTATGTATAGACAAAGGTATTTATTAACAAAAGTTGTATCGATTAAATCTGTCAATTACTATGAATAAAGATTGACAGAAAAAAAAACAAAAACAAAAGTAAAACAAAAAAAAACGAGAAACTAGCAAAGAATTTTTAAATTATTTTATATTTGTTTTAATTCCGTCTATGTCTCTAAAATAACAGATAAGCCTAAAAAAAAAACAGCGATGACGTTTTGTGATGAAATATGACGGTATATAAAAGCCGATCAAGTGGCGGGATTGGGTGACGATGGCAGATTAATCGGCAAGAGTTCAACTGGCCAATTACCAAATACACCACACTCACTACAGTGTTACAGATATCATGGCAGACACGCTTACAGATACACACACAACACGTGTATATGTACACATACACAGATACATGTACATATGCATTTGTACACTTCTATACAAACACGTCAACCAAGGCAAACAGATTATTAATTTGCGTTATTTTTGTATAAAGCGAAAAAAATTTTGTGTTGTTTCACCTTTTGTTGCATAATAGTTTTGTCTTTTGTATTACCGATGCCAGGTGGCAGTGTCCTTTTCATGACACAGCAGACCGGATTAAATAGCCGAGAAGCGAAAATACCGGCTACATGAAGGATAACAACAATCATAATGTGTAAACCTTTTGATAAAACTAAGAACTTAACAAAAGAAGGCGCCATTTTAATGGATTGTGCAGGATGTGCAGGTGGTGCAATGGATAACAACTTGGAATGAGAAATGAGAGACGAGTCCGAATTCCAGTCGGTTTGTTAAATTTATTTACATGCAAAGAATCTTAACCCGACCCTCAACTATGGCTTAAATAGTAGGACTTGTATAAAAAGACTGTTAATGTTCACAAAAAACAAAAACTGATTTTTACAATGCAAAAATGCCTCAGTGTTAAAATGACCCACAAGGGTTGGTAAGCCATAAAAAACAAATTAATTAATAATAACTTCGATAAATTGGTTGATTTTGTTTAGCGGCATATCAACCTCTATGGGTTATTTAATGCTGAAATCTAAATATTTTGAACACAATTTTACGACTTCAACTACCGATAAAATATACTGTCGATCATTTTCCTATAAAAAGTATTGTTGGTAATTCTACTCTAAATATGTATTGTATGTACTTTTATACTTTCATAATATTTTGATTTTGATTTGGGGTTCACTGTTTACCTATAATTGGAAGCCTGGGTGGTGCTACTACTCTGGGTCAGGGAACAGAAGCAATTAAAACATGGTTCCACGCTCCTTATAACCTCTAATCTCCCAATTGGAGAGCACTTGCTGCCGGATGTAGTCTATCATCATACATGGATAACTACTACAAATATAAGATTCTAGGGAATGTAAAGTGAGGGATTTGTTTACTATTCTTAATAATTAGTAAACTAATCCCCCAGCAATTAACATTATATATCAATAGAGCAGCTGGAAAAAATATATTTAAACACACACAAGTGAAAATGTAAACATAATAAGGACTTCGGAAAAGATTACTTTCTTTTACAGTATAAATAATCGTAAAAAATTATAAGAATACGAGTCTAGGCAAAAATTATGTAACCAGCACATGTAAAATACATAAAAATATGGCTTTATAAAAATATTCCAAAAGAAACTAGTTTAAATCATTTTAATGGGATGAGTTTCTCCACGTCATGTACATGAAAATATAGAGCCCCCTTGACGTAGTGTAATGGTTAACAAGTTTGTCTTGCTAGAACAATTACGAGTGAGTTCGATCTACCCGGAATGCTCGACAAATTCGGCCTTGGGCTCCATCTAAGCTACATTTAAAAAAATCATCTTAGCACATCTTTGTAGTGCAATGGTTAGAAAGTTTACCTCACAAGAACAATTAGGACTCAGTAGTGAGTTTGATCTTCACTGGGTGCTCGATACTTTCTGCCTTGGGCCTCAACATTTCGTAAATAATTTTAGAACAAATTTTCTGTCATAGTTAGCAAGCTTGTTAGCAATCATTACAGTACAATGATGTTCTAATATTATTAACTAAATGTAGCTTAAATGGGGCCCAAGGCCAAAGGTTTTGAGCACCCTGTCAAGATAGAACTAACTACTCAGTTGTATTTGTTGTAGCCAGAAAAGCTTGCTACCCATTACAATACGTTGATGTTTTACAAAATTTTACAAAATGATGAGCCACAAGGCCGAAAATGTGGAGTACCCACTAAAGATCAAACTCACCATTCAGTCGTAATTGTTCTAGCGAGACAAGCTTGGAAATCAACCATTAAATACACCGATGTTCTAAAATTATTTACTAAATGTAGCTTAGATAAGGCCCAAGACCAAAAGTTTTGAGTGCCCAGTGAAGCTGGTACTCTCTACTGAGTCGTAATTGTTCTACCGACTGAGTAGTGACTTCAATACTCACTGGGTGCTCAACATTTTCAGTCTTTGGCCCTACCTCAGCTACATTTAGCAAAAGATTTTAGAACATCAACGTAGTGTAATGGTCTCGCTAGAACAATTAAAACTGAGTAGTGAGTTTGATCTTCACTGGGTTCACAACACCTTTGAAATTAAAAACCATCTAAGCTACATTCAATAAAGAATTTTAGAACATCAACGTAGTGTAATGGTTTGCAAGCTTATCTTGCTAGAACAATTATGACTGAGTAGTGAGTTTGAGCACTGGGTGCTACACAGATTAGGTCTTAGGCCCCATTGAAGCTATATCTAGTAAATAATTTTAGAACATCAACTTTGTGTCATGGTTAGCAAGCTTGTTAGCAATCATTACAGTACATTCATTTTCTAGAATTTTTTACTAAATGTAAGTTTGATGGGGCCTAAGGCCGAAGGTTTTCAGCACCTAGTGAAGATAGTACAATCTACTCAGTCATTATTTGTTCTAGTGAATGAATAATGAGTTCAATACTCACAGGGTGATCAACATTTTCAGTCTTGGGCCCCATTTTAGCAACATTTAGGAATTAATTTCAGAACATCAAAGTAGTGTAATGATTTCGTTAAAATAATTATGACTATGTAGGGAGTTAGAACTATACTTGGAGCTTAACACTTTCAGCTACATTTAGTAATTATGTAACAATTATGACAGTAGTGAGTTTGATCTTCACTGGGGGCTCAACAGTTTCAACCTTTGGGCCTATTTAAGCTACATTTTCTAAGAGATTTTAGAACATCAACACAGTGTAATGGTCTCGCTAGAACAATTAAAACTGAATAGTGAGTTTGATCTTCGCTGGTTGCTAGATACTGTAGGCCTTGGGCCCCATCTAAGCTACATACAGTAAATAATTTCAGAACATCAACTTTGTGTCATAGTTAGCAGCAAGCTTGTTAGCAATCATTACAGTATGTTGATGTTCTAAATTATTTACTAAATGTAGCTTGGATGGGGCCCAAGGCCAAAAGTTTTCAAGATCCAGTAAAGATTGTACTCTCTATTTAGTCATAATTGTTTTAGCGACTGAGTACTGAATTCAATACTCACTGGGTTTTTAACACATTCAGCCTTGGGCCCAATCTGAGCTACATTTTGTAAAAAAATTTAGAACATCAACATAATGTAATGGTCTGTAACCTCTCTTGCTAGAATTATCATGACTGAGTAATGAGTTTGATTTTCACTGGGTGCTCAACACTTTCGGCCTTAGATCTAACTTTTTTAAAAACCTCTATGATAAATTTCTTTTTTTATTTGTGCCAATTTTACTTTTCTGCTTTTTTCTA
Organism: Ascarosepion bandense; assembly: GCA_037127315.1. Lineage (NCBI taxonomy): Eukaryota > Metazoa > Mollusca > Cephalopoda > Sepiida > Sepiidae > Ascarosepion > Ascarosepion bandense. The sequence continues at coordinate 465,214 of JBBBDQ010029244.1, forward strand.
GACACTTTTCAATTGAAAACTGTGACGAAAAAATAGAAAGAAAAAAATTTTTTGCATTTCTACTGGCAAGTTCTTTACATTTAAGTTTCTTTTTAATCCCAGTGGTCCTCACAAATCTTCGTTGCCAAGTTGTTGTGGCCTTGTTAGGTCTCGGAAGTAAGATCTGGAAACAAGAAGGTGGCTTCAAACAGTGTATTAGAATAACATAACATATATACAAGTAAGAGTGTTAGCAGTCAGCAACTATAAGTGTAAGTCCAAACTGTATAGTTATGCTGCATCTTGACTGTCACTTGACTGCCTCACAGCTGCATCTAGACTGTATCCTAACTGTCATACAGCTGCATCCCCAGAAGTTATGCAGGTTAGTATTTATTGATGGAGGAAGGTCCATTCCTATAAATAGGGCACCATCACAGATTTATGAGTAAACTACTGAACAAACAAACATTATCATAATTCAACAATGTCTGGTCGATTATATTTCTAGATTACATCCATTTTATTCAAGGCAACCCAGTCTTAAGCAATGTGAATTTTCACATCCTTTTCAGTATAATTTATTTCACTATCTGGGTATGTAGAAGATTTGACAGATTCACCTGAGACAGTTTGTATTGAGCCTTGCTGGTCGACGCCTACAAATTTAGCTTGAGAGGCATTGATATTGAGTCAAACAATGTTGGAAGCATTTTTTAGATGTAGGAGAACTGTGGCGTTGGTAATTGTAGAAGTCAAATAACTTACCTTTCAACATGGTGGTCTTCTTTTGTCTCCCTATAGGAAGGTGAACATTCAAGAGTGTGAGACTCACCTTCCTGATGTGTCCAACTAGTGTCCAGTTGGCAGACAAAAATAAACAGGGTTGCAACTGAATACATGTCCCTATGTGGCCCAAAGACAAATGGTGGATATTGTGCTCAATATTTATAGAGCTCAATGTACACACTGAAATTATCAGCCAATCAATGCTTACAGAATAGACTTGCCTTCAACAGAATGGAATCTCCCAGGTTATTATTTAAACCACCTACCAACTATGCAGATGACCTTAGCTATTACTGCAGACACCATTACTGTAAGAATCTTCTAGAACAACCAGCCAGTAATCAACTAGAATAGAAGTTGAATATAACTGACCAAAAAAAACACCAGGTCAAATTGGTAGGTGGTTTAAATAATAACCTGGGAGATTCCATTCTGTTACAGGCAAGTCCATTCTATAAGTATTGATTGGCTGATAATTTCAGTGTGTATATTGAGCTCCATAAATATTGAGCACAATATCCACACTCTTGAATATTCACCTTCCTGCAGGGAGACAAAAGGAGACAGACCCATTAACTTCTTGTTAACTCTTATTAATATAAGAGGGAGAGTCCATTATCTGAGGAATAGGTGTGTTTCCCTATAACATAAACAAAAAGTGAAAATACAGTACAATGAATTGCCAAGCCTTCAAGAGATTTGAAGGAGTATCTTCAGACCACAAGATCGTCTCTTCCACCATCCAACTTAGCCTTAGCGCCAATAAAAAATAGCAGCCTTCCATCTCACTGTATGACAGAGCTTTTCTAACAAAAAAATCAGTCAGTTAAGTGCCATATGTGATACATGCTTTAGGTGATCATGTCTTGAAAGAGACATGACTGACTGGGCAGAAGATTATCCCGCAGTAAGTTGCCATTGCTTTCTGCGGTAGACTGGTTGCCGACCAAGGCTATAGAACCCAGTCTGTCCTGCTATTTAACCCATAATTGGAAGGAAGAGACGGATTAATACCTTTCCCAAGGGTATTTACAATGGATTCAACTGGAATTTGAACTCGGCTCCCCGGCTTCTCATTCCGAGCCGATATCCACTGTACCACAATGCACAGGCTTATAAAACTATAAGTAGATACTGAGAAATCATCTCTTCATACAACTTATGATAATTTTGTCACTTCTCATGAAAAGACTGCAGTAGATGCCATACCCTTAAAGCCTAACATCAGCAATACATTTCTTGGGAATCAAATAGCATGAAATCACTAAGGGCTAATGTAAAAGAAAAAGCCACCATAAGAAATTCAAAACTATTCCTTAGATCTATTCAAGATTTCAATAATGTACTTCAGTCATTTAAGTGCCATATGTGATACAGCTTTAGGTGATCATGTCTTGAAAGAGACATGACTGGCTAGGCAGAAGATTATCCTGCAGTAGGTAGCCATAAAAACTATTCCTTAGATCTATTCAAGATTTCAATAATGTACTTCAGTCATTTAAGTGCCATATGTGATACAGCTTTAGGTGATCATGTCTTGAAAGAGACATGACTGACTGGGCAGAGGATTATCCTGCAGTAGGTAGCCATAAAAACTATTCCTTAGATCTATTCAAGATTTCAATAATGTACTTCAGTCATTTAAGTGCCATATGTGATACACGCTTTAGGTGATCATGTCTTGAAAGGGACATGACTGACTGGGTAGAAGATTATCCTGCAGTAGGTAGCCATAAAAACTATTCCTTAGATCTATTCAAGATTTCAATAATGTACTTCAGTCATTTAAGTGCCATATGTGATACACGCTTTAGGTGATCATGTCTTGAAAGAGACATGACTGACTGGGCAGAAGATTATCCCGGCAGTAGGTAGCCATAAAAACTATTCCTTAGATCTATTCAAGATTTCAATAATGTACTTCAGTCATTTAAGTGCCATATGTGATACACGCTTTAGGTGATCATGTCTTGAAAGGGACATGACTGACTGGGCAGAAGATTATCCCGGGCAGTAGGTAGCCATAAAAACTATTCCTTAGATTTATTCAAGATTTCAATAATGTACTTCAGTCATTTAAGTGCCATATGTGATACACGCTTTAGGTGATCATGTCTTGAAAGGGACATGACTGACTGGGCAGAAGATTATCCCGGGCAGTAGGTAGCCATAAAAACTATTCCTTAGATCTATTCAAGATTTCAATAATGTACTTCAGTCATTTAAGTGCCATATGTGATACACGCTTTAGGTGATCATGTCTTGAAAGGGACATGACTGACTGGGCAGAAGATTATCCCGCAGTAGGTAGCCATTGCTTTCTGCGGTAGATTGGTTGCTATACAAAAATATTGAATCTTTGGTTAGATCCCTGAGAAAGAGAAACTAACTTTTTGGTATCAAAGCAAGAGTATATATATTAATATTTCAGGCAGGGGTAATATATAAGTGAACATTGAAGTCAACACCTACAATTTTATGCTAAACACAACTGACAGGTGCGTTGTGATTTTGTTTGATTATTTATATCTACAGGTCGGTGCTGCATTGTAGGTAGTTTATTGTAACAATTCTAACAATTATTTTGATGGGAGGTGGGAGGTAATAGTTTTTACTTATTCTGAAGGAAAAATACAGCAGCTTTTTGGCTATTTATTGTGTTGTTAGTTAACTTTTTTATTATTATCTTATTGTTGGTTGTTATTAGTACGTTTTATAGTACAGTATAACCTGGATAATAGAAAAACGGATATAAGAGATATTTTATCTGGTCCCAATTTCGAGCCTGTGGAAATGTATACAAAATAGACCATACCCGAATATAAGAGAATTATTGGTCCCGACAGCTCTCTTATATCCGGGTTACTCTGTATTTTTCTGTGCATATGTGATTTGTTCATTTTTATTATTATTTACTTAGCTTGAATTAATTTATTTAATTTTTCTGGTTTATTCTTGTTTGTTTTCAGTTTTTGATTTTTAAGTAATGTAATTTAAATTTGTTTAGTGTCTACATTTTAAGATCAGTTCTGGTTGTCTTCTTTTTTTTTTTGTTTTTTTGCAGTTTGTTTTGGTCAGAGAAGATAATTACAGCTATTTTTTCCTCCAGGTGCAGTTTAAGGTTTTGAAATTATTGTTGTAAGCTGTTACTGTTTTCCTTATAATCCATAATATTTTTCGTGTGATTTGTTTTTTATTTTTAATCTCCCATATATGTTTAGAAAGCACTGTGCTGTTTGTATATTTACTATTTGTAAATGATGCTTTGTGCACATAGTTTCTTTGTTTCCAGGGTTCTTCTGCTACTCCTATGCATATTGTTTCTTCCTTATCTGCTGATTTTACAGTGGCTTGGTATATTACATTTTATATTTATGTATGCTCTATCCCTGGTATTGAGCACTTTAACCCATAAATTGGGCATACCTTAAAATATATATTCTATTATATATATATATATATATATATATATATATATATTGAACAAGAACTTAATTCCACAGAACATAAATACCAGTTTAAAAAGACAGGAAGGTCTTCTTTTTTTCACCTTTATGAATCCTTTCAGCCAACACAAAATGATTGCACTAATTATGACAAAAAAAAAAGCGGCAATTCTCACGGAAATGAAGAAATTGATATGAAGGGAAATCTATGAACACAATTGAAACAAATTTATTAGTAAAATAATTCATAAATAAAAGAATAAATGGTTTGAAGTTAGCATAAAATAGAAAAAATATTACTCATAACTCTCCTAATAGACATAGGGAGTGAACAAAATGCTCTTTCTATTTGCACAGAGGTGATTGCTGTAACTTTATCTGGATCACTTCAAGCAGGCATAAATGATGATTGATATTCTGTTGCTAGACAAAGTAGAACAAAGTGTCCAAAGTCTTCATGCTTGCTGAAATTTTTGAAAGCAATATTTTCAGCAGCCTCCTCCTCTTTGTACTGACTGATGATGTCATTACAATCACACTTGTTTTCTGTCCATCATGTGGGAAAGACATATTTTCTGTGGAAGACTTTTTTCACAAATGGATCCAGGGTTCAGCCATGCAAGTGATCTTAGAAGAGGGTATTTAAATAGCATCTTTAAACATATTTGGATTTGATAATTCTTACAAATTCATTCAGTTTGGAAAAAATCATAATTGTATTAATGTGCTCTTCCTTTCCAAATCTTAACAGTTTTTTTATGCTAAAAAGATTATTTATCAGGAACGGTTCAATGTCTTTTAAAACAGACACAAAAATCTGCAGTTTCCCTGGAAATAAAATGTCATTCACATTTGACAGCATTGTAGAGAAGAACATGGTTGGGAACATTTTTAAGTTTTTTAATTACAGGTACCTTTACTCCTTTAATTACAGGTACCTTTACTCCTTTAATTATATGTACCTCCACTGATTTTTGAGACCAATGTTTTGAATTAAAGTTTTGAAAATAAAAATGTTTACTTAAAACTTTCATTTTAGCTTTAATTGAAAGCTAAATGATTAAATTTACTATTTCCAGTAAACAAAATACTCTGATGAATTTCAAATAAAAATTATATTGATTTGAATCTCAACTTTTTTAGAGTTTTCAAAAGTTTTTTTTTTTTGTCCATTTTGACAAGTTTTCAAACAAAAGTTGATTCTTGGTTTTAAAAATCTTGCAGAATTAAAATATAAATTTATCACATTATTTTGTTTAAATTAGAAACTTTAAAATTAAATTAATCTGATTTGAAACAAGTATTACTTTTTTTATAGTATGAAATTTAAAATAAAAGTATTTCTTAATCATGTAGGTCATAGCTGCCTGATATTTTAAGTGATTGATGACAGCTAGATGTTGTAATAAGCTAAGTATGGTTAACCAGAATTGAAATAATTATCCAACTTTTTCCCTATAAAGGGAAGAAACCATGAAACACATGACCTTTTGATGTAACACACAAAATATGATACTTAAACACCCTTCCTACACACACACACACACACACACACACACAAAATAGATAAATAAATAAAAATTGGCTTAAGATTTGTATTAAGCTTTTTAATTTTTGTTTAGTAAATATAATCTTCAGTTAATAACCTAACCACAACAAGGCTTTGATGAATGTTGAAAAAACATTTGAAACTATAAATTATTATAATTAAAAAGAAAAAAATGAAAGCAATTATTGAAAATTTTTTCTTCACATGATAATGCCCATTATGTGAGTAATAAGGGTGTTTAAATGTTCCTGCCAAAATTCTAATGTAAACATTAATTAGAGTAGATAGACTAAACTATCACCCGGTTCACACTCCACCCACATCTATTGAACAGGTGAAGAGGCTCATCCCTTGTTTCCTGTTTAGGATGTGGTTTCCGGCTTTCTCTTTTCCAATCTTTTACTCTTTTCCAATCTTTAACTCCTTTTATCTTTTTTTTTTTACAATTGGAGTAGATAGACTAAACTATCGCCCGGTTCACACTCCACCCACATCTATTGAACAGGTGAAGAGGCTCATCCCTTGTTCCCTGTTTAGGATGTGGTTTCCGGCTTTCTCTTTTCCAATCTTTTACTCTTTTCCAATCTTTAACTCCTTTTATCTTTTTTTTTTTCAATTGGAGTAGATAGACTAAACTATCGCCCGGTTCACACTCCACCCACATCTATTGAACAGGTGAAGAGGCTCATCCCTTGTTCCCTGTTTACGATGTGGTTTCCGGCTTTCTCTTTTCCAATCTTTAACTCCTTTTATCTTTTTTTTTTTTTCAATTGGAGTAGATAGACTAAACTATCGCCCGGTTCACACTCCACCCACATCTATTGAACAGGTGAAGAGGCTCATCCCTTGTTCCCTGTTTACGATGTGGTTTCCGGCTTTCTCTTTTCCAATCTTTTACTCTTTTCCAATCTTTAACTCCTTTTATCTTTTTTTTTTTTCAATTGGAGTAGATAGACTAAACTATCGCCCGGTTCACACTCCACCCACGTCTATTGAACAGGTGAAGAGGCTCATCCCTTGTTCCCTGTTTAGGATGTGGTTTCCGGCTTTCTCTTTTCCAATCTTTTCACTCTTAGGTAGCCCCCTGCACATCAGTGGCGTTACCGCCTTGCTCGGGGTGATAGGATTAAGATTAAGAAAAATATATATAAAACAATTAAAAGCTTATCTAATTAAATTATGTCAAAGTTTTATTGCATTTTTATTTTATTGCTCAGAGCAGATTTTCGCAAAAAAAAAAAAAGAGTCCTGCATTTGTTGCAAACTACTGTTCCCACTTGTTATGATTTTTAACAAAAGGGTGACCTTGACCTTGCATGCAAAAATCAGCAACCAGGAGCTCATTATCAGTGTCACTTTTACTGAAATGAACTTCTTTGGCCCGGAGGGTCATGCACTGATAGCTTAGGGGTAGGCTCTTTGACTGATACTAAATTGGTCAAGCTTCGATCCTGGATAGGAAGTAATCAGATGTCTAGCCACACCGATGAGCTGTGATACAGAGAAACAGGCTTGTATGTGGATGACTGTATATATTTAAATCCAGCAGCCAGGACCAGCACCATACCATGATGCCAGCAACAATGACCAGCAGCCTCCCTGTGGCTGGAAGACCTCACCAACCTGCCTACTGAATCTGTAGGACTTTCTCAAGTGAGCTGAAGATTATGCACACCTGATTAAGGAAGGTGGTTTGCAGGTCAACCCCGAAGAAGTTTAAAAATATGCTCTCAGGACTGTTACTGTCTTTGTCATGGACAAGCGAATGAGAAAAGTTTGCCGTTCATCTAAAGACTACATCTACAAGACTCTCACATCCATTGGATTATTACCCCAGCAGATCATCTGTGGTGTTTGGCTTTACACATGGGACATGCTAATGCCCACAGCTGATGAATGTATGGCCATGGTCAATAGAGTGTTGATCACCAAAGACATTATCCTCTGGACTGAATACAGGGGCATGAGAATAACAACAGTCACAGCCTATGAAATTCCTGCTCCCATAAAAGGCAAAGTGCTTTCTGTTTATTTAAAACATTTCGTCGAGATCCTCAGTATATCATTAGATTGAATGCTTGGGACATGGAGCTTCAACATCATGTTATCCAGGCAAGACTTCAGCTTCATCTCTAGCACTTTGGACATCAGCAATCAGTCAGTGATAATCATTGTGGCAGGTAGAAAGCCCGCCTACTTGAAGTGCGGCAAGACTGGCCAGGCACCATGACAAAGCACCCGCTTCGACCATGACGAAGACCAGCAATCAAAAAGAAACTGCCTCCAGTGTGTCACATCCCTCTGCCCATGAAGCTCCTGTGTCAAAGAACGAAGAGTGGCAGGTTGTGCGCAATGGTTAAAAAAGATCCAGAAGCCAGTTCTCATTTTTGACAAGTCGTGTGTACTCCCAGAAGCTGTCAACCCCAAACAATGCAGCAGCGAGGTTGACCTGAACACAGAGCACTGGACTAAAAATGATCCATCTTTCGACAAGATCTAAAAGATAAAAGAACTGAAAATGGATCTGGATAGGCAGGGGTCATCATCATGCCCTGTTTCATCCATTCCATCATTCCAGCTTCTGTTCCCAAAAAGAAAGAGTGCCATGACAGCAAAAAGGCCAAGGAGTCGAGTAGAAGTGACCAGAGACAAGAGAAGGAAGGCAAAACTTCTCTACAACACAGGTAAGAACATCTGCACAGTGACCAGTATAGCTGGAGAGACAGCCAAGGATTATGGCAAGAAACAAAATGAGAATACAGTGGAACCTTGAGATACGAATGCCCCAACATACGATTTTTTTGAGATACGACGAATCAACGTTTCAAAAAATCAAAAATCGCGAGACGCCATCGGTAGATGGCAGTGTGTTCGTTCGGCTAGCCGAGCATTCATTCGTTTGTTCGTTCGGCTAGCCCAGGGGTCGGCAAAGTGATCGATATCGACCCCTGGGGGTCGATGGGGCTATCCAAGGGGACGATAATTGTCTAGGCGTCAAAAGGGGGTCAATAGACTCCTCAAATGATTTTTCAATTATAAAAGTATTCATAAAAAAGGATCACCTTTACTTTTGATTTTGTAATCACTCGCAGTATTTTTATTTTGCCGACATGTATGATGCTGTAGCTGTTCACAGTGGCATCAATCCTCCTCGTTGTCATATGTAGCGACCCCAATTTTCCGGACTGAATCGCGGAATTGTTGATTTGAAACGGAATCCCGTTTTTTTATGTAATCATTTTCCATTTAAATTAACCATTTCCTTTTTTTTTTATTTTTAATATAAATACTTAAAAACTGTCTTTTGTGTTTTTGTAAATATTCTTATAAATAAATAAAACATGGTCTTGTTATTTCTTTTAATTTTATTCCTTATAAATATTTCTAATTATTTTTCCTTTTAAGACCATAAAGTTCAGTTTCTGCACTCATACAAAAAAATCCTAGATTATTAAAAAAAAAAACGTTAAGAAACTGTCTGTAGCAAAGCAGATCAAAGTCACTTAGACCCTCCCCCCATTCACTGTCTCTGTCTCACTGATTAAGCCAAGTGGGATTTAGAGACAATAGTTTTAACTTAAAAAGAATGAAAGAAGGAAAAAGAGCAAGATCAGAGAGATACATTTTTTTAACAATCTGTTTCTTTGGTTTCATTTTATAATTTGTTATTTTTATGAAATGCTACATTTCTCTTATACAATTTCCCCCAACCAGTTCGTTAGTCAGCGTATCGTACGGTTACCATTTGATGCTGTGAGTGTGTGAATCTCGGATTTTTTCTTCTCTTTGCGAACATTTATTAACTTTTATTGTGTGAATCATGGGTCCTAAATCTAAGGATAAGGATGGGGATAGGAAAAAGCCAAAGAAAATGATCTCAATGGACAAAACATGAGATAATATCGAAGCATGGACGAGGTGTGAGAATTGTTGACTTGGCCACTGAATATGGTCGAAATGCTTCGACCATATCAACCATTCTCAAACAAAAGGAAGTTGCAGCCTTCTAAAGGCGTAACTATTATTATTTCGAAATTGCATTCAGAGTTGGACAACGAGATGGAACGCTTACTTTTGGTCTGGATAAGGGAAAAGGAACTGGCTGGCCGTTACAGAAAATATAATTTGTGAAAAGGTTGTCGCCATCTTTAATAACCTTAAACGGGATGCAGCTGAGGAGGAGAGTCATCGCAAGGCAGTGGAGATGAGTTTAAATCCAGTCGCGACTGGTTTGATGATTTTAAAAGGCGTTCTGGCATTCACTCAGTCGTTAGGCATGGCGAAGCTGAAAGCGCAGATGTAAAGGATGTTGAAAATTTTATCCTGAAATTCAATTCTATTATTTCCCAGGAAGGCTACATACCTCAACAGGGTATTTAATTGCGACGAAACGGGGCTTTCTTGGAAAAAATGCCAAGGAGGACCTATATCACCGGTGAAGAATCGAAGCTTCCCGGACATAAGCCTATGAAGGATAGGCTAACGCTCGGTCTTTGCGCTAACGCTACGGGCGATTGTAAAGTGAAGCCATTGTTGGTATACCACTCCGAGAATCCCAGGGCCATAAGGTGTTGAAAGAAAAGCTACATGTCATGTGGCGTGCAAATAGTAAGGCCTGGGTAACACAGCAGTTCTTCATCGAGTGGATAAACCTAGCCTTTGGTCCTGCTGTTAAGAAATATCTTACAGACAATGGTTTCCCACTTAAATGCCTCCACCTGTTGAATAATGCTCCTGGTCATCCTCCAGGTCTTGAGGATAGCATCTTGGATGAATTTAACTTCATTAAAGTGTTGTATCTGCCAGTCAACACCACATCTATCCTCCAGCCTATGAACCAGCAAGTGATATCTAATTTCAAGAAGTTGTATACAAAGAATCTTTTCAAACGGTGTTTCGATGTCACTGAAAACACCAACCTCACTTTAAGGGAATTTTGGAAGGATCATTACAACATCGTAATCTGCCTGAAATAGATCTTTCCTGGCAAGGTGTTACCAGGAGAACCTTGAACTCAGCCTGGAAAAAGCTATGGCCAAGTGTTGTTGCCGCTTGCGACTTCGAGGGGTTCGATCCAACGCCACAAACACCCGTTGAAGAGGAAATCGTATCCATTGGTCGTTACATGGGGCTGGAGCTAGATGAGGCAGATGTTGTGGATTTGGTAGAAGAATGTGCCAAAAAAACTCACAACAGAGTAGCTGAAGGAGTTACAGGAGATTGCCCACTCGGTGATGATGCTGGAACTCAACAGTGAGGAGGAGGTTGAGGAAGAGGAGGAGGTTGAGGAAGAGGAGGAGGTTGAGGAAGAGGAGGTGCTTACATCAAGAGAAATTCGTGATATCCTCAGCATGTGGCAGAAAGTGAACGATTTCGTTGAAAAAAGACAGCCTGAGAAATTGCTTACAGGGAGGGCGGGTGCTTATGATAATGATACATGCTTAACACACTTCAGAAACATCTTAAGAAAGAGGCAAAAGCAGACCTCTCTTGATTGGTATCTTATAAAACGACCACAAAGTCAGTGTTGAGGATGAAAAGGCCAAAATGGCTAAAACTGATAGTGGGAATGATTAGCTTAAGTAGAAAAAAAACGAAAACCCCCAAAAATACAAAACGAAAAGTAAAAAAAGTGTGTGTGTGTCGTAGGTTAGGCTATGCTGTCTCATAGCCCTCTCTCCCTGCCTCCTTCCTCTTCTTCAGCTCACCTTCGTTAGCTACTCATCCCTGTCTCCATGGTAAGTTAGTTACAATTTTATTCTTTAGATTTTTTTATTACGTAATGTAAAAAAAGAAAAGAAATAACCATTTTGTACTGTACGTACTGTCAATTTCATTGCCTCTTTATCGTGCGTGTAGTCCCCACCCCTGTTTATCTTGTCCATAGTAACCACGTTGCTTGTGGTAGCCTCGCTTCTCTCCCTCCCCCTCCTAGCATGTATCCCGCTCGCTATTAGCACTCGCTCAACTGGTGAGTACAACTCAACGTTTCATTGTTTTTATTAACATTTATTATTGTAATATATACATGTTGGTGTTTTTACTCTATAATTACTATACGGTATATGATTTTAGTTATATATAAGATGATTTTAAGTATAATTTTAGGATATTTCGGGTAAATTTCTTACTCTTGGAACGGATTAATTCGGTTTCTTTTAATTTAAATGGCAATAATTGCTTTGAGATACGATTTTTTTTAGATACGACGGCGGTCATGGATCTCAAGGCTCCACTGTACTCCTGGCTATGAAGAAGTGTGGGTATAACAACATCGAAGATCCTACTCGATTTCTGGGAAACTCATCACGAACTTGTCAAGTATGGGAGATGATCCAAGAAGCGAAGTGGAGTTCCCCAGAACAAAACCCACTTGTCATCACAGACTGTAATGAACTCTATAGACAAACATTTTTGTGGTAGAAGTGTCTCTAATTTTGTCCGCTTATCCTTTCATAGGGCTTTAGAACTAACATTTCCTAATGACGTTGGTGGCATATACCAAGGTTGCATCATCAGGACTGAGATGGGCTGCATCAACATGGGAGAAGCCATCAATGTCCTACCCCGACCATGTTTCAGAGCGAGGCCCAACCCTAAGTTAAGTGTCTCTCACATCCGTCACTGAATGCTTACAGCACCTGGACTTCCCCAAGCAGTCACTCATCTAAGTACTGACCAGGCTCATGTTGCTTAACTTCGGTGATCGGATGAGAACCGGTGTATTCAACGTGATATACCGTAAGCATTCAGTGACGGATGTGCGTTGTGGTGCAGTGGATGTCGGCTTGGAAAGAGAAATCGGTGAGCCGAGTTTGAATTCCAGTTGTGTACTCTGCATTCACTTAAGTACTGGTACCCTTGGGAAAGGTATTAATCCATCACTTCCTTCCAGTTATGGGTTAAATGACGGGATGGTGCCTGAAGGTGACCCATCCAGTGTTGGTGTCACAATAAAAACACCTTTGGTAGCCCTGGCGAAGCATCAAATATTCAGCTATTTGACAAGATTATGAATTTCACTATAAACTGTGCCAGGGTTTTAAATGCACAGGGAATACTGGAGGGGTGGAGTGAGTTCTATCTCGGCCAAGCCTGCAGGACGACAATGATGTCTCTCAATGGCTCTTTGGTTAGCTACTTTGAATGGCCGAGGTCTGAGGTTGTAGTCATGTAATGCAAGGCTCATATGTGACCTTCAGTATTGTGGTGTGAATGTCTGTTGCTTACAGGAGACCCATATGATTGTTGCCAGCAACTGTGAAGATATTCTGTCAAAGAAGTTTTGCTTCTACTCAGCCTATTTTGATAGCCACTCCAGAGGTTTTTTCTTGGCTGATTGGCAGGTTCTTGACAATGACATGTGCCCTTGTATTTGCGGATCCAGAGAGCAGGATTTGGGTTCTGAACATCACCATAAAAGGTAAGTTTCTTCCTTTAATCGGGATTTATACACACAGTGACCAAGCAGAGTGTGAATCTTTTTTTTGCCGGGTTGAGCCATTTTTGAATATGTCACGGCAGGTAGTCCTAGCGGGTGATTGGAATGCCAGCCTTAATCTCAATCTAAGATGGTAGAGGGGCTCAACTGGGTAAATATAAACTTGACATGAAAGTATTTCGTGACTTTATCAACAGATCTGATTTGGTAGATAAGTTTAAAAATGAACACCCAGAGCAGCATGGACTTGGTCAAACAGGAGTGGCATGGACACAATAGTTTGTACAAGCTGCATCGACTGGTTGCTAGTTAGAATGTACAAGTTTCCATACGGTAGTTAATACAGGCCTTAAGCTCATCCAGATATGAGTAAACTTAAAAAAGTCTAAACCTAGCATGACTGGTTATTGGAAATTTAACACATCTCTGCTGGATTCGAAGGATTTCTGCAACCAGTTGTTACAAACCATACAGAAGGAACTGACGGTGGGGGAGCTGTGGTGGGGAACAAGTGGTGAAGCCACCTAAGTCAGTTATCAAGTCGTTTACAGCTGATTTTAGTCAATAACTTAACCAAGATAGATTAGCAGAGCAAACAGCAGCTAAATTTAGTGTAGAGGTGGTTATCCGATATCGTCCGAATCCTGAGGAATAGAGCGAGAAGCAGAATCAGGCCAGAGATAGAACAAGAACAGTGTGGTTTCGTTAAAGACACGAGAACAAGGAATGTCATATTTATGATTAGGATGCTCTCCGAAAAGGCAATACAAATGAAGAAGGACTTATACCTGTGCTTCATTGATTAAAACTGCACGAAAACTGAATGCATGGTCATCAGTAAAAAGGGCAGCCCAAAATGCCAAATACAGGTGGGGGATACCAGAATCAAGCAGATACAAAAATTTAAATACCTGGGAAGCATTATAACAGAAGACGGAAAGTGCAACACAGAGATTTGAAGGCGAATTGGCATATTGAAGGAAGCATTCCAGAAGTTGAGTAATATATTAAGAAACTGGACAATTTCGCTAGAAACTAAGAAGAGAGTACTAGATTGCTATGTGATGTCAGTTCTTCAATATGACAGTGAATGCTGGACAACACCATCAAAGATGAAGAAAAAACTTGAAGCAACTGAAATGTGGTTCTACAGAAGGATGCTGTGAATATCATGGATCGAGCACGTGAGCAATGATGAGGTCTTTGAAATGATGGAAACAAAAAGGAAATTAATACTGAGCATCAGGAAGAGACAGCTGAAGTTCCTGGGACACACAATGAAGGAAGGAGGGCTTGAAGAATCTGATACTAACAGGCCAGATAGAGGGAAGAAAAGACAGGGGAAAGCAACGGATAACATATTTGAAGGACCTAATCAGGTGGATGATGGAACGAGGATTGCATGGTGTAACAGGAGAAGGCGTGCTCAGAGCCACCAGGGATAGGGAAACGTGGAAGAACATGATCGCCTACGTCCTGAAGGTACAAGGCACATAGAAGAATCCAATCAGGTGATAGTGGGGCTGTCTTTGTAGCTAGGGCCAGATTGGCCTCCTCACTTATCAAAAAGGATCATCTCTGGTAGTTATGGCTAGGTTAAAGGAATGTCTCCGAGGTGATGAACATGCCTGCTGAACTGCAATAAGATGAGTTTTGCAGCGCCTCTGACCTATACTTCCTGAGTGTCACACTACCAGACAGACGATGAGTGAACACAAACAAAGACCTCTGCGAGGGTTTTCGGACATACTTCTGCAAGCTTTTCACCAAAGAACCTGGACTGAGCCCTGCCAACTTTGATGCCTATTTAGTCGACTTCCCTCGCCTTGAGGATGCCTAGCAGCTGGGTGTGAAGGGACCATCACTGAAGAGGAGGTCTGGGATGCACTAACACAGGTTGGTCAGAACAAAACTCCCAGTCTGGATGGTCTTCCCTACGAGGTGTACTTGAGGTTGTTGCCAGTTTTCTTCTCTCTGCTGGCACTGATGTTCAGCAACTGATTGAGGATAGGGAATAAACCCCAACACTTCACCAGGAGTGTCATCAAGTTGGACAAAAGCGGAGATGGGTTATGCAATTTTCGCCCTTTAACTATGCTAAACACACCCGCTAACGAAGAAAAGAAAAAAAAGAAAAGATTTTTACTAAAATTTCGAACGTGTTAGAAATGATTAAATAAATATAATAAATATACTTTGCTCCTTCTTCTTAATAATAACAAACATTTTGACGGAAAAAGCTTTGTTTTTATTAAGTTTTTTTTTTTTGCTTCATGCTATTTTTACAGCGAATTAATGGGGGTGCCTAGTTAACTTCACAAAAAATCTAATGATATCTGAGCAAATGTCAAGGAGTCGTTCACATGTTTGCACATTTTCTCGCCATCTATGACAGAAATAAAAATAAAAGGGACAAAGTTGCCATTTTGTACTTTTAATTTATCATTTTCTTTTCAAGCTAGAGATACGAGTCATTTTTTATTTTGACCTGCTAACAGAATTCTTATTTTTTAAAAGACGCATTTTCTATCCTAAGGCATATTTTCTGTTCTATCATTATTTCCACTTAGATTTTCTTTGAGTCAAATCTGATTTTCAATCTTGTTACTTTTGGTAACAATTTAGAGACAAATGTTGTTTACACATTGAGACAGATGCGTAAATAGTACTGTTTCGCCATGAACTCACCCACAGCTGACTCGAGATCAAAAGGACTTTTCACTTTTGAAATTGACACATAAAAAAATTTCTTCAATTGTTAAAAATAAAATTTAAAAGAAGGCTGGAATTTTTCGAGATTCTCTAAAATGTATTTTATTGTAAAATAAGTTATTTTCCTTTCCATTCCAAATTTAATGAATTGTTTACTCGTTTCTGGTGCCTTTTATCTTTACTTTTCCTCTTTTCTTTGTTGAGCGAGGGTAGCAGCCAGGAGACACGCCTTCAAATCCTTTCTCGTCACCCAGGCGAGAAAATACAGAACCAACTAAAGAAACAAACCACCGTTTGCAATAATTGCCAAATATTACTGACAAAGAAAAAAAGAATATTTTTTTCTTAATGGACAATTTTAGATTGTAAAAGAAAAAAAAAGTAAAAAAACCTAATTTCTATGATTTGGCACTTTGACTTCCAAGATTTGAGAAAAAGGAATGTGAGGGCAGCAGCCCAATTTAGAAAATTCCAATACTTTTCAAGTAAAAACTAAGCTAAAAAGACAAATGTCTGAAAAAAAAAAAATAAATAAACAAGAAAAGGAAAAGAAAAAAATATAAAAACAAACTTGTAAAAGGGAAAGAATAAATGAGACAGAATTGACAAATAAAAGAAAAAATGATAAATATTGGAGAAAAAATGTAAGATTTTTCTTTTTTTTTTCCAATCATATCACCCCAAGCAAGCCGGTAACGCCACTGATGTGCAGGGGGCTACATAAGAGTGAAAAGATTGGAAAAAAGAAAGCCGGAAACCACATCCTCAACAAGGAACTAGGGATGAGCCTCTACACCTGTTCAATAGACATGGGTGGAGTGTGAACCGGGCGATAGTTTAGTCTATCTACTCCAATTAGTTGAGTTTTAGTAGAAACCTATAGCTCTGGAGTTTTATTTTAGTTGTTATAATTAAAGCCAGATGGAACAAGAATTAACTTTATAGAATGAGAATAAGAAAAAAATAAAAGAAAAACTTGAAAAAGTAATTTTTTTACAGATGAAAAGAGAAAAAGAAGTAAATGAAAATATGAGAAAAAGAAAAAAAAATGTTTTTGCGAAAGTAAGTACATGGGAAATTGTATTCGATGATAGATTTTTTTTTTTGGCGGACCTGAAGCAGACGACAACCACGTTTAATTTCGTTGTTTTTCTTTCTTTTTTTTTTTTACTTTTTTCAGCGCAGTCCTATCCATTGTTACTTAAACTTTCCGATTATCAAAAAAAAAAAAATTGAAAAATTCCAATATTTAAACAAATTTGGTGGCGGGGTCATTCCTCCATTTGGGGGTCGCTTTGTTTATGTTAATTTCGTTGTTTTTCATTTTTTTTACTTTCCTCAGCGCAGTCCTCTTGATTGTTACTTAAACTTTCCGATTATCAAACAAATTTTGAAAAATTCAAATATTTAAACAAATTTGTGGTGGTGGTGGGGAGGGGTGTCAGTTTCTTATACAACGTTAAAGCAAATCGATCCTCCAAATACAATCCACTAAGGTTGTATGAGAAACTGGCCCCACCCCCACTAAAATTACTTAAATATTGAAATTTTTTTTTTTTTTTTGCCATACGCAAAGTTTAAGGTGTAAACAAGGTAATATTGTACTTACTTAAAAAAGTCCAAAAAACATTTGATAATGAACAAATTTAAAGTTGGCGGTAAATGTCGTACCGGCGACTGGTTTCAAAATGGACGCTCGATTTACTATAACGCTGTATGAGAAACTGATCCCCCCAGAAAATTTCAGTCAATCAGTTAAGTGATGCACACTTAGATGATCATGTCTCAAAAGAAACACAACTGATTGGGCAGAATATTTTCCCGCTGTAGGTTATCATTACTTTTGCGGTAGACTGGTTGCTAACCAAGGGTATAAAGAGCCCAATCTGTTCTGCTGTTTAACCCATAGCTGGAGGGAGAAGAAATGGACTATATTATATTAATAAGTAATAATTAGTAGGGATCATTTTATCACTTCATGACTATAGAAAACAGGTCCCCTACTTTATGTCCAGTAGAAATTTATGTTTAATTATGTTCCCAACTATTATATTCAATCATTCAGTCAGTTAAGTGCCATATATGATACACGCTTGGGTGATCATGTCTCGAAAGAGACATGACAGACTGGACAGAAGATTTTGCTGAGTAGGTTGCCATTAATTTTTCCGATAGACTGGTTGCCAACTAAGGCGATAGAACCCAATCAGAGATTTAACCATGATAACAGTCAGTCAGTTAAGTGCCATATGGGACACATGCTTGGGCGATCATGTCTTGAAAGAGACATGACTAACTGGACAGAAGATTTTCCTGCAGTAGGTTGCCATTAATTTTTGCAATAGACTGGTTGCCAACTAAGGCTATAGAACCTAATCTATCCTGCTGTTTAACCCATAGCTGGAGGAGGAAGAGATGGATTAACCATTTTCAAGGGTATTTGCATATAAGTGAATACAATGAATTCAACTGGAATTTGAACTCGGCTCTATGATTTCTCATTCTGAGTTGATATCCACTACACCACAACACACATTTATGAGAAATTGGCTAAAAAATAAAACTTGTCGATATTTATTTCATGAGAACAGTCGAGGTGGAGAAGAATTAATTATTGACTTTTGTAAATGATAAATAAAATTTTTTATTTAATCAAGCAATGCCAAAAAAGCTTTTAGACACACAAAGACGTGGCTTTCTTTTTTTTATTATTTTATCTTCTGCTCGTGTTTTCAATACAGAGGATGTATTTTATTTGAGCATTTCTTTCCAGAATGGATCGTATCCCAATTCATAGTAAAATATGGTCAGTCTAAACTTTTTGTCAAGGCCTATACCTTCAGCTAATTAAATTTTCAATATTATATTAAATTGATCTTTTATAGAAAGATAACACTTAGATATTAGTACAAAAATAAGTTTATTATTGTTTTCATTTCTATTAGAAATGCCAATTGGACACCTCGAGGTGGTGTAATGGTTATCAATCTCATTTTGCTAAAATCTATTAGAACTGAGTAGTGAGTTCGATCCTCACGAGGTACCCAATACTTTCGGCCTTGTGCCACATTTAAGCGGCACTTAGAAAATCAACTATTATAAATTTCAATGATTAAAATGCTTGAATAGGTTCATTTGATAGTTTATCTTAATGTTTTTAATGCGATGGTCGACTTTGTTGCTTACTGCCTAATGTTCTTACTCTAGATTCTATGCTGCTTCGAAGTATTTATAGATTTAGTTTTATAATTTGCAGTCGGTTTCCTTGTTTAGGAAGAAACTGTGTTGAAACCACATTCAGCCATATTAAAAGGTTGAAAAGCAATTAAGAAAAGTTTGATAGCTTCTCACAACTTTCCATACCTTTCAGAAATTTACTTTTTTAGCCAATATTGAATATTTTTTTTAAATTAAAAAAAAAGAAAAAGACAAATCCCTCCCTGGCCATGAAATAAAAACTCCCAGTGCTCCCTTTTAACATAATAGAGCCTACAAAGGGGTGTGAGATCCCATGTTGGAAAAAAACTGGTCTAAAGTGATATGATGAATGAAGTTTCAACATTTCAGTGTTTGTTAGTCAAAGACACATTAAATAAAGCATAAGTAAAGAATACTACAACCCAAACATGTCAGGCCTTAGTGCACAGTTGTATATCGGAAAGCGGTGTTGGGTTGGCCCATTATGTGGGATCAATTTTAGCAGAAACACTCAAAACATCTCCATATTACTGAGAACCTACACTGAAGACAATAACGCTGAGATGCTAGACCGCATAGCCGACCCTTAATCCAATCAAGATCTTATAATCAAAGCTAACACCAAATATGATAAAGCCACAGACATGATTGATCATTGCAATATGATTGAATGTTAGAAAAAATCCCATCGAAAGAACCATTGCACTCCATCCCAAATATTAATCACAGAGATGACTAGCTTATGAAAATGGTTTCTTCTACATGTGGTCCCGGGAATTACTAAAGTGGCATATGAACGGTTTTCAAAATAGTCAAATTTTGTGTTCATCAGAATAAATTTGACAATTGATCGCATAGAAAAAATTCAGCTTTGAATTCATTTCAATCAATATTTGATTATCTTTGTATCCAATAATTTTTTTAATTCATCATATATAGAAAAAGGCATCTCACAATCCCGCTCTCTTTATCTGTTTCTTGTAACCTGTGCATAGTTCTCTGTGATCAATGTTGTCATCAATATTTTCTTTTTTAAATTGCAAAGACCTGCTCTTTATTTAGCAGGAGAATGTTCAAGGTAGGATCAGTATTTAACAAGAGGTAGGCACCAGGATATTTGGGCTCTCAGGAGAGAGAGATTCGGAATTAAATATTTGATCAATAATTCATTGGAATAAACAATTTATCTACAAATCATGGCAACATTGTGAAATGACAAAAATCTCTAAATAAGATAAAATCTAATAATTTAGGTACAATATTCTCATTTCTCTCGAGATTTGTATTGTCAGAATGAAGACCAGATTCAGATGTTCAAGGCATAAAATAGGGAATCAAGTATACATACATTTGAGATGGTAAATAAAATCCAAGCATCAAATTGAAAAGGTAAAATCCAACATGGCGAAACTCTGCAAAAGAAACAAGAAAATATAGGAGAATGTTTTACTTTCAAGAAGAACAATATTTCATTTATAGAATTCTAGTTTATCTCAATTGTATGAAAAAGAATCAAATTATTAGAGAACTTTTTGGTTCTAGCCAAAAAATACTTATATATACCATTTATAGAATATATGACATCTGTTCAGAATCTCTTCAGCCATTTTGAATATATCTAGAAATGGTTACAATGACTTTATATAATTTGAAAAACAATCAAAAGGAAGTATATGCATAAACAAACCGGTTCCTATAGAGTTCGTCAATGTTACATCAGTGAGTAAGCTTAATTATTGGGATAAATAATTTCATTTGAAAATTCATGTTTGAATTGTGACTGCTTCCATATTCACAAAAGTTTGCATTTTCTTGTTCAGTTTCTGTTTGAATTGACATGTTTTTATTATAAATTATAACATTAATAAGGAAAGAAAATATGTACATATATATATATATATATATATATATATATATATATATGTACATACATACATTACATGTACATATATATAAATACATATATGTACATATATTTATATACATATATATATAAATACATATATGTATGCATATACATACATATATGTACATATATATATATAAATACATCTATGTACATATATATATAAATACATATATGTATACATATATTTATATATAAATGCATATATATGCATATATATATATAAATACATATATATATACATACATATATATATATACATATACATATATATATACATAGACATATATATATATACATATACATATATACATACATATATACACATATATACACACATATATATACACATATATATATACATATATATACATATATATATACGTATATATATACATTCATATACATGTACATATATATACATATGCATACATATGTATATACATATATATATACACATTCATATACATGTACATATATATACATATAGACATATGTATATACATATATATATACAGTCATATACATACATATATATACATACATATATATACATACAGATATATATACATACTTATATATATATACACATGCATATAAATACTTATAGACCTACATACATATATACATATACATACAGAAATACATATATATAAATACATACATATAAATACTTATATTTATAAATACATATATATAAATTCATCATTCTATATGTATATATATATATATATATATATATATGTATTTATATATAAGTCTTTAGATGTATACGTATATATATGTATATATATATATGTATGTGTATGTCCATGTATATATATTTATATATATATGTATATATGTATGTATATATATATCTATATATATATGTATATATGTATATATATATCTCTATATATATGTATATATGTATATATGTATATATATATATATATATGTATATATGAATGTATATATATATGTATATATATGTATATGTATATATATATATGTATATATATGTATATATGTATGTATATGTATATGTAAATATGTGTATATGTATAGATATATGTATGTATATGTATATATATATATATGTATATTTTTATATGTATATTTATATATATACATGTACATATATGATTATGTATTGATATGTATATGAATTTATATGTGTACTTATGTATATACATGTATATATACATATCCATATATATATATATATATACGTATACATATCTATGTATATATATATATATATATATATCCACATGTATCCATA